>OY757910.1:78803821-79121321 GCA_963585895.1 Sepioteuthis lessoniana
CATTTTTCTTCTTTTTGTTTTTAAAGTAAAGACGATTATTAATATTCCCATATTTCATATTTTATCTATGATGTAAATGAATAAATAAATGAATAGATAAACAAATACAAGAATGAATAGATAAATAAACGAAAAAAAAAAAAAACTTTGAAAAAAGTGGGATTAGATGAATTTTTTTCAATTTTTGTTTGTTGAAACCTGCCAGTAATTAAAAGAATTGTTCGCATCTTATTTTCTTAGTAATCACATAATTATTTCTTATTGTTTCTATTTTTGATTAATGAGTAGAGTGTTCACCAATGGTCTGGGAGACCGGGGTTCAATCCCAGGTCAAGTCACACCAAAGACTCAAAAAATGATGGTACTTAGTGTCGCCTTTAGCTCTCAGCATTACAAGGTAAGGATAAAGGGTAAAGTGGAGCAATCCAGGCAATGGAACAGCTCCCTCCCCTACACTTCGGTGTAGTTGCTATTGAAAAGGGAGCCTTCCGGTCGCCCTCGACTAAGGTCACCAAATTTACTTACTTTATATTATAGACCACCTTTTAACTATACTGTTTTATTTGATGGTATTCACTCCTCCCGGACAACGTCATGTAGCCCTTCTAATACACTTAAGTAGCCCTTCTAATACACTTAAGTATCAGTCTTATATATATATATATATATATATATATATATATATATATATATATATACTGTTTACCTATATATGCCCGTTTGTGTGCGTGTGTGTTTCCAGAAAAAAATACTTTTATTACAATACAGTTGAAATATATACTTTAATATACTTTTTCTAATACAACACGAAGAAAGAACATATTTTTTGGTGTAGTGTATGTGTGTGTAATGTTGTGTATTGTATGTGTGTGTGTGTGTGTGGGGGGTGTCCACTTCGATGGGTGTGGCATTCAGGTGTTTTGGATTGAACTTAACAAGCGTGTTTTTTTTGTTTTTTTTTATAACGTAACACACTTCCCAAAAATGCTATTTAAATTAGATATAACAAAATTAAATCAAATTAAATTAAATTTTATGGAAAAAAATTATCGAAATTTAGCATTAAAATTTATGAAAAAAAATTCGTCCTTCATTTAAATACGTTCTAAAGTTTTTTTTAAAAATAAAATCAAATTGTAAATTGATTTTCGTTTGAATTTTAAAATCGGGTTGTTTTCATGTGAAAAATGTCATGAAAATAATTTTCCTGTTTTATTCGGTAAAAATATTTTTTCAAACTCAAATATCTTTGCTTCTATAGAGTGTACGCAAAGAAATTTTCTAGCGTAATTTTTTTTTATTTTTCTTTTTGATATTGGGATATTAGACCATAGAATTAAATTTTATACCTTACAGAAATACAATCTTTCTTTAGTTCTCAGTGTTCAGTTCTATTGCCAATAAAATGTATCTTTAAAGAACAGTAAAAAGCATAATTCATTTATTTTATTGTAGTTTATTTGCCCTGGCAAAAATTATGGAATTAGAACTCTTAGAGGATGTTCACCTTGTTTTTTTTGTCTTTTTTAAAATTTTCAATCCATTTTCATAGTAACAATCTTTTGCTGTGAATTTTTATAGTAAAAATCTTTTTATTGTAAAATCCATTTACAATATATTTTTCTACTAACCCTGGCAAGAATTATGGAATTAGTACTCTTCGAGGATGTTCACCTTGTTTTTTTATTTATTTCCAATGTATTTTTATTGTAAAAATCATTTGCAATGAATTTTTATGGCAAAAATCGATTGCAATGGATTTTTATAGTAAAATCCATTTACAATGTATTTTTCTACTAGCCCTGGCAAAAATTATGGAATTAGCCCACTTAGAGGATGTTTACTGGTTTTCTTTTCTTTAAAATTTAGTAGTAGATAAACTAATAACAAATAAGATGAAAAACCAATCTTTATTTAATAGCTAAACACATTGGATTCATGAGCAAACTAGAATAAATTATCTAAAATAATGATGTAATTTTTTGAAGACATGCAGAAGAAAATATTATGGAATATTAATAGTAGGAATATTAAACATTTTTTAATATTTGAAACCATTTAACCGTGTGCAAACAAATCAGTGATGTGAAATCGAATAATTAGTATTACAGAGCAATCCTAGAACCATTGAACAGTGTGTGAACGAATGAATAATGTTGAATGGCATTATTAGTGCAATATTTTGTGGGTTATTTTGTGGACTGTTGTCCTCATTTTTATTGTTATTATTTGTAACACAACGTTTCGGCCGCTGAATACTCCGGCCTTCTTTCTAGTGTCCCATGTTTATCTGGATATGAAAATGATTTAACCGGGGAAATCATTTTTAAAGTTTGACTGCTGGTAAAACAAGGCGTTAAAAAATATGAAGATGTAATTCAAATAATGACGTCATTGTTTTTCGCGCCAATCAATCAGAGAAGCATCACAAGACGTTTCACGAGAAGAATTATTAGATGAATTTGAAACGTGAAATCCAATGGCATCAGTTATTCTTGATATTTTTATAGTAATTTTTCTAAAAAAAAAACAATTTGATTAAGCCTTTTTTAATTATTGGTTCCCTGGTTGTGTTCATTACCATATTTGGTCTACTCGAGAGGTCAACATGGCCTAACATATGTGCTGCTTCTTTGAGACGTGAACGTTTGCCAGTCTAGTTTGCTAACCATTACACGACTTGCCATACTTGAAACCATTTACTTGTATGCAAACAAATGAACCCTGGCTTGTTTAAAAACGAAGTTGCCTATGAACTATTCACTTAAAAATTATATATAATATATACATATGCATAAACAGGATTTGGCATTAAATAACCATCAAGAGTTGTTATGCCATTAAACCAAATATCTGAGTTTCTGGGGAGTGGAGTACCAGTTTGTTGCCATTATTTGTAATTTATTTGATTTGAGAGATTCTATATTCCCCTATTAGTTCAATGAAATATTAAGAGTCAAAATTAACAAAGTTGGCCGTTCCTACCTTAGGGCGAACGAAGGCTCCTTTTTCAATAGCTACTACACTGAGGTGTAGTAGAGGGCGCTACTCTTACCCTTAATGCTGAGTGTTAAGCAAGGAGGTATCAAATACCATTTTTTGAGTTATTGGTGTGACTCGACCTGGGATTGAACCCCAGTCTCCCGGACAAGTGACGAACCACTATATCAATAAACATAATTAAGATGACGAACCACTATATCAATAAACATAATTAAGATGAAAATTTCTTTTCCCTTTTCTTTTTTTTTTTTTTTTTTCAAAACTGCACAATTTTTAAAATAGTAAGGGACTTTTGCGGCACGCAATACACGTTGCTTTGTAGTGAACATGTGTTTTATTATATTTCAAATTCTGAAATTTAAAAAAGATTTAAATTTCAGTTTCGTATTTTTTTTTTATCAAACCTCGTATCCATCAAAATACGCTATCTATCAATGGCTTTTATTTAAATAATTCTCTATTCACTCTCGCAAGTTTATATTACATACATGCTATTCAAGCAACAGTTAATCTCACAAGGCTATGGAAAAGCCTTGATCTCGGCATAGGTTTGAAAAACACTGGATGAAAGACTGGTATGCAATCAGAATTTTCATGTATGTTTTATCGACTCAAATTTTTTTAGTAGATTTTTTAATATTTTTCTACTCAGATGAGGATTACGTCTTTTTGTATAATAAGCTGGTCCGACTATAATAGAGATTGGACCACATAAGCCCAATAGTTGCCTCCTCTCACAAAAGATGATGAATTTATCAATGAATGAAAAATGATCCCGTTATTTCGCTTGAATTATTTTTGTATAAAATCCCTTTTTTGTTTGAAGTTTTGTTTATCAAAAGATAAAATTTTTATATGTCACATCTGAACATGAAAACAAATTGATCAATTTCAATACAATACAATTTCAATGTAATATATATATATATATATATATATATATATATATATATATACAGAGAGAAAGAGGATAGAGGATAGAGGGAGAAAGAGAGAGAGAGAGAGAGAGAGAGAGAGAGAGAGAGAAGTGGGGATTTGGTTATGATTTATCTAATTTTTTTCTTTTTGATACTTATATAAAGTTTTCAATATATTCGGCATGATCAAAAGTACATAATGTGTTCAAAAAGTGTCTAGACTAAAGATGTATTTACAAAGAGAGAAATAAACAACGACGGAAACATTATTATTTGCGTAAATTTCAGAGAAAAAGCTTGATCATTTTTAAAATTTAGTGAATTCAGACTATTGTATTCATGTTTATTGTTATATTCACGACGTTTCAGTCGATGCGTCCTTCGGCCTGCTTCAGGAGTTTCAGTTCGAACTCTTTATTCAATCAACGGGAATAGATTGTTCTAATTCCGTTCACCATAACTGGGTACAAGTGTTAAGCTATAGTAAGTATTTCTTGTAATTAATGTGAGACACAGACAGATACTACTACTCCTGGTTTGAATGGACCTAGGAGTAATAGCAATGAAGAAGTAGTCCATAATCTCCAAAACTTAAGGACTGGAGCCTCACCATCAGATATAGTTTAGTGTCATACCCAGGAAACTCGTTCCATGTGGGTTTTACCTTTCTACTGAGATGCAACTGGGATATTTTACAGCCCGAACCAACCGGGATATATTGTCATTTACAGACAGACAGTTTCGTTATATCACAACTCTTCAATGTGGCTAGACACGCGAGACACTCCAAGCCGGGATCGAAATCCGCCTAACTTTATGTCAGGCTGATGACATACCCCTAGATCAAGCTTGTGATTCAACGTCAGCTCGGGAATTAACGCATTTGTATCAAATTTCTTTTGTTTACATTTTCTGCAATCGGATAAATATATATATATATATATATCGGATATATATATATATATATATATATATATATATATATATATATATATATATATATATATTTCTGCTATCGGATATACATATATATATATATATCGGATATATATATATATATATATATATATATATATATATCCGATAGCGGAAAATGTAAACAAACGAAATATATATAGATATATATTCCCCTACCCCCGTAGGGTTGAGTTCTCCCGCGAATGAAGTAATCGTGTTGTCATTAGCGTTTATTGCAAGTCTCTTCATATATGAATTGAGGTCTCGGTAGCCGTTAAACGGATGTATGTAAACAATAGTAATTGTGATTCATAACCGTTTAAAATTTACTTCGCTACTACTGGCTCCTTGTGGCTGAGTATTTGAGGCTTGGATTGGCCTTTGAGTCAACCGGGTTTCGATCCCAGCTACGGGAAGCTAGTATGTCTAGCCACACTGATGAGTTCTGATAGAACGAAACAGATCTGTCTGTGGATGACTATATATATATATATGGTTAGCTAACAACGCTGTTATAGTCTTGTAGGTGGAAATAAAGAAAATTAGCTGTAATTAAATATAAAATTGAATTCATCATATTACCTCACAAATATTAACTGAACTATTCACGTGTTTGTATTTATAATTAACCTCCAAACGTGACTTTCAAAAGAAAGTTTAATTAAAAAAAGTTTATTCCGTTGGACAATATTAATTATAATAATTGGAAAATGACAAATGCCTGAAAAATATGACAACCAAATCAAGAAAAAATCTGAACACTCGGAGAAAAGGAAACTTACAAGTACTTGAAAATAATGAAAGCGGACACCATCAAACAAGCAGAGATAAAAAAATTCAAAAAATATCGTAGAAGAACTCGAAACCAAAATATATAGCAGATACCTCATTAAAGGGGAAAAAGCTTCTGCAGTCCCTCTTGTAAGATACTCAGGACTATTCTTGAAAGAGACGTGGGAAGAATTTCAACAAATGAACCCAAGAACTAGAAAACTCATATCGATGCATAAGGCCTTACATTCGAGAGATGGCATAAACAAACTATATGTGTTATGAAAAGAAGGAGGAAGAGGGCTCGTAAGCCTTAAAGGTAAGACGACTCGAAGAGTACATAAAAAGAACATAGAAAGGCTAATTACAGCGACTAGACAAGGATCAACAGAACAACAACAACTAGAAAGCAAAAATAGGAAGAAAAACAAGTGTAAGGGAATTTCAAGTAACAAATAAGTGAAATCTCCCATGAGAAAACTTGGAAAGGGAAACCTTGAGGGAGAAATTGAATCTCTTCTAATTGCAGCAAAAAACAACACTATAAGAACCAACTAGGTTAAAGCAAAAAGAAATAAGACACAACAAAATAGTAAATGTGGATTATATGGTGACTGAGACGAAACGACCAATCATAAAATGAGTAGATGCCGGAAATTAGCGCACAAAGAGTATAAGACTAGACACGAATGGGTGGGGAAGGTGACCCACTGGGAATTGTACAAGAAACTGAAATTTGACCATACAAACAAGTAGTATATGCACAACCGAGACTCCGTCCTAGAGAATTCGACCCACAAAATTATCTGGGATTTTGACATTCAAACTCATTGCTTAATTTCGACCAGACGACTAGACCGAGTGATTATCAACAAAAAAAAAAAAAAAAAAAGGAAAAACTTGAACTTGCTGAATTGTGGACCTTGCCGTCTAGACTACAGTATCTTTAAGATCGGTCAGAATACTGATAAAAGCCCTGGACATTAGAGAAGACTTGCTGTCACTGGAAAACCATCAGCTAATGCTAGTGTAAAAAAAAAAAAAACTCGCAAGGAATAAGTGACGGTGGTACCAATTGTAATTGGCGCGTTAGGTACAGTCACCAAAGGACTGGTTCAGGGACTGGAGGATTTAGAAATTATAGGACGAGAGGAGATCATAGAAACTACAGTATTATTGAGATCGCCCAGAATACTAAGAGGAGTCCTGGAGACTTGAGCTGATTTGCTGTCATTGAGACTCCCGTGAAAGACCATCAGCTAACGCTTGTTTGAAAAACTCTCAAATGAGTAAAATAATTATAAAATCTTTTTGAATAATTAAGAAACAGCAAAAAGACAAATACACACATATTTCTACCGCAGGAAAAAGTATCGAAAGACGCCATGCGTATTGGCTTACTTTCTCTTTCATGAAATCATTTGCTGCTTATTCTGAACATACTTCTGCATACTTTTGACTGTTGTCTTTACCCAAACTTATTCCATACGTCGTCGAAAAGTGTCTTATTTTATTATAGAAAGATATTTCAGCAAATTGAATTTTGCCTATGAGACGTACAGATTTTCAAAGACGCATGTCTGCTTACAAGTTGGAAGTATTCATTGCCATAGGTATAAACTCACTGAGTCTCTAAAATGTAAAGGAGGTGCGCTTAGCGTCGCGGTTATCGTCATAGGAGATGGAATCGGGGTTCCGAGTTCAAATCCTGGAC
Organism: Sepioteuthis lessoniana; assembly: GCA_963585895.1. Taxonomy (NCBI): domain Eukaryota; kingdom Metazoa; phylum Mollusca; class Cephalopoda; order Myopsida; family Loliginidae; genus Sepioteuthis; species Sepioteuthis lessoniana. Next base: position 78,811,184 of record OY757910.1, read on the forward strand.
AGGATTGTTTGTGTTTCTCTTCACCTTAAAGACGATGGGAAAGATATGAATCCATTTGTTTTATCCAGTTATGGGAAAGTAGTTGGGTAGACTGTTTTTTAGCTTTGTTCAAGCAACCAGCCTAGGAATAGGAAAACTCTGATTTCAAACTAGCATGATTCCGCTTAAAAATTGACCTTGTGTCAGATTCTGTCTATTGTGGAGGGATTAGATAAAAAAATACATTCACCGAGCCTCTCAAAAGTATTGCATCATAATAATGAAGTAAATGATGTGGTAAATTTAACAAATGGTTTGTTGTGCTTTATGGCATATCAGCCCTTGTGGGTTATTTAATGCCAAATCCTGTTCATACATATATACAAAATTTATTCTGTAATCGAATTGTTTGTAGGTAACAATCCTTAATCGAGCCAGAGATCATTTGTTTGCACACAGTTAAATGGCTTCAACTATTGCTATTTAACACTAATAATTCTATTCAATATTGATTATTTGTTTGTAACCGGCTCATCGGCCGAGTGGGTAGAGTGTTAACCAATGGCCTGCGAGACTGTGGTTCAATCCCAGGTCGAGTCATACCAAAGACTTAAAAAATGGTACTTGATACCGCCTTTCTTAACACTCAACATTATAAGGTAGGAATCAAGGGCATAGTGGCGCAATCTTGCGGAAGGAGTAGCACCCTCTCCTACACCTCGGTGTAGTAGCTATAGAAAAGGGAGCTTTCGGGTCGCCCTTGACTACAGATGCCAACTTTACTTTTACTTTATTTGTTTGTACACAATTAAATGGTTTCAAGTATAGTAAATGATTATATAGTTCTCCTTGACCCATTGATGGGACCCTAACAGGTACTATCACTCCCGTTTAAAGTGGGCCTGGGAGTAATGGCAATGGAGTGATACTCCATATTTCCAAACGCTCAAGGACTGGAGCCATATCATCCGATACATTTTCATGAAGTTGGTGTATTTTACAGATCTAACCGACAGGGCTGAAATTTAATAAAGAAAGTAGCCCTATGCTTGAAAACATTCAACTGTGCTCAAACAAATGATTAATGTCAAACTGAAATATTAGTGTTAGGTAACAGTACTCTGAACCATTTAATTGCTTGCAATGAATGAATAGTGTTGAAAAGAATTGTTGGTGTTCGTAGGCAGAGTGTTCGCCAATGGTCTGGGAGACCTGGGTTCAATCTTAGGTTGTGTCATACCAAAGACTTTAAAAATGGTACTTGATACCTGCTTGCTTAACACTCAGCAACATAAGGTACGTATCAAGAGTAAAGTGGAGCAATCCAGGGAAAAGAGTAGCGCCCTCCCCTCGACCTCAGTGTAGCAACTATAGAAAAGAGAGTCTTCTGGTCGCCCTCGACTACGGTCGCCAACTTTTCTTTTACTACTTACTAGGGATTATCATTAATAATAAGTAGAATTATTATCGTTGAATAATGATACTTGAAATCCTTTAACTGTGTGCATATAATAAATTTCAATATTTGAAACAATTTAAGTCAATGCAAACAAATGAGCTCTGGTTCGTTTAAAAATGTTACCTTTAGACTATTCGCACGTATTATATATATATATATATATATATATATATATATATATATATATATATATGTGTGTGTGTGTGTGTGTGTATTGTATCTGGCATTCAATAGATCACAAAGGTTGATATGCCATAAGACACAACAAAGCTAAACAATAGCTCAATCGGCTGAGACTGTAGAATACACCGATGGTATCTCTATATAGGAGTAAGACTTCCTCACCCCACTTCAGTGAGAGTCCTGGATATGATACAAAACAATCTGATGGTGAAGTTCCAGTAATACTGGAGCTTTGGCAAATACGGGGTACCTCTTTATTGCCAGCGCTCCTAGGTCCTCTCGAGCCCGGAGTGGAAGTACCTGATAGGGTCTTATCTATAGGTCAAATAGAACTGTCTGATATTTAAACCGAGAGAAAACAAATGGCTAATGTTGAATTGAATTGTTTGAAATAGAATTGTTTGATCCTTTAACTGTGTGTAAACAAACGACTAATGTTTTATTGAATTGTTAGTGATACATAGCAATACTTTGAATCATTTAACTGTGTGCAAATGTTGAATAGAATCATTTGTATCGAATCGCAATACTAGTAACCGCTTCACCGTGTGCAAACAAATGATTAATATTGAATAGAATTATAAGTGTCAGATAGCAAAAATTGAAACCATTTTACTGCCTCGAAACAATAGCAATACTAGTACGCAGAAAATTAGATCCAATCCATTTAAGAATGAAATTACAAATTAAACTCTCACATTTCATGGATATCCATTTAAATGATTAATATTAAATTGTTCCTATTTCATAGCAGTTCTTGAAACCATTTAACTGTGTACCAACAAATGTTTAATAGTAAACAGAATTATTTGTAGTAGATTGCAATACATGAAACCATTTAACAGTGTGCAAAAAAAATGAGCTCAGCCTCGTTTAAAAATGTTACCAAGAAAATGTATTTATAAATCATATACATTTAATATATATGTATACGAACCAGACACGCAGGACAGTGCTGGAGAAGCAGGGACGAGCTCATAAGTGATGTACTCCTATGGATCCCCTCATATAGCCCAGCAAAAGCCGGACGACCAGCTCGAACATACATACAGCAGCTATGTGAGGATACGGGGTGTAGCCCTGTAGCGATGAACGATAGGGAGAAGCGGCGAGAGAGGGTCTGGGATATCCGTGCTGGCAGCGCGTCATGATGATGATGATGATGATATATGTATAAACAGGATTTGGCATTAAATAACCAACAAGGGTTGCTATGCCATAAAACCAAACAAAAACTAAACAAATAGTAAATATAGTTTAAATTTTGTATGGAATAATTTAAATTGGGTAAGCAAAGTGTGCCATATTCTCTTGGGAGAACTCGCATGTGTATGTGTATGTGTATATGTTTGAGTAAGAGTATGTATACGTGTATACATATTTGTGTATGTACGTGATTAAGTACATGTGTACGTGAGTGCATATATGTGTATGTACGTGAGTAAGTACACGTGTACGTGTGTGCATATGTATGTATGTGTGTACGTATGCTTATCCATGTGCATGTATTTGTTTATATATGTGTATGTATGTGTATGTATATATGTGTGTTTGTGCGCTAATATGTGTGCATGTACGTGTGCGTGTATGTTTGTGAATGTGTATGTGCATGCGCGTGTGTAAGTGAACGTGTATATGTATGTGTATGTGTGTGTGTATGCTTGTGTGTATGTATATGTATGTATACGTTTCTATGCGTGTGCACGTGTATGCATATGAGTATGTGTGTATGTGTATGTATATATATGCGTGTGTGTGTTTTTGCTATAATTTAACCCTTTTCTTAATCTTTTAGGTCTTTATTTCTTCTTCTTCTTCTTCTTCTTCTTCTTCTTCTTCTTCTTCTTCTTCTTCTTCTTCTCACACACACACACGGATTGGTTTCTTTGCTCAATTGCATATCAACCTTCGTGCATTATTTAATGCCGAAGCTATCTTCTTCTTCACACACACACACACACACACACACACACACACACACACACACACACACACGGATTGGTTTCTTTGTTTAATGATATATCAGACTTCGTGGGTTAGTTAATGCCAAAGTCATCTTCTTCCCCCCAACACACGGGTTGGTTTCTTCATTTAATGGCATATCAACCTTCGTGGATTATCTAATGTCGAAGCCATCTTCTCTCCCTCCACGGATTGGTTTCTTCGTTTCATGGCATATCCACCTTCGTGGGTTATTGAATGCCAAAGCCATCGTTGTAGAAAAACAGTGGTGGTACTATTCAACCCATAGCTGGGGGTGGGGAATAATATTTTCCCAAGGGTGCTACTCCGAAGGTGAACGTAATAGTGGATTTACTCTACTGCTTTTAATATGGTAATTGTCGTTTACAAAATATAAATACAACTAGTTTAATGCATCCAGTCAAGCAAGCACCTTCGCCAGTAAATAGCGACAGCTTTTCCGTACAGAAATGACTTTAAAGGATGCTTAATATTCATGAAGTAAAATATTCGAATCATGTTGAAAGGATCCCCTACCCCACGACTCAAACACTCTTTTCTTTTTTTTTCTTCTGTGTAAGGCTAAGATTTCTCTTCCACACAAACAGTGAATTGACTTTCTTTCAAGTGCGATTTCTCATTTAGCCGCCGACAAAGATGCTGAGAAAGGAAAGGTCGGGTCGGGTGTGTATTTGAATGGGGTGGGGGAGTATCGATACCTTCGTACATTTTTTCAAAATATTTTGCTCCATTAAATTCATCGTTCCGAAATACTTGTCAGAATTTTCGGATTTCTGTAAAAAGTAGTTCAAATCATCCAAGTAACCCACTACTGACGTGTACCTGCGGGATGCTACCGAGTAATCCCCCTTTTTAAACGTGTTAATATGTGGTGGTGCTCATCTTAGATTAGATGAGCACCATATCAAATTGATTAAATATGCTAACTGCATCACCTTCAGAGGGGTAAGGCCTCCCACAAAGGTTTGGTTTGGTTTTATGTCAAATCAACATTGTTGGTTATTTGATGCCAAATCCAGTTTTTACATATACAAACATATGATTTGTAAACACATTTTCTTGATATTCACAGTTAAGTGATCAAACAGTTCAATTTCTAACAATTCAATTTACCTTAAGTCACATGTTTGCACTCAGTTTAAATGTCTAACATTTCTATTTGACCCATAGATAGGACTCTGTCAGGTGCTACCACTGCGAAGAAGAGTGAACGTGGGAGCGATGGCAATGAACGAGTACTTTGCATTCTCCAAAGTTTCTGCATCACTGGAGCCTCACCATCAGATTGTTTGGTGCCATATTCCGTACACTCGTTGAGGAGAGGAGTTGCCCTGCAACAGAGTGTAGTCGGTGTATTCTACAGCCTCAATCTCCCATAAAAAATGTCCTGTGTAAGACACAAAACAGAAACCGAGTCTGCAGTTTTTAGGCGTATGCTTGTGTTTTCAAGGTGCCAAGCACATACGCACGGTTTAGTTTATTTGTATATCAACCTCCGTGGATTATTTAATGCTAAATCCATCCTATCGTATAGGTACTATTTAAGCTATAGTTGCGAGGGGGGAATAAGGAGCTTCATATCTTTTCTAAGGGTATTAATCCAAAAGTCAAAGTTATAGCACGACTGGTGTTCGAACTCACCAATTACGAGGTCACAATCTAGCATGTCAGACATTACGCCATGAATACAGTCATTCATGGGATAATACATTTAAAAAGAAAGTAATACGTATGCAATGTCGAGCACATTCAAGCCTGAACCCACCCAGGAACATTTTAAAGTTTGATTCTTTCAGAATATTTTTAAAACTGTTTTGTTGAAGAAAAGATACAAAAAGAAACAAACAAAAAGCAAAAACAAACAAACAACCCCCCCAAAAAAACAACAACAACAACAACAACAACAAAAAAGAAAAACAACAAAACAAAACAAAACAAAAACTTGTATAGATAATATTAGTACACATAACTGATATTAATACAATTAGTTTATAATTAATATATTGCATAACAGTGATAATTAATTGATATTAAAACTTTATTAATGTAATTTATAAATATATGTTTGATAATGATATAAGTCTTTCTGTACCTCTTCATTATTTTACAATTATTATTATTAGTGGGAGGATAAGTGGGTAGAAAATAGATTAGCATGCCTCAATACAAACTACCAAAAAAGAGAGGGCAAACTATGGACATACACGTACGCAAACAATACTAAAGCTCAGATAGACTACGTCCTTATAAACAAGAAATGGAAGAATAGTGCATTGAATTGCGAGGCATACTCCTCTTTTGAGGGTGTGTCCACCGATCACCGAATAGTCACAGCGAAAATACGGTTAAGCCTACGAAAAAACGACAAACGAACAGCGACCACCAAACACTATGACTGGGCCCTATTAAACAACAAAGATGTAAGAGATAAATACATATTAGAATTAAGAAACAGATTCGAAACACTACAAGAAAAGACGGAAAAAAGTACACCAAACGACGAATACGAAAATTTCGTCAATGCACACCTTGAGGCAGCAGCAAAATACATTCCAACAAAAATTAAAACTAAATATAGAGTCCCATGGGAAACCTTAGCGGTGAGAGAAAAACGTGCACTAGTGAAAACAGCCTCCAAAAACTATCGAAAAAACCCAACAAACACAAATGCCTTAAAACTAAAAACAGCACAATATCAATTAGCAGGCATATATATAAAGGAACAGACAGAATACATTCAAAATCGGATAGATAAGATTAGAGACTCGGTAGAAGATAGACAATCTAGAATTGCCTGGCAAACAATAAACGAAGTGAGCAGAAGAAAGAACACAGCCAAAGCAAAACTTAAAGCAGCAAACCAACAAGAAAGAATAAAACTGTGGAAACAGCACTTCGAAAACTTACTTGGAAACCCACCAAAAATAACGCATGAACCAATCACCAGAATAATTAGCAAACAATTAGACATTAAACTTGGACCGTTCACACAAGGAGAACTCGACTCGGTTCTCAGAAAAATTAAAAATAGGAAAGCTGCAGGACTGGACGAAATTCCCCCGGAAGTATGGAAGACCAGACAATTCGACGACATACTGCTCCGACACTGCAACGCAGTATACAATCAAAATCCGATAGATAGATGGACGAAGGGATGCATACTCCCCTTCCCTAAAAAGGGGGACCTCGGATTAGCCAAAAACTACCGAGGCATAACACTTACATCCATAGCTGCCAAAATCTACAATGCCCTACTACGAAACAGAATAGAACCCAAAATCGACAACATACTTAGAAAAAACCAAAATGGCTTCCGAAGAAATAGATCTACGACCTCACAAATAATAACCATCCGCAGAATCCTTGAAGGTGTACGGGCAAAGAACCTACAAGCGACATTAATATTTGTCGACTTTACCAAGGCTTTCGACTCCATTCACAGAGGAAAGATGGAACAAATCCTACTAGCGTACGGCATACCTAAAGAAACCGTAGCGGCAACAACGATTCTCTATAGAAACACTAAAGTAAAAGTACGATCACCAGATGGAGACACAGAATACTTCGACATTGTAGCAGGAGTACTACAAGGGGACACGCTGGCTCCGTATCTCTTTATCATTTGTCTAGACTACGTACTTAGAACATCGATTGACAAAATCAAAGAGAATGGCTTCGAACTGACGAAGAAAAGAAGCAGAAGATACCCCGCAACAACAATTACCGACGCCGACTACGCCGATGACATAGCGATACTGGCAAATACACCTGACCAAGCCGAAACACTTCTGCATAGCCTGGAACGAGCAGCAGCAAGCATAGGCCTCCATGTTAATGCACACAAAACGGAATATATGTGCTATAACCAAACGGGGGACATCTCCACTCTAGAAGGAACCCCTCTTAAACTAGTAGACAAATTCACGTACCTAGGAAGCAGCGTCGAATCAACCGAAAAAGACATCGAAACGAGGTTAACGAAAGCATGGACAGCTATCAATAGGCTATCGACTATATGGAAATCAGACCTAACCGATAAAATGAAACGCAGTTTCTTCCAGGCAGCGGTCACATCGATACTGCTATATGGATGCACTACATGGACGCTAACAAAACGGCTGGAGAAGAAACTAGATGGCAATTACACAAGAATGCTGCGTGCAATCCTCAACAAGTCCTGGCAGCAACACCCCACAAGACACCAACTGTACGGCCACCTGCCCCCTATCACGAAAACTATTCAAGTTAGGCGAACCAGACATGCAGGACATTGCTGGAGAAGCAGAGATGAACTCATAAGAGATGTACTCTTATGGATCCCCACACACGGCCGCGCAAAAGCAGGACGACCAGCACGAACGTACATTCAGCAGCTATGTGAGGATACAGGTTGTTGTCCTGAAGACCTACCTAGGGCGATGAACGATAGGGAGGAGTGGCGAGAGAGGGTCAGGGATATCCGTGCTGCCAGCACGATATGATGATGATGATGATATATATATATATATATATATATATATATATGTATATATATGAATAAATTCTGACAAGAACCGAAAGTATTTGGTATAACACAAATAGCTCCTTTGGAGAAACCATCAACAAATTTCAAGGTTGTTATCTGAAAAATAAACCAAAAAAAAAAAAAACCAAAAAAACAACCCCCCCTCCAAAAAAACCCAAAAACATTTGGACGCTTGAAAGAAAAAAAAAATTAAAAAATACAAAACAACACGGATTCTATTTTATTTAATCAAACCTGTTTGTGGACAGTTAATAACACTTATGATCGTGCAGGTGAAATAAATGTAATAAAATTAAATGCATCCCATTAACTCTGAAAAGTTAACTGAATTTGGTCAAGTGCTTGTATTTAAAATTAACTTCCGGACGTAACTTTCAAAACAAATTTTACCAAATTCCAATAAACGTATACCACTAGATCATCATAATTTTTATTTGCATAACCATATTACTTATAATACACGATATAAATAATGCATTCAATTAAACTAAATAAAACACCGCCACACAAAAATATTTGATTGTAATCATAACTATTTCATAGGATTGTGCTGGTTCATTTGTTTGACGACATATCAACTCCTTATGGTTAATTAAATGCCAAAATTTGATTGTCTTTAACATCTCCTGTTCCACGTGGGAGAGGATACCATATTTTTGTTTAGAACAGCATCTAGATTGTTCTTGAACCTCTTTGATCTCCGTGACCATCGACCGCGAGACAAGGATTATGACCAAAGGAAAAGCATGGGTCTTTATCAAAACCAGGATTACAGCCACAGAAAATAATGTTTAAAGTTTTCAATTCAAGTGAAACAGCCGATTTTGATGCATTATTTAAACTAATTTTTTTCTGGTTTTAAACTGTGTTGTCTCTCATAGACTGATAAACCATTGAAACAAAAGAAACCGATTATGAGATATTATCAAAGCTACTTTTCTGGTTTTGACTTATATGTTCTCCTCCTAAATTGATTGTCCACTAAGGCAAAAGAGCCCAACCAGAACTAATTTAACTTCTGTGACATTATTTAAACCAATTTTTTCTGGTCTTAAATTCCGTATTGTCCATCGTGACTGATTGCCCAACAAGGCAAAAGAGCCTGACCTCAACTTCTTTGACCTCTGTAACATTAAACTAATCTTTTAAAATCTTAGACTGATTGCTCACCAAGGCAAGAGAGCTCGACGAGAACCTTTTTGACCTTTGAGGAATAATTTAAATCAATGTTTCCTGGTTTTAAATTCAATGTTGTCCTTCTAGATTGATTGCCTTCAAATCAAAAAAGCCTAGCCAGAGCCTTTTTAATTTCTAAGACACTATTACAACCAATTTTTTCTGTTATTGAATTCAGAGTTATCTTTCTTCTAGACTGATTAACATCTTTGGCGAGAGAACTCAGCCAAAACCACTTTGATTTAGGTGACTGTCGGTCAGTAGACAGGTTTTATAATATTTAGTGTAAGAGGCAATAATTATGACCCAAAGAAAATCCTGTGTCTACCCACAGAAACTAGTGTACAAAATTTGATGAGTTATGAAGGCTGTTATCTTCGGCAAAATTTTCATTTGTTTTTTATTCAGTCTAGTCCTTCTCTTCTACTGATTGTCCACCAAGGCTAGAGAGCCCATCCAACCCTGTTATTTTCCCCTATAGCTCTTACTAGCTGTCATAGTTGACTTAACTTGTGTTTCCACCCGTTTTGAATTCAACTTCCTTCCGAGGCGGATTGCGATTAAAAAGTTCATTTAACAAAAGGGACACAGATGAAAACGCTTCGTTAATTCACACGCTTCATGTCACCGGAGGATAATCAGGGAACAAACTGATCAAATGCGGGTGAAAGTTGAGGAAGGCAGAGGTGATAAGGCAAAATACATTAATGCTAATGGTGAGCCACAAATACCGAAATATATCCCGTTCAAAACAAATTTAAAAAAAATATCGACGCCATTGACAACATGAATTCTTGAATCACTCACCAACGGATTTATGGCGAAACGACACATTTTAAAACAAAGAGGTAAACTAGTGGAAACGAAGTCAGTGTTAATACCTTCACGAAGTTTAGATCCTGAAAACCGAGCAGCCGAAATGTGTACTGCTACCTAGAAGTTCAAACAGGTGCGTAATTTAACAATTATCGTCTTTGGAAATGGACATGGACACCCGACTTTAAATTCAGGCTTGCGTTTCATTTTCGTGTTAGTGCTTATTTTCTTCTCAGTAGAGCAGACTAGGCATTTTAGCCTTGGTTAGGCAACCGGTCTAGGAGAAGGAAAACTTGAATTTAAACCAGTAGCATTCTGCTTAAAAAATAATTGACTTTGTGTCGCATCTGGCCTGGGCAGAAGTATTGGATAAATAAATAAATATATATATATATATATATATATATGTGTGTGTGTGTGTGTGTGTGTGTGTGTGTGTGCTAGTGTATTTATCCAACCACTCTGTCACTAGCAGAATGTGAGACAAGATAATTTCTTAAAATGTAGTTTGATTTCAGTTTTCCTTCTCCTGGACTGGTTGCCGTACCAAGGCTAAATAGTCCAGTTTGTTAAACTATTCATTCATAGCTGGGGGAGGTGAAAGAGGAGATCGATTCATACCTATCCCATGGACATTTGCACAAAGTAAAATGTAAACAGCTAATCTATATATGTAGATTTGCTATGTCTATCGGTTTATTTTTTAAAATTGTGTCGCCAAAACTATGGTTTCTTCCTGACTCAAACAATTTTTCAAATTGTCTGCAATATGAATTAATGAAGGTAGCGATTTCTTTCGCATAAGTTACCTATTCATGTTTTAAAATTTACATAAAAACATACCCGTCTCAATAAAAACAAACAAACAAATAAACAAGCAAAATAAAAAAGAAAAGAAAAGAAGCACCCCCCTCAAAAAAAAGAAAACTGTCTATTTGAAAAATATGATTGAAAATGAATGATTATGTTTTATTATTAACTTCCTTAATTACACTTTTTAATTAAAAAATGCTTTCATTTTTACAATGCCTTTCTGAGTCTGTTAAATTGACCACGTGTTGATTTCTCTAAATTTCTGATATGACACTTGATACATTTTATCACTTAGAGTATTCGGAATATTGTCTTCATCTTTATTATTATATTCACAACGTTCCGGCCGAAGCATCCTACAGTCGTTTTCAGGTGTTTCATGTCGAACTCAGTAGGCCACATAGAACTCCGAACCCTTTTAAGCAATCCATGGGTGTTGCTTGTTTTAATTCATTTACCCATGACCGGGTACAAGTGTTAAGCTAGAGAAAAATTCCTTGTTATTTATTTGTAGTTTGGGATTGTAGGCTCTCGAGTTAGACATGAAACACTTGAAGAAGGCCGAAGAAGGCATCGGCCGAAACGTTGTAAATATAACAAGAAAGATGAAGAGAATAGTCCGAATACTCTTAGTGATAAAGAGGTCTAATGTTGTTTGCCGTCGTCCATCTAAGCACTAAGCAGATTTAATTTCAATGCTTTTAAGCAATTGTTTAGTTGATACATTTTATAACTGTACTCTGCTGCAATAATGCGATTATCAACCTTATCTCGAATGAGCAACGTTAGCCTTATTGCAGATCGAACCACCCACCTAGAAAAAAAAACAAAAAAAAAACTAGAGGATTGGAAATCAGAGGAAGAATCGAAACCATACGGAATGCAACACAGCTAAGATTTGCTAGAATACTGGGAGAAGTCCTGGAGACGCAAAGAGACTTGCTGCCACTCCAATGAAAGAATACTATTTAATGTTGATGTGAAAAACTAGCATATAATGCTACGAATTCTACAACTACTACTACTAATAATAGTGCGCTCAAAACAATTCCCAAAGGACTGGTAAAGCAACCGGAAGACTTAAAAATAAGAGGACAAGTGAAGACCATCCAATCTGCAGCATTATTAAGGTCGGCCGGAATACTGAGAAGAGTCCCGGAGACTATCATCGGCTAATGCTGGTGTTAAAATCTCTAAAAGGTGTCATAATAAAACTAATATATGATTCTCAATATATATATATATATATATATATGTATATATACCTACAAAAGTGCATACACCCTTAGTAAATGTGGTAAATTTTAATCTCTTGCACAATTCCTAGTGGATTGTCTTTCCTACACACTCGTGCTTCGTCTTGTAAGGCAGATAAGTTGTGTTTTAAATATGAAGGAGCAATCTCCACTTTAAGTGGTCAGCCTCAAAAATTAGTAGTCCAGTTCATATATCTCGGCAACAAATCTTATCTTCTGAAAATGATATTAGCATACGCCTAGCGAAGGCGTGAACCTCTATTGACAGGTTAGTGATCATATGAAAATCTGATCTCTCTGATAAAATGAAACGGGATTTCTTCCAAGCTGTGACGGTGTCAATTCTACAGTGTGGATGCACCACATGGATGCTAACGAAACGTATGGCGAAAAAGCTAGAGGCCAACAACACGAGATGCTACGTTCTTTTTTTTAACACATCCTTGAAGCAATAACCAACACAACAGATGCTGTATGGCCAATTACCTCCTATCTCATAAAACAACCAAGTAAGACGAACAAGACATGCAGGTAATTGTTTTTATTGGGAATCCTTTTGAGATGAGGCTTCTTAATCTTAGAATTAATTTTTTATTGCGGACTTTTGTCCTCATCTTGTTAGTTTTTTTTTTTTGTTGTTGTTTTTCTCACTACGTTTCGGCCAAATTTCACCTCTGGCCTTCTTCAGGTGATTAACCGCAACCTCATGCAGGGCACTGCTGGAGAAGCAAGGACAAACTGATAAGCTTCATTCTCTTATGGACTTCGGCATATGGACGTGCCAGTGATAGCCGACCAGCAAAGACTTCAATAGATCAGCTCTGAGGAGGCGCTTGTATTATAATTACAGTTATAGGAAGTGGGAATGACGACTTGAATCTGTTTTCATTTCACATTGCGCTATTACTCATGGGAAAGGTATGATAATTCAGCTATTCTCCCTCCAGCTAAGGATAAAAATAGTAGGGCAGACTGAGCTCTCTAACCTTGGTATGACAACCGGTCGGGGAGATGGAGAACTCTGAATTCAAACCTGTTAAACTCCGCATAAAAATTGACTTTGTGTCACACCCTGCTCGTGTGAAGGCGTTGGTAAATACATACATTTGCTATATGCGGCCACTGGATGCAGTCTAGAGGACATATCGTGAGCGACTTGATGATGATGATGATAATTAGAAATATTGTTATTTATTCCCAAAACATTGTAACAGAAGTATAACCCGACAAACATTTATCGCAGATTTGTATTTATAGTTTAAATTCGTTCGATTATTATGCAGGTTTTCCGGGGATTTTCCACTGGTGCTCTCAGTATTTATTACAAAACCAATCTTAGTATATTTGTTTGGAAATAAACTTTGATTTTCATTCTGTGGTCGGCTGGGACGGCAAAGTTCATTATACGGCAAGTTACTGTTAAGAGTTTTTCACACCAGCGTTAACTGATGGTATTTCATTGGAGTTTGACAGAAGGCTCCTCAAGTCTCCAGGACTCTTCTCATTATTCTGGCCGATCTTAGTAATGCGGTAGTCTGGATGGTTTCCACTTGTCCTCTTATTTCCAAGCCTTCGAGTACCTTTACCAATCCTTTGGGGACTGTTCCAAGTGCACCAATTGGTACCACCGTTCTATAGTTTTTTAAAAAATTCTCTAGGAAGGTCCAGATATTCAAGTTTCTTTTTGCTTTCTTTTGATTTTATTCAGTGATGTGCTGGGACAGTAAAGTTCATTATTCGGCAAGTTCTCTTTTTCTTGTTGACTATTATTATTATTATTATTATTATTATTATTATTATTATTATTATTATTATTCAATTCCATTACTTTTGATGTGACTAACTTTTGAAATGAACCGGGCTGATTTGGGCTTCTAATGAGAAGGAGGTGGCCCACTAGAATAATGGCTAAAGTCCTGGACTGCAGCTTCGAAGTAAGTGAGTTCTAACTCCAGTCGCACTATTACATTCACTGTCGGACGAAAACCCTTGGGGTAGGTATGAGCCCCCTTCTCCTTCTCGCTGTTTGTTAAATAGTATCATTTCTGTTTTTTGGCTTTAAATATCCAACGAGGTTAATATGTCATCAAACAAGAAGACAAAACGAACCTAATGAGAATAAAGTTAACGAATGATTATGTATACATTTATAATCTACTTCTTTATTAAAAAAAAGCAAACTAGAAATGGAAGTTTTACTTCATCCACCCTACTTTCCCGTCCGTGATCCATCTTTACAGTTCTTGATGAGTTACGGTACCCCAGTTATGAAAAGGTTAAAAAAGGATGTTTGTTGCCTTGAAACTCAAAGAATTTTATGCTTGAGGTATTAGAAACTTCTCAGTTGAACGGGATTATGTACACAAAGTAAAGAACGTCTTACTTTGATTCAATTAGGAAATAATCAAAAGTTTAAAAACGCGACAAAGTTTTCTTTTTATACTTATATATTTTGCTTGTTTTGTACATATAAATACAAAAAATGTTGCTATATTGAGCAACGAGGATTGAACTGGTTAACTTTCGAGCTCAATTTTGAATTTCTCTACTTACGTCTTTTAGGATTATTTAAAAACTAAACTGAGATAACTTGAACAATAAATAAGAGGAAAGTCAATATTTGGTCATATTTATGCATTTGTAATGTATCAATATAATTCACTTTTTGAAAATACATAACAATGAATATCAGTAAGTTATTTTATCATTACATTTTAAAAGATTTAATACATATAGGGATTGTGTTGATACAGCTAATTAAATCTTATTGCGTACTGTGTATATCAAAATGTCTTACTCTGAAAATTGTTTTGCTCAGCTCACAAAAGCTTACTTCAGGCAAACTTGATAAACAGACACCTTCCAGAAAAAAGAAAAAACAAGAAAAAAACAAAACAAAACAAAACAAAACAAAAAAAGCAAGCAAAAAAAAAACCCAACAAAAAAAACCCAACAGAGTAGTAATTGTCGGAGATCTTGGAACAATCCCAAAGAGTCTGAAAAAGTGTATAGAGAAACTGGTGATCTGCTGTAGGATTGAAACCCTCCAGACCAGAGGTAAGTGTTGCAAGGTAATTCAATTTACCTTTTGAAAACGCATAAACATTAATATTAGCAAGTCATCCAATCATTGAATTTGTGTGAAATAATTGAAATTCTAGTATCAATAAAATCGTTGAAATTGTGCAGTGTACTCTATGTACTAAAATGTATGACTTTGAGAAGCGTATTAATGTTTCAAAATAATGGCCTACTTTCATCACAAATTCTATACTTTTAGTCCTTCAGACAGTTATGAGCACAAATTCCTATCGAGCTACCACCGACTCAACTATGCGTCCGTATATACGAAGGTCTTTGAAAAAGTTCTAAACGTCACCCAGATATTTTATTTGCCTCACACCTCTCACCTTTGAATGAGGCTCACTTGTACGGAAATTAGGATAGGAGTCTGAATTTGTTTTTGTTGTTTTATTAGAAATGGTAGTTTGTTGCCACAATAAAATGTTCCACAATGGTATATCATTCTGAGTGAGGCCTAGAACTTTTTAAACGATCCTCTTATATTGGTAGAGAGATTTAATAAATTGTATATAGAAAAATGTAGCTAGATGGCCAATAATCTTCTTATATTCTAAATTATACATATAGTAATTTTTATAAAAATAATATGAGCCTGAGTACCATTGATGACCTAGAGTCGCCCATGCTATATATGTATATATATATATATATATATATATATATATATATATATATATATATATCAGTTTTAGCATTTTTCCTCATATGATTCAGTATAAGCAAAAAGAGTATTTATATTTCTAAGTGTGCGTCGGTGATTTTAGTTTATAATTGCGACTTTTATCCATATTTACCAACCCCTCCGCTCAGGCAGGATATGACACAAGGTCAATTTTTAAGCAGAGTTTAACAGGTTTGAATTCAGAGTTTTCCTTCTCCTAGACTAGTTGCCTCACCAAGACTGAAGAACCCAGTTTGCCCTAACTGTGAGTTTTATTAAGAAGCAAAGTCGACACTATAGAGTTTCGGTTCAAATGAACTATCATCAGGACTATGCCCATTCCTTCAAAAACAGGAGGTGCGTCTATGACACTATCAATCTGTCATTTTGACTTCATTCAAAAGGACGTATGATTTCCTTTTCTTTCCATATATGGTCAGCCATACCCGACTTTTCGATTTTGTTTCGTACGACTGTTTTTCGATGTTCTTCTAGCCTTACTTTTAGTATAAAAAAGAAGTCAACACTCCAAATACTCCAAATGATGAAAATTATCAAGCTTCATAAAAAAATTACACAAATAATATGTTAGCCCCGTACTTATTGGGTACTTTTTAATTATTGTTAGAGACTACAAAAATACATACAAACATATATACATACATACACTCACACACACACATATATACATTTATATATATGATGTTACTATATGAATAAATTAAAAAAGACGTAACAAATGAAATCAATATTTTAAACATTTGAAAGCGACATTTTTGTTAGAGTAATTGCCTTTTTAATGTTCCGGCATTCTTCAATGTTTGATTGTATAACTTTCACTTTCACTTTCACATAAAATATATTTTTACAATTGAAAATTTCGTGGACTTGATGTTGATATTTATATAGTTGTTGTATAGTAGCTCGTACCACGTAACTTCCGGTATCACAGAAGTATAAAAGATGCCGTGTCTCGTAAGTACGGGGAAGCAGAAGCAGAAGCAGAAAGAGAACCAGAGAGACAACTCTGAAAGGACGTCGGTCAGGAGTAAGACCAACTTCAGACGTAACACCAACAGCGCGAGACTTATAATACTCATCGGACTGTACCACTTGAGTAAATGAATAATTAACTCTATTTTACTGTGTATCTTTTCCTTGCCACGATACAACAATAGTAAATATTGAAAGTCATTTAGGGTAAGATCTTGGGGAGAATCGAACCAATATTCTTGTTTACAACTAGAAAAGAACTAGGTGAAACGCTGGAGGTGCCCTAAGCAATAATACCGTGTGAGACATTGACTGCTAATAGCCCCAAACCAAAACCTTTATCATTTTCACGATTTTCGATGTAATCAGGCACCATGTATTTAATTGTCATCTTTACAGTCGTAAATAGAAAAAAATGAAGTGAACGATGATAAAAGATATCTTTAACATCAATGCACATTTATGAGTGAAGTCAAATTGTTACTCTGTTGATCTGAGGAATAAGATAGGCATGAAGTGATTAATATTTACGCCAAACGAATTGATACTTTATTGAAGTTATATCGTTATGCTGAAAAGAATATCTAATTATAAAGGGCTACATTACCACAGACTTTGAGATGATAATGAATTCTTAAAGAACTGGCAATAACTATAACGTTAAGAGTTGAATTTCATAACGAATTTCATACATATTTATCTACATTTCTTGGTTGTATGTTAGGAAGAATTACATCACATCGATCAATCTATCTATGTTTATTTCTTCATGTATATCTCGAGGTTTTCATATGTATCTTTCAATCTATCTAGTATGTATACAGATAAAAGATAGTAGTATAAGAAGATAACTAAGCAAGTATATATATATATATATATATAGAGAGAGAGAGAGAGAGAGAGAGAAATATGAAATGCTCATGGTATAGATTTCATATTTATCTTCACTATATAACGAATTTAGATGTAATTCAGAGCGAAATAAGACACCTCAAAATTATCATTCAGTTGAAAATTGAACTGAGAATTGCATTATTCAATATTTGTTAAGTCTAAAAGTCGACAAAATTTTTTTCTTCCGTTTCGGTTAAAACCATCTATATACACAAACCTAAAGAGAATATCTAGCGCGCTGAAACTGCTGGGATTTAAATCCACTATACACATAAACCTAAAAACAGTAAATTTCTTAGATATAACACTGAACCTAACTAATTGCACATACGAACCCTACAAAAAAGATAATAACACACCAATCTACATACACCCATCTTCAAACCACCCACCCTCAATTACAAAACAAATCCCTAAATCCATTAGCCGTAGACTATCCAGCAACTCATCCAACATCAACATTTTTAACAAACACAAACACTTATACGACGATGCATTAAAACACAGTGGTTACAAGCAAGAATTAAAATTCACTCCCCCAAAAGTCAATTCTAAACACAGAAGTAGAAACATTATCTAGTTTAACCCACCTTATGATAAATGTATATCTTCCAATATAGGTAGAGACTTCCTAAATCTAATCTCTTAATACTTTCCCAATAATAGCCCTCTAGCCAAAATCTTCAATAAAAACATCAAGATCAGCTACAGTTGCACAAACAACATGGCACAAATAATAAAAAAAAACAACAAAAAAATCGCATCCACCAACAGTACATCACAACCCTACAACCAATGCAATTGTAGGGTCAAAAGCACATGCCCCCTACCAAATAAATGCCTATATACAAACACCATATTTAAAGCCACAGTAAAAACAAACAACTCTGTCAAACACTGCATCGGTGCAACGGAGGGCACCATAAAACAAAGAATTCACAACCATAATCTTTCTTTTAAATATAGAAACTACGCATCCAACACCTCCTTATCCTCGTACATATGGCAACTAAAAGATACAAACATCTCTCCCACAATTACATGGGAGATACTAGAACAAGCACCTGCCTACAACAAAACACCCAAAAAATGCCTTCTTTGTCTCCACGAAAAATTAGCCATCATCACATATCCATCATAAAACACCCTCCTAAATAAAAAATCTGAAATCCTCTCAAAATGTAGGCATGAAAACAAACACCTTCTTTCACACTTCAACCCACTCACACAACCCACCTAACACCTCGTAAACGTATTTAAGGACCCCCCCCCAAAAAAGCCTAAAGCACCGTAAGTACCATTTTCCTCCTCCTACTATCACACAATACACCCACACACCTCAACCATTTTAACTTTTAAGTTTTTACAAGCATTAAAATAGACCTCAACGCTCCACATTCACCTTACCTACCAAATTCACACTAAACCTTTCTACAAGAGTATCTGTACCAACCATCAACAAATAATATGGCAATTAAAAAACAACCCCAACCTTCAAACCCGTTATCTAATTAATTTCTTTGATTTTCAATGACGACACCCTACCCCTAAATTATAATCATCTTTGTACGCAAATACATTATCTATTATTTAAACCCTTTCATTTTATTTTATTTCATTACACACACACCACCTATAAGACCCATAATATATAATATTTACGTAATATTTCATTCATTTACTATTAGCATTACAACAATTTATTACTCAACCCCCTTAATATTATTTACCCCTTTATTATTTTATTTTATTGCATACATACCACCTATGAGATCCATAGTATACAATTCTTACGCTATATCCCATTTAGTTATTATTATTATCATTATTATTATACAACCATCACCCCCGTATATATTACACCAACATATTTACGACACAATATAACCTTACTTATACCCATTGTAACTTTTGCCCACCATACACGTTTACAAATCATATTCTCACTCATTCCCCACAACTTGCAGCGATGATAATTTGTCCCACTGTCAACGAAATACACATTCGTTACCCATTTCTGCTATAACCAACGCTTTAAGTTCCTGGCCTAACTTAACTTAAAAACACGCATCCATATACACACACATACACCCACACCCATATACACACATATACTTACAACCACACATAAACGAAATCTTAACGGCTTTTTGTCTGTATTTTATCGCATTTTCGATTTTCAATTTCATTCCATCTTCTTAACCACCTGATAAATGTTGTTATAAACTTCATGAAACCTTCGGTGGCAGAACAATATTTTCCATGGATTGAATGTATATATAATATTTATTTATTTATTATTATTATTATTATTTGTATGTGTGTGTGTGTGTGTGTGTGTGTGTGTGTGTGTGTGTGTGTGAATTTTAGTTTATATATGCTCTATCACTGATATTGAGCAGTCTTTCTTAGTAAACATAGCAAACCACATACAATCTCTCTCTTTCTCTCTCTCTCTCTCATATATATATATATATATATATATATATATATATTAATACTGAAAAGGTTGTTTGGTATATCTATAAATAAAGTGCTAAATATCAGTGACGATTACATAGACAAGAAACCGACAGTCATCAAGCTCTGTTGACTCTATACCAATGCTATCCGAACACACACACATATATATATATATATATATATGTATATGTATATATGTATGTATATATAACGAAAATTATCATAAGGTTTGTGTGTATATATGTGTGTAATTTTTTTATTCAACTTTTAAGATTTTATTCCAGCTCTGTCTTGGTTTCGGAGCATCAGTTGTTGGTTTTACCCCACAATTTCTCGATGTGTGTGTGTGTGTGTGTGTGCTTACATAAGCACATATACTCATTAACTCCGCTTCGTTCAAACTATTATGAACATGCACATTTGCGTGCACACACACACACACACACACACACACAGAGGTTAGGTGTTTATATATGTGTGTTTGTGTGTGTGGTCGAGACTCCAAGTGACTTTTATTTGGTGGAATAAGCAACGAAGCACAACTAATTCTTCATCTTCCCGTGCAACATCTCCACCCAGTCTATCCTCTCTCACCTTCCCTAGAAAGACTCATAAAATAACAAAACAAAAAAAAAAAAGGAAAAAAAATGGCTATTCTCGATCGTAAGAACCAAATGTCTATATATAGTTTCGATTTGATGAAAATTACCTACAGAGTAAGTGTAGACAGGCGTAAAATCTGTCCATGCCGCTGAGGGTGGTTGTATGGAATAGCTCGGGCGTGATGATCTGACGGCCCATCGGAAGCGAAGCGTGCAGTCGAACATCAAAGGAAGTTTTCGTTCTAACGTAAAAAGCAAGCTCGCCACTCCAAAGAATTAATTTGCATATATTAAAAAAAAAAAAAAAAAAAGCAAAAGAAAAAAAAAGACTTCCGAGTTTGTGTACAGCTGGCTCGACTTACAACGATTTATTTTGAAGATAAGTATGCAGAAGCGTTGGGAGAGATTTATTTATTTATTTATTGTAAAAAGATGTGAATATAGACCCGGAGACGAGGAGGTCGGTTGACAATGTCATATACATTATAATAAAAAAAAATGGCCCGAAAGAATAAGCTCGGTGACAAAAAAAAAAGAAAAAAAGTCAAAAAGTCAAAAAAAAAAAAAAAAAAAAAAGTAAGCAGAAAAGAGGAATCAGAAGAATAGCAATATATTAAATAGAAATGGTGCTATTTTGACTCAGTGGGAGGTAATCTCTGTATTTGTTTTGAGAACAGTCTAAAATGTAAAGACAACGCTCCGAAAGTAATGCTTCCAGTATATTTCCAAGAAAATTACAACAGATGTTGGCCCAGTTGGCTGGGGCTGTAAAATATACCGATTACTTCTCTGCAGAGGAGTAAGTCTTCTCGAATGTGTGTCCTAGATATAACACTAAACAGTCTGATGGTTAGGCTCCAGTAATTCTGGAGCTTTTGGGAATGCGGAGTACCCCTTCATTGCCATCGCTCCCAGGTCCACACAGGTTCTGAGTGGTAGCATCTGATAGGGTCCTCTCTATGGGTCAAATAGAACTAAACTATGTTCTTAAGCTAAACTGAATTGCTTGAAATAAAACTGTTTTGACATCTAACTGTGTGTAAACACAAAGTTATACTAAACTGAATTGTTTGAAACTTTTCTCAAAATGACTTAATTCGGAGTTAAATGACCCGAAAATCGTTGATACGCTGTAAAACCAACCAACCAACCAACCAACCAACAGATGTAGGCAGCACAATACACCACTGGAAAGAGAATATTTTCAGCTACAAAACACTTATTAAAACATAGTCAAATAATAATAATAATATAATAGATGAAGCAATAGAACATGAAGGACGTCGGTGATACTATTTGTAGTTGGTGCACTTGGAACGATCCCCAAAGGATTGGTACTGGGACTGGAAAACTTAGAAATCAGAGTATATGTAGAAACCATCGTGACTACACCATTCTAAAGATCGGCCAGAATGCTGAGAATATTCCTGGAGACTTGAGAAGACTTGATGTCACTCAATCTCCAGTGAAAAACCATCAGTAAACACTGGTATGAAAAACTCTCAAAGGAGTGAAATAATAATAATAATGAAAATATTCGACCAGAATACTGAGAAGAGTCCAGGAGACATGATACAGCTTGTTGTCACTCAGACTTCAGTGAAAGATTATCAGCTTACGCTGGTGTGAAAAAGTCGCAATGAATAATAATAATAATAATTATGTGAAAAGAGAGACGAATACTTGAACCTAGCAAGAAAACGAAGAAAGCTTTTAAACATGAGAATGATGGAGATACCAACTGAAGTTGATGCACTTGGAACGGTCTCAAAGGTTTGGAAAGGGGACAGAAGGAATTGGAAATCAGATCATGAATCAAGACCATCCAGACTACAGCATTGCTGAGAACCACCAGAATCCTGAAAAGAATCCTGGAAACACGAGGAGACTTACTGTTACTCAGACTTCATTGAAATACCAAAAGTTAACGCTGGTTTGAAAAACTCACAGAGTAAAAAAAAAAAAAAAATAGAGATAGTAGGAGAACCTAACCGAATAAATTTACCAACCAGAAAAATAAGAATTGACCGAAATGCATTTTAGAAAAATTAATTGAGGACATTTTCTTCATCTTTAGATGAGAACGGTAACGTAATATATATATATATATATATATATATATATATTATTGAAAAAAGAAGAGATTGTTTTGTCAACAGGATTTTGAAGAAAATAATTTTTTCAGTCGTCCACAGATGACGAAGCGAAATCGACGGCTGCTTTGACCCTGGGGGTCAAAGTCTGCCAATTATGACATCCAGGTGGGCTGTCTGGGAAACGATGCAATTTTGAATAAACATTTTTTTTTAAATCAAGCGTTGAAAATTTTCGATTCAACCGTTACGATTTGGTGTGTACTGACGTCATCAGGAGAAGAGAAAAAGACCTGCCACTTTTTGGGTGGAGGAGAGAGGAAACCAAGCACTGAAAGTGGAAGGAGCAGAATTAATAAATAGAATTCAAGCAGGATGAAAGACCAACCCTTTGGGTGGTAGTGAGAGGAAATCAAGTATTGAAGGCGCAACGAATCAAAGGGGTGGAATTAATTATTGAAATCCAAATTAGGAGAAAATTGATATTATCAATAGGTTCGCTTGCCACGTTTCCTCGGATAAGAGGAAATGCATATAAAACGATACGTAGGGAAACCAGCGGAAACTGGCGGAAGGTAGCTACTAGACTTCACGTAACTCTGGGCTCTGGACTTGCGCCAAACTGCCTAGAGTAGAGAGTCAAAGAAAGCTTGACATGATAGGACACTTTGAGAGAAAGCCGGAAATAATACGTTTCTTCGAAATGGCCTGGCGTCAGACTGTCCTGGGTATAGAAAAGTGAAGAGATCTAAGATGATACGACACTTTGTGAAAAAAATCTATACTTAGATATGACCCTGTATAAAACTCGCGGGGATAGAGAAGCGAAAATTAATCATGATACTATGATACTCTCGAGACCAGCGCGAATCGGCCAAGAGACCCTATGATACTCTGAATTTAACCTTTTACCAGACTCCCAGAGGCCGAGAACCTGAGCGCAAAAGACTACTTGAAATCACCTTTTACCAGACTTCCAAGGAATCAAGAGAACCTGAGAACCCAAAAATTAGAAAGGTGATCATAACTGCCACTTGGGATTGTATTGTACTAGACTAAAGAAAGTGAGAAGAGAAAAGCCTAAATCTTATACGATAATTTGAGAAGCCTTGTGCCTTACTTTGAATGCCGAGAAATTGACTGAAAGTTTATTTGTGAATTAGGTCTCCGTCCATCACAACCAACCTACCATTTTAAAGACACTTTTTAAAAAACTAAATATGATTATTGTTACAAAGCCGTGTCCTGTTCATTGTTTGTTGGCGTTCGACGTTTGTTCCTTTCTTAATTGCATGATATCCTCCGTCCTTTCATCAACTGGCGAATCTGATTAGTGATTGATCTGTTGTGTGGATCAAAAACACAACGTAGGCAGATTAACGGATCGAGCGTGCTATCCTATGATATAACCAGTGGAGCGGAAATGTCAGCGGATTGAAAGCGGAATGATCCATGTATTTGTGGAAGGCAGGTGTACTGCCACAAAATTAGAAAAGCATAAGAACGCTTGGAGAGAATAGCATCATTATGTCGGTCTGCCAGCAGAGATCTCCCTGAACCTCTCTCGCCACCCGTCTCTATCGTCCATCGCTTCCGGGAGGTCTTCAAGGTTATATCCTGTATCGCCATAGAGTTGTTATATATAGGTTCTAACTGGTCATCCTACCTTTGCTCATCCATGTAAAGGGGTCCACAGGAGTATATCGCTTATGAGTTCGTTCTTACTTCTCTAGCAGTGTCCCACATATATAATTCGTCTAACTTTGATAGTTTTCGTGATGGGTGGTAGGTGGCAGTACAGCTGGTGTTTTGTGGGGTGTTGCCTCTAGAACCGCTGCTTGTAAAAAACTGCGTTTTATTTTATCGGTCAGGTCTGACTTCCATGTGACCGATAGCCTATCGATAGCTGTCTATGCCATTGCTAGTCTCGTATTGATGTCTTTCTCAGTTGATGAGACACTGCTTCCTAGGTAGATGAACTTGTCCTCTGGATTCAAAGGCCCACTCTTTATTATGGAGATGTCCGTCTTTGATAAAAGCACATGTATCCAGTCTTGTCTGCATTGACATAGCGGCCTCTGCCACTAGCTGCACATTCCAGACAATGTAGCAGGGTTTCGGCTTGGACGGGTGTATTTGCCAGAAGCGCTATGTCATCGGCGCAGTCCTCGTTGATAATTGCTTGTGCTTCTTTCCTTTGCTAGTTTCAAGCCGGAGAGAATTGCACTGCAAAAGAAATCTTATCAAATGAATAAACATCTGGGAATTCTCCCTTGTAACTTTCCCTGGACTATTATTGAAATGGAGAAGAGAGGGACTCAGACAAATGGACCAAAGGACAAGAAAATTTATGATTATACATGAGGTCTGATACCTGAGAGATGTCATGAAAAGACTGTATGTATCCAGAAAAGAAGAAGGAAGAAGACTTGCTAGTGTCGAGGATTGCGTAGATGTATTAATACAAGGACTCGAGTACTTCATTAACAAGAACAAAGAAGACTAATTACAGTAGCCAGTAACAGCATTGGCAGAAGAAGTAGAAGAAGAATCGGGAAAATGACATGACTAGGAAACCGAAGTGAAATGAAAAACAACTTTATGGATATTTCAAGTAACAAACTGGTGAAATTGCATGCAGGAGAAACCTTAAGAAAGAAACTAAATCTCTGTTAATAGCAGTACAAGCGGTGTAATGGTTATCGTCGGCGACAAGGCGACACGAGTTCAAACCCTGGACGAGACTGATTGCATTTCACATTGCACTAATACCCTTGGGAAAGGTATGAATCCAATTATTCTCCCTCCAGCTATGGGTAAATAGTAGGGCAGACTAGGTTCTTCAGTCTTGGTGAGGCAACTAGTCAAGGAGAAGGAAAACTCTTAATTCAAACCTGTTAAACTCCGCTTAAAAATCGACCTTGTGTCATATCCTGCCCGAGCGGAGGGGTTGGGTAAATATGATTAATAGCAGCACAAGATAATGTCATAAAGATCAATTATATCAAAGCAAAAATTGATTATACGCAACAGAATAGCAAACCCAAATATCTAATCCCTTAATGAGCGAATTCAAAAGGAATACAACACTAGGGACGACTGGGTGGGAAAGGTTATCCTTTGGGAATTGCGCAAGAGATGAACATTTGACTAAACTAACAGATGCACAAAGATACCTGTATCTCGCCAGAGAGCTGTAAAAGCTGTAGAACATGGAGGTGACAGTGATACCAATCGTAAATGGAGCTCGTGGAATTTTCTCCAAGGAGCTGAAAAAGAGACTGGATGAACTGGAGATCTGAAGAATAATACAGCACTACAAAAATCAGCTAGGATACTCAGAAGAGTGTGGTAGATCCCAGGAGATTTGCTATCACTCAGAATCTGATGAAAGATTACACGAAAAAACTGCTGTGAAAAACTCACAAGGAGTAATATAATTATATTATGACACGATACTGAAAACTTGGATGATAGAATTTTCGAAAATGTTCAAGACATCAGAGCAAGTCATTAACTTTATAACGAGAGCAATGGAAAGTGGGAAAGTGGGACTATAACTTTCAGCTAATTATTTCCTGAGATTACTCCCAACTCCACTCTGAGTTAAGGTAATGGTACCTGCGAGGACCCCATCAATGGATCAAATAGATATGCTAGAAAATTTGTAATATTAGATAGAGATAGTTGAAACTATATAATTATGTAGAAATAAGTTATTATTGTTAATTATAGTTATTTGAAACTTTCAAGTGGCAGTGGGTACCCAAGCAGAGGTAAAAATTCAGATAAATCTTCCTGGGAGACTCACTTTCGCCATTACTATTTGTTATAGCAATGAATGTCACTAAATTATATACTTAGAAAATGCTAAGGTGGCTAAAAATTTACTTAGTCACAGGAAAAGATCAACCATTTCATGCATACGCATGGTATTAAGATATTTGCCAAGAATGAAAAAGATCTAGAAGCGCTAATGAAAAGCTATTAGAATCTTCAGATAAAATATATGAATGGAATTTGGCATAGAAAATGTGCCAGGCTTATAATAAAAAACAGCGGGGAAAAGAAAAACAATGAACACAGTAGAATTGTTTAATCAAGAAAGCACCAGAACACTTGGAGAAAAAGAAAACTAGAAATACCTGGAAATGTTAGAAGAGGAGACGATCAAGTAAATAGAGATGAAATGAAAAAGTAAGAAAGGATTATCTCAGAAAAAAAAAGGAGTATCTCAAAAGAGCAAGAAAACTTCTCGAAATCAAACATTGGAGCATAAATGTCATCAAAAGGTTGAATACTTAGGCCATCCCTCTTTTAACATACATGAATAAGTGAGGAACTCAGACAGATGAACCATAGAACAAGTTTAGTTTGTTTTCTGTGTTTAATGGTATATCAACCTTCGTGTATTATTTAATGACAATGTCATTCCCGCAGAAGAACAATAGTGGTACTATTTAACCGATGGCAAAGAGATAAGGGGGTTTAATCCCTTTCCCGAGGCTATTAGCCCGAAAGTGAATGTAATAGCACGACTGTAGTTCGAACTCGTTTACTTCGAGGCCTCCGTCCACACTTTAGCCACAACACTAAGGGGACATTCCCCATAAACCAATGAAATTGATGACGATGCGCAAAACCTTACATCCAAGACATGACACTGACAGTCTGAATTTATCAAGGAAAGAAGGAGGAAGAGGACTCACTAGCATTGTGAAATGTGTAGATACAACAATTCAAGGACTTGAGAAATATGCAAGAGTAATTAAAGAATGATTACAACAGCCAGTATTTACAATATCAACAGAAATTTCTCAAGGACAATAAAAAAATCTGGAAAATAAAAATGGATAGAAAAACAACTGTATAGATAGTTCAAGCGACAAATTAATGAGATGGCCTGGACGTGACTAAGATGGGAAAACCTCACGAGAGAAACTGAATCTCTATTAATAACGGCACAAAATAATGTCATAAAGACTAATTATATCGAAGAAAAAAATTAATAACACACAGAAGAATAGCAAGGATAGGTTATTTTGTGACAACAATGAAAAAGTTAATCCCATGAGCAAATACAGCAACCTGGCACAAAAAAAAAAAAAATACAAGTTGACACGACTGAGTAAGAAAAGTGATCCCCTGGAAATTGTGCAAAAGGTTTAAATTTGGCCATGCTAGGAAATGATATATACACAAACCAGAATCTGGCCTAAAAAGGAAATCAATAAAATTCTTTAGGATCTTGGGATACAAACGGTTCATCAAATCCCAGCTTGAAGACCAGACATTTTGTTAATTAACAAGAAGAAATGATATTGTCATTTAGAGGATTTGGTCGCTCTAGAAGACAGCAGAGAGAAAATAAAAGAAAGCGAAAAGATAGACAAATACTCGGATCTTGCTAGAGAGTTGTAAAATATGTGGGACATGGACATGATGGTGAGAGTAATTGTAGGTAGTGCACTTGGAACAGTCTTCAAAGGCCTGGATAAGAGACTAGGGATACTAGAGGTCAAAGTAAGAATCAAGACCATTTAAACCACAGCACTGTTAAAATCAGCCAGAATACTTAGAAGAGTCATAGAGACCAGAGGTGAATCACTATCTCGAGGACTCCAGTGAGTTCCAGTTACTACTAAAGTCAACCAAATTTCAGATTCTTGCACTTAGATTCTTATCATATTTACCCAACCCCTCCGCTCGGGCAGGATACGATACAAGGTCATTTTTCTAAGCGGAGTTTAACAGGTTTGAATTCAGAGTTTTCCTTCTCCTAGACTAGTCGCCTTACCAAGGCTGAAGAACCTAATCTGCCCTACTATTTACCCATAGCTGGAGGGAGAATAATTGGATTCATACCTTTCTCAAGGGTATTAGTGCAATGTGAAATGCAATCAGTCTCGTTCAGGATTTGAACTCGTGTCGCTGTATCCATTTCCTGTGAAGATAACCATTACACCACGGGCACCTCCTTGCATTTAGAGTCTTATTAGGACCCACTCTGTCGAAGAGGTTTAAAGCACTCCGATTGTGTCCAATGTAAGGGTAAGACTCTTTCAAAAAGGGGTGTTCAGAGTATGATGCTACACTGTAAGGCTTCAATTCTGTTATTACTCTCAGATTCACTTTGACCTGGAGTGAAAATATGTGTTAGGGTCCAATTTACGGGTCAAATGAATATGTTTGAAAATTATTTGTATCAATATAACTGTGTGAAAATTATTAGGGTTATATAGGAATACTTGAAATCATATGACTTTGAGCAAATTATTTCCTGAGATAACTCCCAACATACTGAGTCGGAGTAATGGTACCTGCGAGTTTCCCATCCATGGGTCAAATAGATATGTTAGAAAATTAGTAATATTAGATAGAAATAGCTGAAACCATATAACTGAATAGAAATAAGTTATTATTATTAATTATAGTTATTTGAAACTATATAATTGCTTGCAAAAAACCAAAATAATTAAAAGAGACTGATTTTAGCATTAAATAACCCAACAAAGGTTGACATGTAAAACCAACTAACCAACCAACCACTCAACTACGAGCTACGCCTCGGAAGTAAAGAGTCCTGTTAATTCAACGGAAACTACAAAAGACAAGGTGGGTTGAATGATACCGCTTCAGAGATCAACAATACACTATTTTTTGATATATTGGCAATACCTTAATATTGGGGTGAAAGAGAATTTCAAGTGGCAGTGGGTACTCATAACAATAAATAAGTGAACAATTCTTTTTCAATAGTTTCCTTTATCAATTCACCCGTTTTGGTCTAGTGGCTAGAGTGTTCGCCAATAGTCCGGAAGACCTCGTTTCAATCCCAGGTTGAGTCATGCCAAAGACTTTGGTATGACTAAAATGGTACTTGATACCCCTTTGCTTAACACTCAACATTATAAGGTACGTATCAAGGGTAAAGTAGAGCAATCTAAGGAAAGAAGTAGCGCCCTCCTTTACACCTCGGTGTAGTAGCTATTAAAAAGAAGCCTTTGTGTGGCCTTTGACTACGGTCGCTAACTTTACTTTTACTTACTTATAATTCACCTTCTATCCCTATATAACAACCAGGTCCACTCTGATCTGTAAAGGTTGTACAATCCCTATCAATGGAATTATCTGGGAATTATTAGTATTTGGTAGGAGTGCTTAAAATCGTATGTGGACATGTTATCATCAAACAGGAATAGTTACTTGAATACGTATAATTGTGCATAAATTATTTGTTTTACATAATAATACTATAGACCATATGATTGTGTAGAAACAAATTATTATTATAGGAATAGTGACTTGAAACCATATAACAGCAAAAAGCAATTGAACTTAGTATAAAATAAACCAATTCATTTTTCAATATCATCATCATCATCATCATCATCATCATCATGTCGTGCCGCCAGCACGGATATCCCTGATCCTCTCTCGCCACTTCTCCCTATCATTCATCGCCTCCGGCAGGTCTTCAGGATTACATCCTGTGTCTTCACATAGTTGCTGTATGTAAGTTCGTGCTGGTCTTCCTGCTTTTGCACATCAGTTAACATAATTGGCAACGCATTTTCTGTAGTAATGAACCAGGGCTTATATTTCTGTACTCATAGGAAGGTTGTTCTGTAAATAATGCCTCTTATATTATTTTATCATTTCTAAATGTTGGTGGTATGGTAGTAAGGGTTGGATCATCCTGACAATAACATATAGTATCTTAATTCCTTTTCATAAATAGCAGCTGTGCAAAAATGCTGTTTGAAATGTTCCGTCACTTTTGGCCCGATTTTAATAAAAGTCGCAACATTTATTAAGATCATGACTGGAAAGATTTTAAACACCATTAGGATGTTCTGCTCAAATTGATTTTCAGGAGAAAATTTTTCTGACTCTTTATGTTTTGCTGATAACTTCGTTATGATAAAAATTTTTTTCGTTTTACGCTTCATGTCGGTAAACCAATCTCTCGGCAATAATTTCCAGTGGCAGATTGCTTTTCCTCTTCCTATATGCGCTTAGACAGTCTCTGTTGCGGTTAGGTGCGTGCTAAAGCGCATCCATTTAATTTTAAAGGTCAACCAAACCCCAACAACATTAACAAAAAATAAATGAATAAAACTAAAGAATAACAAAAAAATTATGAAATCCACCCCCCACGAAAACAGTGCCCATTTAACTATAGGGATGTGATATGGTTTGGTTTTGTGGCACGTCAACCATTGTAGGTTATTTAATGGTAAATCCATTCTTATACATATAAACAGTTCGATTTCAAATAATTCAGTTCAGTATAAGTAAAGTTTTTGTTTACACACAGATAAATGTCAAAACAGTTCTATTTCAAACATTTCAGTTTAGCATAAGTACGCAGTTTAAATGTCAAAAACAGTTTTATTTTGAACAATTCAGTTTAGCATAAGTACGCAGTTTAAATGTCAAAAAAAATTTTATTTGACCCATCGATAGGACCATATCAGGTGCTACCACTCCGAGCCAGAGTGGACCTAAGAGCAATGGTAGTGAAGAGGGACTCCGCATTACTCAAAGCTCTAGCATTACTGGAGCCTCACCATCAGATTGTTTAGTGTCATATCTTGGAAATTCGTTCGAGGAGACTTACCCCTCTGCAGATATGCAGTCAGTATATCATGTACCCCCAGCCGACTGGGCCAAACTATAGGGAATAAAATAATTAATATATATTCGGAATATTTATTTCTAGGAGTTTTCGTAGCTATCTGTGATTTCCGGACGAAGGTGAATCAGTTTTCCGCTGGTAAACAAGGCAGTATATAAATGATAAAAATGAAGTAAAACTCTTAAAGTAGGGTTAGTAGTTTCTTTGTTTAGTGACGTATCAAACTTTGTAGGTTATTTAATGCTTAAATCATCTATGTAGAAGAAAAGTTGTGGTACTATCTAACCCATACCTGTGGAGAATAAGGAGGTTCATTATTTTCTCAAGAAGATCTGTTTGATGTGATAAGGGGGGGTTCATAACTTTCTCAAGATTATTAGTACGAAAGTGAACGTAATAGTGCAACTGGAGTTCGAACTTGCTTACTATGATATTGTAGTCCAGAACATTAGCCGCTACGCCACGAGGAACTCCTCTGTAATAAGGGTTTAGAACTGCAATATTTTGTTTAACTTACTCTTTTTTGTTGAATTGAACTAGGAAATTAAATACAAGTGATCCAAAATTAATGTTTTCTATTTATTTCCACGGAAACCACAACAGTCATAGTATGGTTTTTTGTTTAAAGGCATATCAACTCCTTACAGAGTATTTAATGCCGAAATATGATCCATTAGCAAATGTGTGATTATAATCATAACTATATTTTCAATGTTTCATTGTATTTTTTTTTTAAATTGCGCTTTTTTGTTTGCATACAATTATATATGATGTCAAGTATTCCTATCTAATTCAAATAATTTGCACTCAGTAGTATGGTTTTACGTATTCCTATACTTAATGAAGATAAAAGGAAAAAAAGAGAGAAAAAAAGAGGAATGAAAGTAACGGTGAGAAAAAAAAACAAGAAAAAAATCAAGCGGGGACGCGAAGGAGTTAGAAACGGGAGAAAAGGAAGAGAAAGGGAGAGGGAAAACAAAAGAATAAAATGAGAGAGAGAGAGAGAGAGCGGGGGGGGTAGGAGTAAAAAAGAAATTGAAAGATGGTCTTTAAAAAAAGGAAGGACATAATAATAGAGAGAGAGAGAGAGAGAGAGAGAGAGAGAGAGACAGAGAGAGACAGAGGGAGGGAGAGCGAGAGAGTGGAAGAATGAAAAAAGAAATTGAAAAAAAAAAATAGTCTTAAAAAAGACAAGAAGGACATAATAATCGAGAGAGAGAGAGAGAGAGAGAGTGTGTGTGTGTGTGTTTGAGAGAGAGAGAGAGAGAGTGTGCGTGTGTGTGTGTGTGTGTGAGAGAGAGAGAGAGAGAGAGAGAGAGAGAGTAGAATAAGTGTGTCGTGTTGCATGTTGAAATGCTCAACAACTGATAATGTCGCTTGAAAGAAGTGGGTTAATCAAATGTCTTCTTAGTCCATTGAGAACAATTTCGGTTAATTCGACCCCATTTTCTTTAAGACCCTGGGATTTATACGAACACATATTGTCGCCCTAATTGAAATATAGATTATTGACCTATTTATGAATGAAACTATTATGGATTAGATGAACTATAACTTAGAATGTCGGTAAATTATTAGTTTCCCCGATTATCTCTTAGACGCCTTATCTTAAAATAACATTCTTTAAGTGGAAAAAACTTAATGAATCCTTAATAACTTTCAAGCTGATTTACTTTATTTTAAAAGCAATTATATCCTTTTTGTTGAAAATTATCTATGATTTATCAGTCTGCTGTTTATTAAGACGATTGTTGTATATTTTCTTATATAAGCATTAGCTTAAATTCGAGCCAAGAATAAATAGATGAATAAATAAAATGTATGAAAATAAGGGGAATGTTTTAATCAGAGGCGAATAACTTGTAGACTTAAGAACATATGCGGCCTTTTAAACCATATATGAAAGACTAAATAAAAACTGTGCACCTTAAACTAGAAATCTCAATGCATTCACGCAAAAAGCAATCTAAAAAAGTTCTTTGTCATGTTATTGATTTCAGTAAATAAGTGGTTTGGTTTAGTTTGTTTTTACGGCATATCAACCATTGTAGGTTATTTGATGCCAAATCGTCTTTATACATATATATTAAATATATGATTTGTTTTGGTTGGGTTTTATGGCATATCAACTATTGTAGGTTATTTGATGCCAAATCGTCTTGATACATATATATTAAATATATGATTTGTTTTGGTTGGGTTTTATGGCATATCAACTATTGTTGGATATCTAATGTCAAATGCTTTTTATTCCTTTATATCAAATATATACGATTTGTTTTGGTTGGCTTTTATGGCAAATCAACTATTGTAGGTTATTTAAAGCCAAATACTCTCTACACATATATATATCAAATATGATTTGTGAACACTTTTTGTTGATAATACCTTTACATGAGCCTGAGCTCATTTTTGTCTCTCAGTTAAATGGTTTGAAGTATTTTTATCAAATACGAATAATTCTATTTACTATTAATCATTTGTTTGCACACAGTTAAATGGCACCACTTATTGCTACGTATGTAAGAATTCAAATAAACTTCCGTCATTTGTTTACACTCAGTTAAGTGTTCAAATAGCTCCATTTTCCTGAATTTAATTTAGCATAAGTCATTTGTTTGGACAAAGTTTTAATGTCAAACAGTTCTATTTGACTGGACTCTATCAAGTGCTCCCATTCCGAGCCAGAGTGGATCTGACAGCAATAGCAATGAAGGGGTTCTTCGCATTCCCCAAAGCTCCAGCATTACTGAAGCCCCACCATCAGATTTTTTAAAGTCATACCAGGACACTAGTTGGTGGTGGGGGGTCTTACACCTCTGCAGAGATGAAATCGGTGTATTCTACAGCCCCTGCCAACTGGGCTGGGTATGGGTTGTAAAATAGTTATTATAAAAAATAAAGGACATAGA
Organism: Sepioteuthis lessoniana; assembly: GCA_963585895.1. Lineage (NCBI taxonomy): Eukaryota > Metazoa > Mollusca > Cephalopoda > Myopsida > Loliginidae > Sepioteuthis > Sepioteuthis lessoniana. Next base: position 78,845,717 of record OY757910.1, read on the forward strand.
GTCGCTTTTCTTAAAGTTAGTGAAAATATTTGTATTTAAAGAACGTTTTATTTGTTTTTAACACCTTTATACGTCAACTATAGTTTAAATAGTACTTCTACTATTTTTCGACAATGATTGTTTTAGCACTGAATATTCCATGAAATTTGATATGCCTTTAAAAAAGCAAAAACAACACATAAGATATAAATTTAATCTTCTTTTAAAAACAAATATATTATGATTTTATTATTCCAGCGGAATATCATAAATTCAAAACGGATATTATTAGGCATTATTTGTTATCAAACTCTATTCCATTGAAACTTGTCTCATCGTGGTGTAATATTTAGCAAGCAAGTAAAGGGTCTGCAAAGGGTGAGGTGAGTCCTGGTGGCATAATGGCTAAAGTGCTGGACTGTGGCGTCGATGTGAGTTCAAACTCCAGTCGCAAACTTTCGGATTAATACCCTTAAGAAAGGTAGGAACTTCCTTATCCTCCCAGCTATGGGTTAAATAGTATCACTGCCGTTATTTTCCAAGGATGGCTTGACATCAAATAACACACGGAGGTTGATATGCAATTTGATAAAGAAACTAAAGGACCTGAAAACAAAAATATGAATATGTAGTCGAAATATGAATATGTGTAAAAATTACTGAAAATTAGGACATTACCGGTTCATTAGCCTAGTGGGTAGAGTGTTCGCAAATGATCCGGGAGACCGGAGTTCAATCCCAGGTCGAGTCATACCAAAGACTTAAAAAATGGTACTTGATACCTCCTTGCTTAACACTCAGCATTATAAGGTACGTATCAAGGGTAAAGTGGAGCAATCCAGGGAAAAGAGTTACGCCCTCCCCTACTCATCGGTGTAGTAGCTGTTGAAAAGGGAGCCTTCGGGTCGCCCTCGACTACAGTCGCTAACTTACTTACTTATTTTACAAACGTTTTGCAATTCTATTTTTGTTTTCAGAGTTTTGAATTTAGCCATGAATACTAGCTAATAATATCTATTTTGACTGTATAATATTCCATTAAAAATACATAGTATCTTGGTGTGTTTAATAAAAAAAATCTGTTACAAAAATTGGAGTGTACTTATTTATTACCGATAGTGTACATAATATATAGGATAAATTAAGAAAATTAATAGGTGTGTACAAATGACGAAATTTGATACAAATAATTTTCACTGTAATATGGTTTCGAGTATTATTATCAAATGTCAATAATTTTCAAACAGATTTATTTAACCAATACATGAGAACTGTTGCATACTACTCGTACCCATAATCATAATGGTGCCCGTGGTGTAATGGTTATCGTCGCAGGAATTGGACACGGCGACACGAATTCAAATCCTGGACTGAATGCATTTCACATTGCACTAATACCCTTGGGAAAGGTATGAATCCAATTATTCTCCCTCCAGCTATGTGTAAATAGTAGGGCAGACTAGGTTCTTCAGCCTTGGTGAGGCAACTAGTCTAGGAGAAGGAAAACTCTGAATTCAAACCTGCTAAACTCCGCTTAAAAATTGACCTTCTGTCATATCCTGCCCGAGGGGAGGGGTTGGGTAAATATGATAATCATAATGATATCAATCCAACGGTACATATACACTACATATTCAAATACTGTCAAATACACAATACAAATGCATGTACAAATGCAGGCGGACTCTGTTGTTCAGGTACGAACGGTATTATTTACTTCTTTGTTCATCGACACGAAAGGAGAGACAGAATTTTTACTATGCTGACCATACTATCTGACCCCACAAACGCGCTGGGTACTTTTATTGATAGTACACACATGATACTCTAGTCCCCTTCGAAGTAATCTCCTCCTGCTGCAATGCACTTGTTGTACCGTTCCAACAACTTCTGGAAGGCCCCATGGAAGTCTTCTTGTGTGAGCGTGTCAATGACCTTCGTCACAGCCTCTTTCATCTCCTCAGTTGTCTCATAATGACAGCCTCTGAGCTTAGGAAATAACCAAAAGTCACAGGGAGCAAGATCTCGACTATAGGGAGGGCGGGGAACTGTCTTGATGCCAATCTTGGTCAAATAGTCTGTGACAAAGATGGAGTTGTGGACTGGTGTATTGTCCTGGTGGAAATGCCACTGACCCTATTTGAAGAGTGTTGGCCTCTTCCGACGGAATCTCTTCCTGAACTCCCTTAAAAACTCAACATAGTAACCCTAACCCTAACCCTTTGGCCAATCAACTCTGGTGTATTGACTTCCTTACTCATCCCACACCTTTTATCATCCCTCACAGATTCCCTGGCTTCCTTGAATCTCTTATGCTACTCAAAAACTGATGCTCGATTCATGCAAGATGCTCCAAAAAAAAAAAGTCTGAAGCATTCCATACGTTTCTGTGGCATTTTTTCCAAGTTTAAAACACAATTTTATTGTATATCGTTCTTCCCCACGTCCAGATTACATTTTTGAAATTCACCATCTGTGACAATCAGGCTTTAGTAGGGTGTATTCCAATTGCTGCTGTAGCTGTTCTTTTTAACCTGAAATCATTAAAATTGGTCAGTCATCTCATAAGATATATAGCAATTGCATAGTGAATTTTCAAGAGTCTACGACAATTTTAAATGCCAGTACAAAAAAGTCTAGAAACATATTGAAAGCCCCTCGTATAAAGGAGATTTAGTTTTAAATAACCCACCAGGATTGATGTGTCATAAAGCCAACTAAACCAAACAAAGTCTATCTATTATAATGCACGTAATTCAATGATGACTGTAGACTGATCATTATATAATAAATGTTTCAAATCAATATTTCGCTTATATCTCTACCATCAGAGGTGACATGGCTTTAAACAAATAAAACAAACGAAACTATGGTTACAGATTCAATTATCCTTGCTTATGAAAAGATTTTCCTATAAATCTAATGAAAGTTTTCATTCACATAGCCTCGCTTAATTTGGCTCAAGGCTAAAAGTATGAGGAATCCAGTAAGAATCGAACTCGCTGTGGTTTACAAGTCTAAATAACAAACCGTTTAAACACGTGACGTGCTCAAATCTAAGAAGAATTTGCTTAAATTAAAAAAAAAATGATAAGTATCGTTAATTAAATAATACTTGATTATGAATCTTGTAATCTTGATCTAAATCGGATCTAATAAGTGCGAACTTAGTGGATAATCACGTGATGGGTAATAAGAATGGTCATGACCTTCGAATTGAGTGTGTTTCTAGAGTCTGAATTAATGTTTGCTGCGAAAATTCGCGCAAAAGAAATTTAGTGAAATTTTAAAAATTTCCTGAGTGGCTGTGTCATATTGAAAAAGTTTCATGTTATTCAAGTTTATATAACCAAAATTCACATTATATATATATATATATATAGTTTCTACCTAATCCCTTTTTTCTCTTCTTTTCAATTACCATTCTCCACTCTATTCCTAATATATTTTAATGGTATTATTTCCTCGGTCCTACATTTGACGAGCGAGGTACGAAAATGGTTAGATAGTCTTTACTTTTTCATCTTTTAGTTTTAATTTTTAACATGATCAATATATACGGTCTTTTTAAAGCCATTATAAAATACTGCACCACAATAAAATCTTTATATATATATATATATATATATATATATATATATATATATATCACCAAGTCATGCTGATTGCACAGAATTCCTTGAATGCCTTTACCCATCCGTCCCTATCATGCATCGCTCTTGGCAGGTCCACTAGACTGCATCAGTGGCCATACAGAGCTGATGTATGTAAATCCTCACTGTTCAGCAAACGCTGGTATGTCCATGTGTAGGAGTTCATAGGAGAAAGTTGCTTCTGAGTTTGTCTTTATTCCTCTTATTCGTCTAACTTGGATGGTTTGTAATATGGGAGACAGATGGCCGTACAGCTGTTATTTTAGGGAGAGCTGCTTCCTGGATTTGTTCAAAACGGCGCAAATCATTTGTGTGTAGTTCCTATCTAGCTTTTTTTTCAATGTGTTTCATTAGAGTCCAGTTGGTACTGTCATATAGTAGTACCAAGACGTTCACAGCTCGGAAGAATTGGTTTGGTTTGGTTTTATGGCATATCGACCATTGCAGGTTATTTAATGCAAAATCCATTTTTATTCATAGAAACAGTTTATTTATTTCAAGCAATTCAATTAAACATAAGTACACAATTTAAATGGTAAAATCAGTTCTATTTCAAACAATTTGGTTTAGCATAAGTAGGCATCTTAAATATCAAAACAGTTCTATTTCAAACAATTCATTTTAGCATAAGCCCACTGTTAATTTCTATTTAACCAATAGATAGAACCGTAGCAAGTGCTACCATTCCGGGCCAGAGTAGACCCAGAAGCGATGGGAATGAAGGAGTAACCTGCATTCCCTAAAGCTCCTGCATTAATAGAGCCTCACCATCAGATTATTTAGTGTCATATCCAGGAAACTCGTTGGATGGGAGTCTAAACTCTCTGTAGAGATGCAGTCGATGCGTCCTGAAGCCCAGCCGACTGGACACAGCTTGGAAGAAATCACGTTTTAATTTATCCAAGAGATCAGATTTCCGTGTGATAGATATCCAGTAAATATTTGTCCACACCTTCCCTATGTGTATATTGAGATCACTTTCTGCAGATGAGATATAGCTGCCGAGATATTTGAAGTTTTTGCTAATTTCAGTGGCTTGCCATTTAATGTGGAGATGACTATATTTTGTTTAAAAAATGTGGACAGTGTTTTATCAGCACTCAAGCAGAGGCTAATGCATCTTGCTTCTTGCTTCAAGCTAACAACAGGGATTAGGATTGGAAAAGTGTATTTGTTAAAAGCGCTAGATCATTTGCGTAGTCAGCATCTGTCATAGTTCCTGCGGGATATCGTCTACTCTTGTCTTTTTTTTTTTTAAATGAGAACACATTTTCTTTAATTAGATCTATTGACGTTCTTAGTATGTAATCTTTGCAGATTATAAATGGATATGTTGTTTTATAGCCATGATGAGATCAATCACAACTGTAATACAATACATACAAAAATACAAAACACAGGCGGACTCTGTTGTTTCAGATATGAACGGTTTATTAATTTCTTGACTTCGGTTGGCTGGTTGGTTGGTCGGATTTTATGGCATATCAAACTTTGTAGGTTATTTAACGCCAAATCCATTTTTATGTAAATAATCAGTTCTATTTCAAACAATTCAGCTTAGCGCGAGTACACAGTTTAATTGTCAAAAACATTTCTATTTCAAACTATTCAGTTTTGCATAAGCACGCAGTTTAAATGTAAGTACAGTTTAATTGTGAAAAACATTTCTATTTCAAGCTATTCAGTTTAGTCAAGCAGTTCTAATTCAGCTAATTCAGTTTAATATAAATACAGATTTTGTTTACACACAGTTAAATGCCAAAACAGTTCTATGTTAAACAATTCTGTTTAGTGTAAATACAGTTTCAATGTCAAAAAGTTCTATTTCAAATAATTCAGTTTAGCATAAGCACGCAGTTTAAATGTAAGTACGGTTTCAGTTCAGCATAAGCACGCTGTTTAAATGTAAGTATGGTTTAATTATTAAAAACATTTCCATTTCAAGCTATTCAGTTTAGTCAAACAATTCAGTTTTGCATAAGTATGCTGTTAGTTCTAGTTAACCCATAGATAGGGCCCTATTAGATGCTACCACGCCGTGCCAGAGTGGACCTGGGAGAAATGGCAATGAAGGAGTGCTCCGCATTCCCCAAAGCCACAGCATCACTGGAACCTCACCATCAGATTGTTTCGTGTTATATTCAGGACACTCATTGGGGGGTCTTACCCCTCAGCAGAGGTGCAGTCAGTGTATTCTACAACTGACGTCGGTCCATGGTGACACGTGGAGAGAGACACAATTCTTACTATGCTGACCCCACCCTCAACGTGCGGCATATCTCGTGGTGTTTAAGATCTCTGTCGGTAGAGATCTGAAAAACTTGACCACATGCCTCAATGGCAGAAGACCCAACTCTCCGCCTCAATGGTCTAATTGTTGTATACCCACGATCATGATGATAATGATATACAAATACATATTTAAATACAAAACAGAATTGGCAGACTCGAATACACAGGCGACTCTGTTGTGCAATTACGGACCGTTTATTAACTTCTGACTTCAGTTCTTCGACACGTGGGGAGAGACAATTCTTAAAAGTCTTTCGTAATCATACTATGCTAACAACACCCCCAACGCTCGGCACATCTTGTGGTCCCATCACAATTTCTCAACATCATTGTCGGAAATCAACTTTTCAACACCATGGTGGGAACTCAACTTCTCAACATCATGGTTGGACCCCAACTTCTCAACATCATGGTCAGACCCAACTTCTCACCATCATGATCAGACCCAACTTCTCAACATCATGATCAGACCCAACTTCTCAACATTATGGTTGGACCCCAACTTCTCAACATCATGATCAGACCCAACTTCTCACCATCATGATCAGACCCAACTTCTCAACATTATGGTCGGACCCCAACTTCTCAACATCATGGTTGGACCCCAACTTCTCAACATCATGATCAGACCCAACCTCTCACCATCATGATCAGACCCAACTTCTCAACATTATGGTCGGAACTCAACTTTTCAACATCATGGTTGGACCCCAACTTCTCACCATCATGGTCAGACCCAACTTCTCAACACCATTGTCGGACCCCAACTTCTCAATATCATGGTCGAACCCAACTTCTCACCATCATGGTCGGACCCCAACTTCAACAATCTGTCTGCCTACAAGGCCCAAAGTCAACTCCCAACTGACGCTTTTTCAAAATCTTCCAATTCTCAGGACCATTGCTTCCGGGCATGACGTCATTTATACATTTTCACAGCTATATTTTCTATGTTCCAATGCATTTTTTGTCTATAAACATTTGTTTGCTTATAATTACAGAACTGGATAAAAACAGACACTGAAAGAACTGAATTATTCTTTTTATATCGTCACAATTTTAAATGAAACATCAATAACTTGGACATACATAGGAAGTGATTATTTTCCTAGATTATTCTTGTCAAAGTTAGCTTGGTTGTAGCAAAAATTCTCAGAAATACGTAAGAAAGATTTAGAATTTTCTTTTCCTTGATTAAATATCCTAATTTGTAATTTGTACTTTGTAAGTACTTTTCCGGGTTTGAAAAAGGTCAGATTGTAGCATACACTGAATGTCATCATCATCATCATCATGCCGCCTGCACGGATATCCCTGACCCTCTCTCGCTACTTCTCCTTATCGTTCATTGCCTCTGGCTAGTCTTCAGGGCTATATCCCGTATCCTCACATAGCTGCTGTATGTATGTTCGAGCTGGTCGTCCTGCTTTTGCTCGGCCATATGTGGGGGTCCATAGGAGTACATCACTTATGAGCTCGTCCCTGCTTCTCCAGCTGTGTCCTGAGTGTCTGGTTCGTCTAACTTGGATAGTTTTCGTGATGGGAGGTAGGTGGCCGTATAGTTGGTGCTTTGTGGGGTGTTGCCTCCAGGACTTGTTCAATATTGCTCGCAAGTGTAATAAACTTTATCTATTGGTTAAATGAAATTTTTATGCCAGCAGTGTTTCTTTTTTGTGGTTCAATACTGTATATGGTTCCAAGGATTCTTATCAAAAACCAATAATTTGAAAGTGATTATATTGTTTCAAGTAACTAGTAATAATCTTTTGTAAGTAATCATAGCTTGCTATTCTTAACACAAACAATTGCAGGTATATGATTTAGTATTCCTCTTCCATACGAAGGATTTTTAAACAGATCTGTTTAACCCATAGTACCCTGACAGGTACTATCACTCTGGGTGAAGTGTACCTGGGAATAGTGGTAATAAAATGGTACTTCACACTCTTCAGGGTTCTAGAACTGGAACCTCACCCAGGGATGTAGTTTAGCGTCGTACCCAGGACTATCTTACTCACGACTAAAACTACCGACATTATTTTGAGATTATCACTGACTAGACAGGAGACAGTGGATTAAAATTCTTAACCTGAATTAATTTATTTTAGACCTAATAAAAAAACAAACTCCCACCAAAACAATAAAAAAATAAAAATTAAAAAATAACACCTCCTTCCCCCCAAAAAATAAAAATAGTAAAAATAAAAACAAAACGCAAAAGCAAACCCAAAATAAAAATCAAATAAAATCAAAACAGCAACAATACAAAACAAAACAAAACAAAAAACAAAAAAAAATCCCCACAAACTAATCTCAACCTGTTCTCATTCTCAATACATCCAATTGTAAACTTAAATCCCAGTTAAAAAATAAACAAAATCATCTCTACTAACTGATGTTTTCAGAAAAAATAATTTCAATAAAAATATGTATTGACCCAACCCCTACACCACGAGCCGGAGGCAGAGTACAGCTGATCTGAATTCAGAGTTTTCCTTCTCCTGGAATGGCTGCCTTTACCAAGGCTAAAGAACCCAATCTCTCCAACTATTTACCAGTAGCTGGGGGCAGAGGAGAACGGACGGATTCATATCTTTCCTAAGGCGAACTGAAATGCAAACAGCTTCGTCTAGGATTTAAACTCTGGTCACCGATTCTATCTTCTACAACGAGAGCGATCATTCTAAGCGCTTCTCCTATTAGTTAGTGATCACCCAGGTTCAATTTAGCATAGAACTTTCATAAATATCATAGAACTATTGACTTTTACATGCCATAGTGCCACGAGGGTGTTACATTCCATGTCATAATAATGCTGAACAAGGTATTGAATTTTGAGTTAAAATTATCATCTGAAAACTTTTTAACGACTATTTGCTTTTTCAAGGATGAGTAAAAGATTTTGCAATATTTTAGTACGCGTTAATTTGCGGTGCGTATACCACGTGAATGAAACTGCTCAAGTCGTTGGAAATATCCTCTTATTTTGTGCCGACATGTTGTGCATTGGTTCACACCGTCAGTGATTGAAAAGCTGCACCGATGAATGTACAACGAAGTCTCTTTCGGAAACTTCACAAGTTTGAACTGGGCCATAACACCGCAGAAGCAACCAAAAATATTTGTAGTGCGAAAGGTGAAATCGCGGTTGACCATAGAACAGTAACCTGATGCCTGAAGAAAGTTTGCTTGTGTTGCAAGAACCTCGACGATCAAGCAAAGTCAAGTAAACCTAAAAGCATGGATTTCAAGGCTGTGTTTCAAGCCACTGAGGGAAATCCAGCGAGTATGAGGCGAACACGGCATCTCACAGTTGTTGGGTACATTAAAATATGGCAAATCATTTGATTCACCCAAGTATTTTAAAGTTATATAAGAACACATTTCGTCCCAACCTTTAACCAAGTACGACTCCAGTATTCTTCCCGATAACCCTGCTAACTGACTGACTGGTTCCATTTTGGCAACACAAGAAGTGTAAAATTTACAGTTATTAATTTTATCTAATTGGCTTCATCTTACGCCTGATGCTACTTATCACAATCCTCAGATCGTTACTTCATAGCCTTTAAGTAATCACCGTATCAACCGTTTCTGTTTTTTAAACTCTGATCTTACCTTTGTAAACATCATTTGAGGCTATTTTTTTGCTTCATGTAATGAATCAAAAAATCATAACATCGGTAGGAAGACAATAAATAATTCTCCCCCATGAAGAAAGGGCGTGACCATTGGATGGCTACGTAGAATGTCATATGACAATCCGAAAAAAAAGTCCTCAGTCTCTTTTGTCTCGGTTCTTCGAGCAGTAAAGTCGTTGTCTGATAAAGAGTTTATATGGCATAGTGGCGAATGTGTGCACTGCGACATCGTTGTAAAACAAGTTTGTAATCCAGTCACAGTGTTACGTTCCCTTTTAGCCAAATAGTTTTAGAAAAGGTATGAAACTCCCTAATCTCCCAACTATGTGTTAAATTGTATAATTTCTATAAGAATGGCTTTGGCATTAAATAACCAACGAAGATTGATATGCCACAGAACAAATAAACCAAACCAGCCATCGACTATTGCTCTCGTTATTGCCATTATTATCAAGTGTATTCCAACTGTTTTTTTTACTTCTTTGTTTGACGGCATATCAACCTTTGTGGATTATTCAATGCCAAAGCCATCCTCATAGAAAACAGTTATAGTACTATTTAACCCAAAGCTGAAGGGATAACGAAATCCATACCTTTCCCAAGGGTACTTGTCCGAAAGTGAACGTAGCAGCTCGTGGCGCCGGGGTTAGGTAAATAAGTTTTTCTTAAAATGAGAGGATTTTGTCTATTCTTTTTAAATTTTCATTGTTTTTAAATAGACTACACCACTGTGCTATGGAGACTTTCCCCATATTTAATTTCTTGGGATATGTTAGTGTATTCTTTTCAAATATACTTACTTGCATATTATGAATATGATAAATTTTTCAGTGTTAGTATATCATGGATATACTGATGTGAATATTGGTCCTTGGTGAGAGGGGACTCGAACAGATATTTTCTCTACCTTTACCCAACTCAATACATCTAATCTCAGTTATGTAACAAACAGAACCACGGGCAGCTGAGTGGAGCTCAAAGAAGAAAAGAGTATTTTTGTTGTAGATAATCAAATTCTTACATTTCTCAGATATCAATCGTATGGACAGAGGCTACACTACTAAATTACAGACTTTTATCACAACTAGTCGTTCTTCTATATTCTTGCGGTAAAATAAACACGTAAGAATCTATATACATGTGCTTTGCTTTCAGTTGACAACGTTTTAATAACAATATGTAACACTACAAAATATTGCAATTGTTTTGCCAACATTAGAATTCTAAATTTCAAAAATTTATATATCCATACTGTTGTGACTAACTTCTTTTATCTTTAGATTTTAGCGGGTGTCATGCTAAAGTGGGAAATTGATAGGCATGTTAAGCTAAGTGAAACGGGAACTCTATACACACTCTCAAACAGTATCTCCCATAAATATGTACAGACTAAATTGCTTTACTTTCGAAGTGTCCCCCTATATATATATATATATATATATATATATATATATATGAATATCTCATCATCCTTATCATCATCATCAAGTTGCGGTGCTAGCACAAATTTCCTTGAATCTCTCTCGCCATTCGTCCCTATCATCTATCGTTCCCAGCAGGTCTTCCAGACTACATCCTGTGTCTGCACTGAGCTCTTGTTGATAAGTTCTTGTGGGTCGACCAACACTGCCACTTTGGAGAACATCACTTGTGAGTTCGTCCTTGCAGTGTCCCTCACGCCTTATTCGTCTTATACACACACACACACACACACACACACACACACACATATATATATATATATATATATATATATATGAGGGGCACTTAAAAAGAAATGCCTCCAATTTACTTCTACGGAAATTACAACAGATAAAAAGAGTAAAATAATAGTGTTAGTTAGATCAAGTTTTCTGTTACAAAACCTTTTTTTTTCTATGTAATAACCATCTTTGAATATGCATTTTTGCCTGCGAAGGAAAAGATTCTGCGAGTCACACTCGTATAAATCTGCCCTGGATACACTACCCATAACCTGTAATCTTTTTGCCATTTTATCGGTTGCAACTGTACGGCAGTATGGAAAAATGGCGTCATATGAAAGCAGATGTAAGCAATTAAATTCCCCGAGGCGGAAAAATTGAGCTCATTGAAATTCACTGAGAGGTTTAAATTTCCTTTTTTTTTTCAATGCCTATGTGAACGTGTGTACATTTACTACCGATAACTGTAAGACAGTCAGGAAAAATGGCGTCAGTTATGAAAGCAGATGTACGTTATTAAATTCTTCGAGGTGGAAAAAATTGAACCTATTGAAATTTATCGGGAAGTTTCAATTTTTTTCTATGCAATGGCCATGTTAACGTGAGTACAGCAAGGCAGTGGGCAATGCATTTCGACAGTGGCAATGACGATATGAGCGGCAAAATGAATTCAACACAGCTGTCAACCCATGTAAAGAAGAGCACCCCAATGTGTTGATCTACGCGAATCAGGCCGATAAAAGATAGACTACGTAGACAACATTTTCCTAATAACGACGGTGTCATCACTGCAGTGAAAAAGTAGGTCTCCTCTGGTGGTGCTCATTTTATGTGGGCAGCACATAGTCTTGTCACTGACAAAAATGCATTGACAATAATCCTATTTACCAACCCCTCCGCTCGGACACAAGGTCAATTTTTAAGCGGAGTTCAACAGGTTTGAATTCAGAGTTTTCCTTCTCCTAGACTAGTTGCCTCACCAAGGCTGAAGAACCTAGTCTGTCCTACTATTTACCCATAGCTGGAGGGAGAATAATTGGATTCATACCTTTCCCAAGGGTTATGTGAAATGCAATCAGTCTCGTCCAGGATTTGAACTCGTGTCACCGTGTCCAATTCCTACGACGATAACCATTACTCCATGGGCACCGCCATGCATTGACAATAATGGTGACCGTGTGGAAAAATAGCGGCTTGTTGCTGAAAACCGGCTTTATTTAAAGGTGCTTTATTGTGCTTCCTATATTCGTCGGTGTTTCCGTGGAAATAAATTAAGTGCATTATTTTCGGTGCAGCTTTTGTAAATACAAGCATTGGTGCATATATGCATTAAATTGCATTGTGAGTAAACCAAGCTTGTATAGCGATTGATACCGTGATTTTATCTGGAAAATAATCATAGCCTTCTTTCAGAATTCATTAGTCTCTCTGTGTCGGTGTGCGTGCAGCTAAATCAACCCGTAAGTTACAGAAGAAAATTTTGTATGCCATCAAATTTGATAGAATAAATGATTTACTATGGTTTTTTTTCTTCATCGTTTTGGGATAAGGACCTATGGAGTTGGTATTAGCGTGGTATAAAGCTTGAATTCACGCTGAACAAATCTGTACATTATAAAAAAAGAAAAGAAAAAAAAAGCCCAGTCAATGATAATTAAGAAAAGGAGTGGACGTAGTTACATCAAGTCCTAAGTCTAATAATAAAGAAAGCATTTACCGTAATTAGTCGCGTATAACAAGTATTCGTGTATAATACGCACTTTCCAATCTTTCGGCTACGAAATTCTGGAAAAAACATCTCTCGAGTATAATACGGATTAACTTATGAAATTTGTAGCTTCTAAATTTTTGGTAAATCTGATTTTTTATTAAGTATTGACTAAAAATAAAAATACGGGGCCATTGGCCTAATAAGTAAAATGTTCGCCAATAGTCCGGGAGACTGGTGTTCGAGTTATACCTAAAGATTCAAAAAATAGTACTTAATGTCACCTTGCTTAACACTTAGCATTATAAGGTAAGGATCAAGGGTAAAGTGGAGCAATCCAGGGAATGAAGCAGCGCCCTCCCCTAGCCATTGGTGTAGTAGCTATTGAGAAGGGAGCCTTCGGGTCACCTTCGACTACGGTCGCCAACTTTACTTTTTTACTTATATAAAGTTTAGATATATAAAATTTAGAAGAAAAGCAAGGACATTTTCTAACGAAAATGTAACAAACGTTCGGCAAAAATAAGACCACGTTAAAAGAAACAAATTATAAACAAACACTCATTCCAGTGATTATTTTTCTGTAGTTGAATAAAACAAATGTTTGTTATACATTCATTGGGACCATTGATTTAACTTACTTTCGGTCATACTCTCCTGAATACGGAGATGCTTGTGGCCGAAAAGAAAAAAAGTAATATCTAATTTTTGTGTTAGAACACATCATCGTACTCTCTCTCTCTCTCTCTCTCTCACACACACACACACACATATGTATATATATATATATATATAGTGGGACTTAGGTTGTTGGACATAATTCGTTCAAAAATTGTTCGACAACAGATTTGTTGGAAAACTGAAATAATGCTGCTCAGGTTGACTCGGCCAGCCGTTTAGTCATGTTCGGTTGGCCTCGGCAGTCATTTGCACGCGATCCGTTTTCACCGACTCGAATCGTATTCCGAACTCCGAACGTTTGTTCGATCACTGAAGCCTTTTCACTCAAATTTTTTGGGTCAAACTCTCAAATTGATCGACTTGAGAGTCATTCAATAACCAAGATTTCACTATATATATATATATATATATATATATATATATATATATATATATATATATATATATATAAATTTGACGAAAAAACTTCAATTCAGTGTTTCCATAATAAATTTATTTCCGGTCGTTATGACCTTCATCAGCTGGAGTTTAATACAATAGTGCTTAGGCTATGATGTAGATTTCGCTACCTCGTTTCCGGTAAGAAGAGACAAAAAAAAAAAAAAAAAAAAAAACTAAAACAAAAACAAAAAAAAAAAAAAACGCTAAAAAACCGCCCCCCAAAAAACTTTATTTCCAAATGAAATCTCTTCATATATCAATGTTTAAATATTCCTCTTTTCTATTTTATTCTATTTTATTTTAAAGAATTCTTTACTTAGAGTTTAAACTGCAATTTATTATTTAAAAACCGGTGAATATCAAAGGGTGTTCCTAGTGAGTTAAGGTTTAGTTTGAATAAGAAACCTAATTTCCTATTATCAAATTAAAGATAGCCTATGGAAATCTATGTTAGTTCATCCTTATTTTTAATCCTAGTTTTAAGTTTGGACCTTTTTTTTCCGATTTGTATTTAAAAAATCATCCTATTTTTTCTAAAAGGGGCTTATATTTATATCTATATTTATATATAATGTGGTCCTGTTTTATTTTTGCAGGAACTATCTATTTGTTATGACAGGTTTTTTTTTGGCTTTCAATTTCACTAGGAACACCCTCCGATATTCACCGGTTTTAATAAATAGCAGTTCAAACTATAAGTAAAGAATTCTTTAAAATAAAATAAAAAAGAGGAATATTTAAACATTAATATATAAAGAGATTTCATAAGTAAATAAATAAGGTTTTCTTCTCTTTTAGACGGAAATGTGGTAGGGAAGTGTAATTAATAACCTAAGCTTTAATGTATTAAACTCCATCTGAAGAAGGCCATAACGACCAGAAATAAATTTATAATGGAAACACGGTATTAGAGTTTTTTTCGTCAATTTTATAAAGATGTTTTTGCTCTGCACGTGATTTTCGGTATATTTTTATTAGAAAATTAATTATATATCCGATAGCCGTCGTCATTGAGCACTCAACGGAGATTATAATTCCCTTTGGATTACGACAAAATAAGTCTATATCCTGGACTCCTTTTTTCAGATCACACACACACACACACACACACACACACACACACACACACACACACACACACACATATATATATATATATATATATATATATATATATATATATCAGTACCATCTTTCAGGATTGGTTTTACAGCTTTTTATTTTTATTTCTTAAAATGTTAATTTAGATCAATATTTTTGGCAGTGTTAATAATTCTGTTACACAAAGAAGAAAAAGCAAACAAAAAAAAAAAAAACGTAATTAGTTATTTCGGGTCAATGAAAATCAGCCCTAAAAAACAAACAAAATCTTTCTTATAATAGATTTCTGGCTGAAATAATAAAAATAATCCTTAAACATCAAAAATGTGTTTGATATTTATCTAAACTCCCATCACAAGGTCATTTTATTGTGAGATCTACGCACAAAACGAAAACATTAGAGCGGTTATAAAAATACATGATCTTGTCAGCATTCATCCATTTTGGAGTGCCTCATGCGCCTTGCAATCACCTCAGTCTGACCAAGCAAGTATTGTCTGAAGGGAAGGCCCCCTAGGACCAGGCGCTTAGTACGATAACACTCACGTTGTGCGAACGCCAAGTGACCCCGGAAAAACAAGGGCTATTGTTTAAAAATTCTCAAATGTGTTTTACTCACCGTTTTTTAAAGAATATATTTTTATTTTAACTTGACAGAAAAAAATTTGACTGCCAACATTTTTAGAATACAATATAAAATCTGAAAGAATCGAACCTCATTTAATTTCGGTGCATGCTTGTGTCTGGGTCTTTGAGTGTATGTGAGTCTAATTTATTCTGATAATCAGAAATCGAGTCGTCAACATCAAAGATTTAAGTGGCGACTGAGACAGGTGATAAACCTGGGTCGAAGACAGTTGTTTTGAAAAATACAACAGATAAAGGGAAAATATAGTTTTGGTTTTTGTAGAATGGTCACTTGTCAAGTATCTGCAATGCTAACCTGCATAGGCAAAGAGATTTGATGAATTGTACATAGAAAAAAATGTAGTTAAATGCTAAAAATCTGCTTATATTCTAAATTGTACGTATTATTATGTTAGAAATATGAGTCCGGGTAACATTGATGACTTAGAATCGCCACCGATACATTTTTTAAAACAATTAACTTCTTACGTTCCTTGGTTCTTTTCATTATTTGTCGTTATATATTTCTTTTTTGTTAAATCGAAATAGAAAACAATCTTAAGATGAAAGTTGTTTTTTAAAGAAGAAATATGATTAGGGAAAAGAAAAGGAAGAACATAGAGGAAATAGGGTATAAAATACGAAGAAAATGTTGAGGATGATAGAATTTAGTAGGAAAGGAAGATTACTGATCAGGAAAATCCATATAAGCAAAGGAAAAGAATGAGAATGAAAATAAACAAAGATGGTGGAATAATAATAATATAAAGAAAAATCATGAAGAAGAAGAAGAAGAAGAAGAAGAAGAAGAAGAAGAAGAAAGGTTCAGAGAGGATAGAAGAAAAAGGATGAGGAAGAAAAAGTGAAGAAGGAGAGAACGGCAACAGAAAAGAGGCAAAGAAAAAGTGAAAAAAAAAAAAAGAAAAAAAAAGAATCAGAAGTAAAAAATGAAAGAAGAAGAAGAAGAACAAGAAGAAGAAGAATTGGGTAAAGAAAAGGAAAAAAAAAAAAGAAAAGGTGTAAAATTTGGCTCGAGACAGTGGAAAAAATTACAGCACGGCGCAGGAGCGGAAGTCGAAGAGATAACAAAAACTTGTCCTAAAGAATTGTAATGACAAGAAAACTAATAAAGAATACTAAATTTATCATAAGATAGTTGGTCCTTAAAAATAATACGAAGAAATACGAAAAAGATGAACTAATATTTTATTACTTTGCTGACATATAAGCATTCTGATTTATCAAACGCTTTTCCCGTCTGTTGATATATATATATATATATAAATTTTTTTTGTTTCAATTAGAGAAAAGTAAATATTTTAAAATAGATAGGACCGCAAATAAAATTTCAATGTGGTATGTTAGGGTTTTAGTTTCTGAAAACACGCTTGGTTTGGTTTGGTTTAATGGCATAGCAACCATTGTAGGTTATTTAATGCCAAATCCGCTTTATACATAAATATTAAATCTATAATTTGTAAACGCGTTTCATAGATAAAATTTATAAACGAGTCTGAGTTCATTTTTTTGGACACAGTTAAATGGTTTTTCTGTCTAATACGAATAATTCTTTTTCCATGAATCATTTGTTTGCACACATTTAAATGTTTGTAAGTATTGTTATTTAACTCTAACCTTTCAATTAAACACCAGTCATTTGTTTACACACAGTAAAATTATTAAACAGTTCTATTTCAATCAAGTCAATTTAACACAAGTCATTTGTTTTCACAAAGTTTAAATGTCAAACATTTCTCTTTTAACTCAAGTGCTACCACTCCGGGCCTGAGTGGACCTGGAAGTGATGGAAATTAACGGGTACTCTGCATTCCCCCAAACTCCAGAATTTTTGGAGCCTCACCATCTGATTATTTAATGTCATATACAGGACACTCATTGGGGGGGGATTTTACCCCTCTGCAGAGATGCAGTCCGTGTATTCTACAGCCCCAGCCAACTGGGCTATTGGAAATTGTGTTCCTTTCGATATATATATATATATATATATATATATATATATATAGTTGTTCATCGTGTAGATCTATCTTATTTAAAATATGTCAAAGATTTAGTATTGAGTTTTTTATTTAATTTTCCTTGATGGTGAATCAGAGGTCGCAACTGTGATTCAATGCTGTTAAAAATATATAAATGTTTTCTCAACTTTTAGTCCTAGGATTAAAAGTTTTATTTACCCTGGGGATGTAGAACGGGTGTCCTCTGATGGTGAGCTATAGTAATGGTGAGGCTATAGTAATGCTGGAGCTTTGAGGAATATCGGAGTACCGCTTCATTGCCATCGCTCCCTGGTCCACTGTGGCCCGGAGTGGTAGCACTTGATAGGGTCCTATCTATGGGTAAAATTGAACTGTTTGACATTTAGAACTAAACAAAGTATTTATGATAAACTGAATTATTTGAAATGGAACTGTTTTTGACATTGAAATTTTTCTTATGCTAAACTGAATTGTTTTAAACAGAACTGTTTTGATATTTAACTGTGTGTAAACAAAATCTATACTTATAGTAAACTGAATTGTTTGAATTAGAACTGTTTGACTAAACTGAATAGTTTGAAATAGAAATGTTTTTGACAATTAAACTGTGTACTTATTCTAAACTGAATTGTTTGAAATAGAACTGTTTATTTGTATAAAAGTGGATCTGGCATGGAATAACCCTCAAAGGTTATTATGCCATAAAACCCAAACAAACAAACAAACATATAAATTTCATGCATTTTTTAATAAAAATGAAAGATACAAGCAGACGAAACTTTTTCAAATAAATGTTTTATTTTCATTAATATACGTTTCATTTGATGATTAAATTTTAAAAAAGCTATATGAGACTTATTGTCATAAGACTGACATTAGATTTATTTATCCAACTCTACTGGACAATATTTGAACACTTTTTTAATTCAAGAAAAAACGTTTTGGCAACTATTCGTTTATATCACCATTAAAATCTCCTAATGATTATTTATTTGTTTGAGTAGTCGTTTTTGTTAAATAAAAAAGACGCATTGTATCTCATGAACGTATTTTATAAAAAAAAAACCCCATTAAACTTAAAACCATGGGGCTATAATGAGGAAGTAAGAAAACGTTAATTTATTTGAGGTTTTATCCTGGACTACTGGCCAGTATTTGAGCACTTTTCTGATTTCTAAAAAAATGTTTTCATTACGGTTTGTTTATTTCATTTTATATATACACTACTAGGCAAAAGTATTTGGTCAGCCTCAAAAATGTTTGTTTCGTATCCAGAAAGTGTTATTTTTAATGAAACAAGTTAAGCACTTATTCTAAATAAAGTCTTCCTGAGCCAAATTAAATACAAATACTCCTCCTCACCAAAAAAAAAAAAAAAAAAAAAAAAAAAACTCTCGCAAAAACCATCTTGAACTTTTGATTCATCAAAATGACCCCCTTCACAGATTCTCAGCATTCTTTCCATCAAAGACTGAAGGTAGGCTGAAGGTAGTTCTGCCCAGATTTTCTGCAAGGGTTGCCAAAGGTGACCTGCACATGGAGGTTGTTTAGCTCAGACTTTTCGGTCAAATTCATCCTACATCAGTTCAATTGGATTTAAGTCCGCTGATTGCACCGGCCAAGACATCAGTTGAAGGACGTGAATGTACCTCTGGCAGAGTTTATTAGTATGCCTTAGCTCATTATCATCCATGAGAACAAATCCTTGACCCACAAACCGCGTTCTAGATAGGATCGCGTGATGCTTCAGTATGCTGTGATAGAGCAGTCTGATTAAATTTGCCCTTCACCTGGTGCAAATTTATGATTTTGAAATTGGCAAATCTACCTTCTCACCATAACAGAGCCTCCTCCATGCTTTGCAGTTGGTGAGATACAGGGGGTTGCACCCCTTTCACCCTCTCATTGTCGCACGTAGACCCTCCTATTTGACCGAAAGTTTTCGAACTTTGAATCATCAGTATTCCTCTGCTCTATTGTCCAGTCTTTGTGCGGCTTGGCCCACTGGAGTTTTTGAAATTGTTTTGCTTCCACAGGAGTGGTTTCTTGACAGATATTCTGCCATATAGCCCAGCTTCACAGAATCTTCTCCTCACACTAGACGTTGACGTATTTTTTTCACGATATTGGTTCATTTGTGCAGTGATGTTTGGAGCCGTCAGCCTTCTGCCACATAAGCTGGTTACTCACGAAATTGTCGTCTGCTGTGGCTTTTGGTCTACCAGTTCTCCTTTTGGTCTTGTTTTGTCCCGTTTCCTGATGTCTTCTAACAGTATAATCCTCTGTAGTTCTGGGAATTTTTATTTTTAGTACTAAAGAAGAAAAAGGCCTTTAAATCAATTTTTCAAAAGATATTTGGTTATAGGAAGTTCAAAGTTACTGAGAAAAACTTGCATTTAGTATTATAAATAAAAACATTGTGGTGAGAGATATAATATGCCAAATACTTTTGACGGCTTATATATATATATATATATATATACATTTATCAAGAAAATGAAAATCATTCCGTGCTGTCGGCTGGAGCTACTAAATGTTGATTGTACCACTGCAAAGCGATAAGACCCCACCAAAGAGGTAATCTGATAGCCGTGGTTGGCGACCCGTAATGCTTGAAAACGGGATCTTGGTGGCTGAACAATCTGTGACCCGGTCACCAAAGTGGTCATATGACTTGTAACACTCCACTTTGCCCCTTACTTAGACGGGCGATCGAAGAGTCTAGATCCGATCAATCAAATCCTAGTACCTATGTGATATATATATATATATAAAGGAAATCAGTTGATTTCCTTAATATATATATATATATATATATATATATATATATATAAAGGAAATCAACTGATTTCCTTTATATATATATATATAAAGGAAATCAGTTGATTTCCTTTATATATATATATATATATATATAAAGGAAATCAGTTGATTTCCTTTATATATATATATATATATATATATATATATATATATAAAGGAAATCAACTGATTTCCATCCTAAAAAAGAAGTGTTGATTTGGGGGCAAAAATAGGCTCCCAAAAGCTGCAATTTTTGTTTCTGTATTTTTTGCATTCATTGATAAATTCGTGTGTAGGGGATACCTTTAGAATTTCCTTGAGAATTCGCAGACGACAATATTTGACTTGCCACGAAAAGTTTGACGGATCAAAACCGAACTGAAAATTTTAAAATCTAATTTCGAGCCTACTTTAATCTTAACTATAGCGATACTATAAAATACTTCTTCACTAAGTACGGAAGTATTCTGTACTTAGTGTATAAGTACTGAATTATTCTGTACCAACCTTTCCGTTAATTTCTTTTGCGTGAAAATCTACGTCTTCTTTCAAGAATGCATTTGAGTTCATCATCGTTTCATCATCATTAATTGAACGAATAAGTTGATCGAATATGTCATTGTTTGCATGAATATTTTTGCTACTATTACAGCCTTTGTTTCCTGATGAAACATTTCAGTTGCAGCCCTATACACACTAACGCATAAACATATTTTCCCACGCCATTGTGACACCCTCATACAGACATATTAAACACACACACACACACACACACACACACACACACACACACACACACACACACACACACACAAAATTAATCCTGCTACATTTCATGAAAGAATTTTCACTTTCTTTCTTCAAATATTTACGTTCTCACTGACATTAAATTTTCTTAAAAGGGAGGACTTTGTAATTTTTGTTTTTCAACAAACTTTTCACTCAAGATATAAATTCTATTAATTTGTTGATCGGTGTTTTTATTCAATCATTTGCACCTTTTTCCACGGTATATATATATATATATATATATAAGTAAAGTTGGCGACCGTAGTCGAGGGCAACCAGAAACCTCCCTTTTTAATAGCTACTACATCGAGGTCTAGGGGAGGGCGCTATTCCTTTCCCTGGATGGCTCCACTTTACCCTCGATACGTACCTTATATTGCTGAGTGTTAAGCAAGGAGGTATCCAGTACCATTCTTAAAGCCTTTAGCATGACGTCACCTGGGATTGAAGTGAGGTCTCCTCGACCATTGGCAAACACTAGAGGACTAGAAAAAAAAAGTAAAATTATTGAACGGAATTCAAAATTCGTACCAGCCTGCTTTTCTCCTTTCGCACTCATTCTCATTATAAAGACACGCAATCACTCATCCCGTGATTTTTCCCCGTCATCAGATATCTTGACAAAGAATCCTGTCACTGGCATACCACAATGATTGACTGAAAAGTGAGAGGGATTCAGTGTGAACTTTAGCAGATCTCTTTCGCATTTAACAACCATACTTTTCAAGGCACTGACAGGAAGAAGCTGTTACTCCCATATTTAACCTTGTCGTTGGCCTAGAAAAAAAATGATTGCTTGTCCGTGCGTATATGTGTTTGTAAGCGTAATTGATTTTATTTTTTAAAAACAAGACTTTGCTCTGTATGTCATCGTTTAAGAAAACTCTTTAGTTTGGGGTTGGATACTGTCATAAAAAGAACTAACAATAAAGATGTTTTTACGACTCGGCATACATACAAGTGCGTATGTAACAGTAAGCAATAATAGAAAAATGTCAGAGAGAGAGAGATTGAGAGAGAGAGAGAGAGATAGAGAGAGAGAGGGGGAGTGAAAGACAGGAAGAGGAAAAGGAGAGCAAGAAAAAGTAAGAGTGAATTAGAAACGGAGCTGGTGAGAAATGAAGAGACCAAGAATCGGAGCAAACGAGAGAGGGAGAGAGGGAGAGAAAAGATTGAAAAAGAAACGGATCAAGCGAGAGAGGAAGAGACCAAGAAACGAAAAAAAAAAAAAACGACTGAGAGAGAGAGAGAGAAAGAGAGAGAGAGAGAGAGAGAGAGAGAGAGAGAGAGAGAGAGAGGATTGAATAAGAAACGGATCAAGCGACAGAGGAAGAGACCAAGAAACGGAAAAAAAACGACTGAGAGAGAGAGAGAGAGAGAGAGTGTGTGTGTGTGTGTGTGTGTAAGAGAGAGAGAGAGAGAGAGAGGATTGAATAAAAAAACGGATCAAGCGACAGAGGAAGAGACCAAGAAACGGAAAAAAAACGACTGAGAGAGAGAGAGAGAGAGAGAGAGAGAGTGTGTGTGTGTGTGTGTGTAAGAGAGAGAGAGAGAGAGAGAGCGAGAGTGAGAGAGAAAGAAAGAGAGAAAAGAATTTATATATTTGTATTTATCTGTTTATTCTGACGATTTCCAATAAATCCTCAACTTCTGAATTGGGCTAATAGCTTTCCAGCTTTTTATAATCATAATGTCTTTGCATTTTCTCTTCTTCGTACTTCTACGCAGCTTTTTTCTTTTTCTTTTCTCGTTTCTGCATGGTTGCTTCATCTACGGCACACCTAGACGCCATGAATACGCGCCATTGAAACTCGTTCATTTACTATCGGCCATAATTTTACATATTTTTAGCGCAGGTGGGCTTCGTTCTCGTCGGTAGACTTACCTGTGCACTAATTACGTCATTGTCCGAACAAACATTTTCTCTGCAAGCTGCCCTCACCATAAAAGTACATATACACATTAACGCTGCCTTAAGAAAAATATCATCAATCAATATTCACTTGTAGGCCGCCAGAAGAGGTTGTTAAGCTTGAGTGTCAATTTACTTCTATTTATAGATTTTATTACTGGATTGTAATGGCGACAAAGCATGAACGTTTTTTTTTAAAAGTTGCTGAAAATCATCGTGTACGGATCATATTCAACTTACTTCAAAGTAAATTTCAAAATTTAACCAAAAAAAAACAAACAAAACAAAACAAAAACAAAAAAAACAAAAACGGAACAATTCTGAAGTCAATCGAAAACTTGCTAAGAGACCTGAAAACTTCCGAAGAGAACCGAAAACTTCCGAAGAGAACCTAATCTTTCGAAATGAACCAAAATCTTCCGAGGCGAGGGCGCTTCGGGTGGTGTAATGGTTATCAAACTAGAACAAGTAAAACTTCAAGAGTAAGTTCGGGTCTCATTGGATGCCCCATTCACGCGGCCTCGTGCCACATCTAAGCATAAAACTTGGTAAATTACAAAATCTTCCGAGATGAATAGTTTATGAGTGTTCAGCAGTATATTTTATTTGAAAAACATTTTGTCCCGTCATTTCTCTCCGAAAGTAACTCCGTCAAAACAAAACAAAAAAACAAAAAAAAAAAAACCCCCCAAAAAACAAAAACAAAAAACAAAAAGACAAAAACAAAAACAAAATACAAGCAAAAACAAAACAAAACAAAAAAACACAAAATGCTATATATATATATATATATATATATATATAGTTTGCTAAATATATATATATATATATAACTATCAAAGAATGCTTAATATCGTTAATTGAGTATATGTCATCATCAGTCCAAATCATGGTATGATAATCGCTCAGGTGAAGTCAATTTCTATTGTATATGACTAATGAAGGGGTTTGAATATAGTGTTTCAAGTGAACTATCATCAATTAAACATCCAGTAATACAAGGGTGAGTCAAAAGTTTTGCCTTATTTTGGTAACATGAGATACAGTTCAGTTTGTCAAAGAGATGAACCACACTGTGAAATACAGAGCTCACTTGATTCTCTCCAAGTGAAACTCACCAGATTTGCATAAAGGGTTTGGTGGCACAGCCCTAGAATCCACGGTTTTAACACTGTCTTTGTCAGATTATCGAAGTTCTTGCAATTCTTGCGAAATTTCTTTAACCATCTGGTTACTGATTTGTGATCAACTGTATCTTCACTTAACGCAGAAAAAATATTCTTGGTTGTTACCACTGAGTTGTGGCACAGTTCGAACTCGTAAAGCCTAAGTTCCGAAATTAGACTATGTTGCGGCTTTCAAATCATTCACCGAATAAAGCAATGCACAGCGTGTTAGCGCACCAACTACCACGTTACTACCAACAACAGCAGAAATCTCCCACAGCTTGATCTGCTGCGGTCACGTGGTATACACGCTTCAAACTAGTACGTACGAAAATATTGCAAAGCTTTTAACTCACCCAAGTTGAGTGAACGGAATATGACATTAAAAAATCTGATGGCGAGGATCTAGCCTTGGAAATTTGTAGAATGTGGAGTACTCCTTCATTGGCATTGCCCCCAGGTCCAGTCTGACTTAGAGTGGTAGCACCTGATAGGGTCCTATCTATGGGTCAAATAGAACAAACTGTGTGCAAACAAATGAATGATGCTAAGTTGTGACTGTTATAGAGCAATACTTGAAACCATTTGTGTGCAAAAAAGAGCTCAGGCTCGTTTAACAATGTTATCTACAAAATGTGTTTATAAAATCATATATAATTTATATGTATAAACAGGATTTGGCATTAAATAACCTACAGTGGTTTATATGCCATAAACCAAACCAAAGCTTATCTTATATATTTAATATACAGGTAAAAACAGGATTTGGCATTAAATAACCTACAATGGTTGATATGTCACAAAACCCAATGAAAGCAAATCATATATACTTAATATATATGTAAAAACAGGATCTGGTATTAAATAACCTACAATGGTTGATATCTCATAAAACCCAACCCAACCAAAACAATTAGCCTCACGGAAACCATCCCTATCTAGGTCTACAACTGGTTTGAATTCTGAATTCATTTTCCTTCCCCTAAACCGGCTGTCATACCAAGGTTAAAGAACCCAGTCTTCCCTACGATTTACCCATTGATGGAAGGAGAATAAATTCATACCTTTTTTCGAAGGTATTCTCTAGTTTAGGATAAGGAAAAGCTCTGAATTCATTGTCGGGGGTCATGAGACTAGCAACTAACTCAGACCCATAAAATGTTTTTGCTTTTGAAGTCACAGAACTATCAATGATATAGTGTGGCTGCAACCGTATACTCTACAAAGCAATTTACTGGATCATACACACACACACACACACACACACACACACACACACACACACACACACACATAAAATCAAAATGATGGTACAAGATTTTAAAAGCTGACCTGGAGAGACAGCTGAAATTTCTAGATAGAAGCTGTTGCCATCACATCCTTAAGCTAGATATATTGTTGAACAAATCCTTCTGATCGTTCATTCCCATCCTCACTCTGATCTTTAGTGTTTGTATCTGTTAGAGACCCATCTATGGATCAAATAGATCTGTTAAAGAATTGCTCATATTCTTTAGAAACAATTACACCATAGATATAATTAAAAAAGAACAGGTAACGTGATTCCATAACCTCTAGCAATAAAATAACCCATGGTGTATTGACATGTCGTTAAATCATTTGGATCAATCAATCAATTCATCAACCGATCCAGAAATAACGGTGTAATATTTATCAGAAGATCAACCGCATGAGGAGGCGTTTTAGAAAGTCTCATTTGTACAAATGGTGACTGTACAAAATATTGGTGGGTTGGAGTGCTAACGAGCAGGACTGCGTAATGGCTAACGAGCAGCACTGCGTAATAGCTAATGTGCAAGACTGCGTTATCATAGTAAGCAAGTTCGAATTCCAGTCACACTATTGCACTCACTTTCGGATTAATACCCTTAGAAAAGTGACCCAGTCAGTTGGGGTTGTAGAATACACTGACTGCATCTCTGCAGAGGGATAAGACACCCCTCCAACGAGTGATATGACATTAAATAATCGGATGGTGAAGATTCAGTAATGCTGGTAGCTTTGGGGAATGTTGAGTATCCCTTCACTGCCATCGCTCCCAGGTCTACTCTGGCGCGGAGTGATAGCATCTGATTGGGTCCTATTTATGGGTCAAACAGAACTAAACTGTGTAATTACGCTTAACTGAATTGCTTGAAATTTACTGTTTTTTCATTTAACTGTTTAAACTGAGTACTTATGTTAAACTGAAATATTTGAAATAGAACTGTTTTGACATTTAACTGTGTATATAAAAAACAGTGCATACACTAAACAGAATTGTTTGAAACTTTTATGAAAATAACTTAATTTGGCGTTAAGTGACCAGGTTGGTTGGGTTTTTATGGTATATCAATCTTTGTAGGTTATTTAATGCTAAATCCATATTTAAACAAATAATCAGTTCTATTTCAAAAAATTCAATTTAGCAAGAGTACTCAGTTTCATTGTCAAAAGCATTTCTATTTCAAGCTATTCAGTTTAGCCAAACAGTTCTGATTAAAAAGATTCAGTTTACTTGGTTGGTCGGTTGGCTGGTTGTTGGGTTGGTGATTGGTTGTTTGGGTTTTATGACATTCGTTGGGGAGGGGTTTTACCCCTCTGCAGAGGTGCAGTCGCGTTGTATTCTACAGCCCCAGCCAATACACGAAGTTAATGTCAAAACAATTTTATTTCAGATAATTCAGTTTAGTTTAAATGCCAAAAACAGAAGAAACCACGGTTGAGTTCTATTTAACCCATCGATAGGACCCTTATCAGGTGCTACCACTCCGGGCCAGAGAAGAGCGATAGCAATGAAGAGGTACTCCGCATTCCCCAAAGCTCCAGCATTACTGCAGCCTCACCATCAGATTGTTTAGTGTTATATCCGGGACACTCATTGGGGGAGGAGTCTTACTCCTCGGCAGATTATGTGACAGAAGAGGGTTGATATGCCGTAAAACAAAACAACCAACCAACCTTAGGAAAGGCATGAACTCCTAATCCCCCTCCTCGGCTATGGGCTAAATAATACTGCTACAGTTTTTCTACAAAGATGGCTTTAGCGTTAATTAACCCATGAAGGTTGATATGCAATTGAACACTGTAACCAAACCAAATACTGACAACTTCGAGGACAAAATACCCATGAGCGTGATTGTGTTTATTTAATCGTTGAGATTATTTTTTCACTTTCACAATCATGTTCACGATACAGATGTTTCTTTCTGACAACATTGTGCCATAAATTGTATTTCTAACAAAGTTCCAATTAAAACAGACGTTTTTTCCTTCATCGTTTCGGCCTACGTCAAATTCACCTTTGCGCCAATTTTCTCGACTAAATTTCAGTTCAGCGAACGTCATTACGTCCAATGTTACGTCACCTAGCAACTTCATCGACATAATAATAAAAGGGCGACACGAGTTCAAATCCTGGACTGAATGCATTTCACATTGCACTAATACCCTTGGGAAAGGTATGAATCCAATTATTCTCCCTCCAGCTATGGGTAAATAGTAGGGCAGACTAGGTTCTTCAGCCTTGGTGAGGCAACTAGTCTAGAAGAAGGAAAACTCTGAATTCAAACCTGTTAAACTCCGCTTAAAAAATTGACCTTGTGTCATATCCTGCCCGAGCGGAGGGGTAGGGTAAATATGATAATAATAAAAGGGCGTGAAATGAATTAATTTTGCCTTAGAAAATGGTCCTTGTGATTTTATTTTTATTCATATGGGGGCAGCCTGCAAAATTTCATTTTTATTCATATGGGGGAAAAGTCCATGAGATTTTATTTTTATTTATATGGAAGGGAGGGGTCGATGAGATAAAATCTGAAATAGAAATAAGTCCCAGCTCCAAAATGTTTGAAAACCACTGCTCAAATCCACAGAGTTTTCTTTCGTTTTCCGACTTCAAACTCCTGGTTTCTAAAGCATATATGGCTGTTGAGAATGTTCGTACATAGTATAGTCGAACCTTGATAGCTTTTGAAAGATCTTTTCGATCATAATTTTTCTTTAAGTCTACTATAGAGTGATATATATATATATATATATATATATATATATATATATATATATATTCTTAAGTCTACTATAAAGAATATATATATATATATATATATATATATATATATATATAAATGAAAGAAAACGAACCGAATAGATAAAGGATATAGAAAGGATTTCAACACGAATGTTATACACGCGGAACCACCTTTCTCGTGTAATTACGGAAAATCAAGAAACGGTTGCTATGACATCTAATGGCCGTAAGTAAACGCATTTTTAAATCACAAACTGCACCAAATGAAGATGAACGAACGTCCAATGTAATGTCCGCTTTTAGTTGATCTTGTGTATACATAGATATATATTTCTTTTAAATACCCTATCCGGTGGCAAAAGCTGCTCGGTAGCGCCAGGATTGGCAGTATCGCCTTGAGCTACCGAAACTGTGTTATCATCCTGGTTGGCGGCTGATGAGGCTAGGGTATCGCATGTGCTTTCACACGTTGTATGATGAAAAAAAAAAAAAAAAAAATATATATATATATATATATATATAAGATGTAATAATTTGGGATTGCTCCATATTAATATTTTTGAT
This sequence comes from Sepioteuthis lessoniana, assembly GCA_963585895.1. NCBI lineage: Eukaryota > Metazoa > Mollusca > Cephalopoda > Myopsida > Loliginidae > Sepioteuthis > Sepioteuthis lessoniana. Next base: position 78,874,803 of record OY757910.1, read on the forward strand.
TACAGACTTTGGATACATATTATTCCAAATATTATTAACCCAATCGGTTGGGGCTGCATAATACACTAACTGCATCTCTGCAGAAGAGTAAGACCCCCCCAACGAATGTCCTGGATATGACACTAAACAATCTGTTGGCGAGACTCCAGTAATGCTGGGGTTTTGGGGAATGCAGAGTACCCTTTCATTCCCATCACTCCTAGGTCCATTCTCGCCTGGAGTGGTAGCACATGATAGGGTCTTATCTATGGGTCAGATAGAACTGTTTGACATTTAAACTAAGGGCAAATAAATGACTTATGCTAAACTAAATTGCTTGAAATAGAATTGTTTGATCATTTAACTGTGTGTAAACAAATAACTGATGTTTAATTGAATTGTTAGTTATACACAGAAATACTCGGAACCATTTAACTTTGCTAACTTATGCAAAATTGAATTGTTAGAAATATAACTGTTTGATCATTTAACTTTTTTATTTCCAAAATGTATTCACAAATCGTATATATTTACTATATTTGTAAATGCAGGGTTTGTCATTGAATGACTAATTAAGGTTGATGTGCCATAAAACGAAACTAAATAATACATTTTTTGTGCCCAGTCGGCTGCGGCAGTAGAATGAACTGACTGAATCTCTGTAAAGGGGTAAGACCCCCACTAACGAGTGTCCTGGATATAACACTAAATGATCAGATGGTGAGGTTTCAGTCATGCTGGAGATTTGAAGAATGCGGAGTACCCCTTCATTGTCATCGTTCCCATGTCCACTCAGGCTTGGAGTGGGAGCACCTGATAGGGTCCTATTTATAGGTAAAATAGAACTAAAATGCGTACTTATGCTAAACTGAATTACTTGAAATAGAACTGTTTTGATATTCAAACGGCGTACTTATGCTAAACTGAGTTGTTTGAAATAGAACTATTTGGTATTAAACTGTGTGCGCACAAAAACTTTACCTATACTAAACTGGATTGTTTGAATTAGAACTGTTTAAATAAACTGAATAGTTTGAAATAAAAATGTTTTTGACAATTAAACTATGTATTCATGCTAAACTGAATTGTTCGAAATAGAACAGATTATTTCTATAAAAATGGATTTGGTATTGAATAGCCCACACGGGTTAATATGCCATAAAATCCAAACAACCAACCAATCTACATGTTTTTAAAGCATCTCTGTCTGTCTGTCTGTCTGTCTTTCTTTCTTTCTTTCTCTATACATATATATGGAAGTAAATAGAAATTGATAAGGTAATCCAAGTAGAAGGAGAGATTTATTGAGAATCAAAGTCGACTCTTGTTATCAATTTTTGTATATATGGGGGTTGAGCACTCTGGCGAAGGAATTGTCAGCCGCCGCTCGCATAATGCAAAGCTCTTCGAAAGAATTGAGCACTCTGGTAGCCGATAGGGTATAAAAAAATGTAAACAAACGGCTGCTGCTGCTGCTGTTGCTAAATAAATACCTTAAAATTCCCTTAGCCAACGTGGTCCGCTTGTCGGCCGAGAGGTCTGAGATTTAGTCTAATGTAAAGTTGGATGGGTTTCGATCCCGGCTTCGAGCGTCCTACGTGTCTAGCCACATTGAAGAGTTCTGATAGAACGAAACAGTCTGTCTGTGGATGACAATATATATAAATATATATATATAACGAACTACATGAAAATTGAAACGATAACAGAAACTAAAATGAATTTAAAGCACAATAAATCAGCTGATTAGACGACATGTTTAAGGGAAGTAAGATTATTCTATTGATTATATTCATTATTCTTTACAAATTATAACTGAAGAAAATCCTTTAACTTCTTTAATGTCTGAACGAGAATTATATTTACCTGCACGTTGTTTACGCTAATTGTAAGATGTTTGTCGTCATACATTTTTAAGCGCAAAATCACAAGGTAAATGACAATTTCTTGTGTTCATTATGTAAAAAAAATTAATATGACTGAAATGTGTTTTAGAGTTCGTTAAGTCTGAGCTATAGTTATATCATTTCGTTAGTTATTTTTAGTATTTTTACATGGTTTGTCCCCATTTTCCTATTTTATTATACCCTTTACCTGAGCTCACAAAATCACAAAATCACCGCGAGCTAAGCACTGAGAAAAATTCGCTCCGGGGCATAGTATCTTATGATTCAAATAACTTGCTGGGAATAGCTGTTACGTTAATTGCTGTATGTAGTTGTTGTATAATATATATTATATATTATATTGGTTGTTGAATAGTTTTTGTATGTCCATTATTAAAACTTTCAATATTAGAATTTAACATGATCTCCCTGAACCCGAAAAATAGGTTTTACGGTGGGTAGCCACTTTGCGCTCAGTCGAAAATATTGGACTTTCGGTGTATAATAAAATAGCGCTACGATCAAAATATAATGCTCACGGTACATAGTTAAATAGCCCTCAGTCGAAAATATTGCACTTTCGATGTATAGTAAAATAGCACTCAGATTGAAATATAATGATAACGGTGCATAGTAAAATAGACCTCAGTCAAAAATTTAGACTTTCTGTGTATAATAAAATAGCGCTCAGGTCAAAATATAGTGTCACGGTGCATAGTAAAATAGCCTTCAGTCAAAAATATTGGACTTTTGATGTATTATAAAATAGCACTCAGATCAAAATATAGGGCTCACGGTGCATAATAAAATAGCCCACAGTCAAAAATATTGGACTTTTGATACATAATAAAATAACGCTCAGATCAAAATATAATGTCACAGTGCATAGTAAAATAGCCTTCAGTCAAAAATATTGGACTTTCTGTATATAATAAAATAGCACTCAGATCAAAATATAGGGCTCACGGTGCATAGTAAAATAGTCCTCAGTCGAAAATTTTGGACTTTCGGTGTATTGTAAAATAGTGCTCAAATCAAAATAGTGTCCCAAGTATGGTATTAAACTAAAGGTCCAGTCTTGGACTTTTGGGAAATGTCGAGTATCCTTTCATTACCATTATTTTTAGATCCACTGTGACTCGGAGTGGTAGTACCTGTTAGGATCCCATCTTTTAGTCAAATAGAACTGATGAATCTTTTAATAGGGATTATTATCACTATTAAATCAAATTATTAGTGTTAAATAGCAATACTTGAAACCATTTGTGTGCAAACTGATGATTGATAAACAGAATTACTAATGTTAAATAGAAATATTTGCGACTATTTAACTGCGTGCAAATAGAACTATTTATGTTAGATAACAATACTTGAAACACTATAACTGTGTGCAAACAAATGCAGTCTGGCTTATTTAAAAATATCACCAACGAATTATTCAGATATTATTAAATAGAATTAATAGTTTTAGTGATAATTGAAACCATTTCACATTATGCAAAAATGATTGATATTAATTAGTGTTTGCAATAATTAAAACCATTTAACTGTGTGCCCACAAAAAAGCTCTAAATCGTTTAAAAATAAAGGTACCAACAAACTATTCACTTTACTTAACCTAACATAACCTCAGATCAAAATATCGAGGGTGTGACCTCATGATGTAATGGTTAAAGCGAGTTCGAACTCCAGTCGCACTATTACGTTCACTTTCGGATAAAAACTCTTGGGAAAGGCATGTACCCTCTCTATCCTCCCAGCTATGGGTTAAATAGTACCACAACTGTTCTTCTTGAAGGATGGGTTTGGTATTAAATAATCTACAAAGGTTGATATGCCATTAAACAAACAAACCAAACCAAGCTTACGGTATATAGTGAAATAGCACTCAGCCCAAATATCGGGCATTTAATGTAAAATAGTGCTCATATCAAAATATCGGATTTACGGTAAATAATAAACTCGAAATATGTAGGTAAAGTCACCAGAAGATATCGGGGGAACCCCTCTCCTCCAAAGAAAACAACAAAAAACGATGACCTCAGACGAGTTTTGAACCTGCAAGTCCATTTGACACAAACGTCACCCTTTACCGATTTGGCAACGGAGACTGTATAGACATTTACACTATCCGCTTGTTCCCACACAACGAGGCATATTAAAGAAAGCAAAACTGACACTTATGAAACGAGCTGAAATAAAATTAGGTGTAGATATTTAGCAGTTAAGAATGTTTAAACTTAATAACAAGATGGACGAAAATTATGACTCAATTGCAGAATTTGCCACTCACTGCTCTTTATTTTCCTTTCCTCATTCACTATAATAAAGGAAGTGAACTATTTTAACGTTTCCTACTCCCTTAAAAAATCCTTCATAAATTACCTGCCTTGTAGATAAGAAACGAAAACAAAAACCCGGAAACAATAACAAAGTCTTCGAAATCGAATTTGAAGAGAAGAGTGGGAATATTCCAAAAATAAACCCGAAAGCCAAGTTGTGCGAAGGATTCTAAGTTAAAAAAAAAACATGGATAAATAAATAAATAGAAATAGAAAATAGAAATAAATAAATAAATAAATAAATTAGTATAAATGAATAAATAAAAGCAAAAGTAAACGCAAGGAAGAGATATTGAAAAAAGGTAAATTTCAGTTCGCGCAAAAACGAAGTAATTTTCAGAATAATCCCATTTTTTATGTTTCTAGAATTAAATTTATTGTCACCAAGTTAATAGTTTGGCAGCTTATTAATTTGCTTCATCGTAACAACTTTGGTACCGTTTATTTGTCTTTTGGGTGGGGGTGGACACACACACACACACACACACACACACACACACACACACACATATATATATATATATATATATATGCGTTCGTGTGTATGTATACACGTTCATTTTCCGGAAAATTGAATTAATTTACAACAGAAAAACATTCTATTAAAATGCTTGAAACTATAGCACACATTTGATATCATAAACTTTTTCTATCTATCTATCTATCTATCTATCTATCTATCTATGTCTTTTATATAGACGCACACACACATAAGCACACACATACACATTCGGACGCGCATACACACAAACACACTTTGGCATAAATATACCGGCTCATTGGCCAAGTGGGTAGAGTGTTCGCCAATGGACCGGGAGACCTGGGTTCAGTCCCTGGTTGCGTCATACCAAATACTTTAAAAATGGTACTTGATACCTCCTTGCTTAACACTCAGCAATATAAGGTAGGTATCAAGGTTAAATTCGAGCAATCCAGGGGAAGGAGTAGCGCCCTTCCCTACACCTCGGTGTAGTAGCCATTAAAAAGGGAGCCGGTGAGACATACCAGCATAAAATACCAATATTTTATAATATTCCATAGTATATTACAATATAACATATCCCTCCACCATGATATTTATTGTGATTCCGGCCTACCATACTATACTCGCCGATTTACGCTTACAAATCATAACTTTATTTTCTTCGAAATGCAATGATGATATTTTGTTCCTTAGTTAAAATCACCTCCACAAATATGCACACAAGTATATAAAGAAAAAAAATAAAGACTTTTTTCTTGGCCATCCTGTAGAAAACCCTACTACATAACAACGTTCATCTATCCGGAAGACAACCTCAACTTTATCGCTCTGTGTATGTATCTTCACACACACATATACTAAACACCATTTATACGTCTACGCACAATAATATGCAACTATAACCCACACAAACACACACGCACCTGCACATATACAAATTTGTACACAATTATAACGATTTTTGACTGTATTTTTCGATTTTTTCGATTTCTTCATTTTCTTTCGTTATCTGCCTGAGGTTTGCTGTTTGTAAAACTCCATGAAGCTTAAGGTCGCAGACAAACTTCCATGGCATTAATTAAATAAAATCTAATATATATTTATTAATTATATATATATATATATATATATATATATATATAGTATGTAGGATAAATATAGATATATAAGTTCCTTGATAAGTATCTTGGTTTCAGGTTGGAATTGGCAAATAGATTTACGAAAATTGTCCCAAGCGCTTTTGGTATATTTTGGTAAATTCATCCACCAATTCCAACCTGAAACAAAGACGCTTATCAGGAAACTTGAAAGGATCTTAATAAAATTATATACAGTAGACAAAATATATCTTTATTATTTAATCAAAAATGCTTAAATGAAGGACTGCCGCCCAACTACACAAATGCACACTCAAACATATATATATATATATATATATATATATATATATTACATGTTAGTATCTGTGACCCTGGGTTTCATGCTTTACGCATTCGTGTACAAATAAGGCCGATTAAGTTTGTGTGCTTTTGAATGTTAGTATTTTTGTGTATATACTCCCGCTTCCGCATACACATATACGTATATTTGTGCATGTTGTGGCATAGATCTTTACATATATATACACATATTTCCGCTGTCTGCTGTTGAGGAAGGGGTGAGACAAAGGAAGAGAATGGAAGAAGAGAAGAGTGAATGATAAGGGGTGGGGAAAATTGTTATTATCAGAATTATTTCTTTTTCTCTAGATCCTTCCAAACTTTCTGATTGCTAAAAGTTTATTTGATAATGAATATGAAATGTTTGTTTTGCAGTGAATTTTATTGAGCGATGATGATGATTAAAATTAAAATCATCACGTTTTTTTAAATCATTTATTTATTTTTATAATAATTGTGTTGTCAAGGGTTATGTAGTTAAGTATTTATGGGCAGGTCGTAGAAATAGTGTTATGTTTTGGGTAGCTTTTGCAATAATAATAATAATAATAATATATTCCGGACCCTTTCTGAAGTGAACCAGAGATGAACTTAAACAAATGGACCAAAGAACAAGAAAACTAATGACCATGCATAAGGCATTACATCCCAGAGACGATGTTTACAGACTATGAATCAAGAAAAGAAGGAGGAAGTGGACTTGCCAGCATTGAAGACAACGTTGACGCATTGATACGACGACTCGAAGACTACATAGAAAAACACGAAGGGGGACTGATTACAGCCATCAGAAGCGATACTGATAACACGATGGACAACAGAATGACAATAACTAGGAAACAAAAATGGGAAAGAAAACAACTCTATGGCGTTTGCAAGAAATTAAAATGTGACCATACAAACAAATGGTATATGCACAACCTAGCACCTGTCCTAGAAAATTACACACATAAATTCCTGAGGGACTTTGACATACACACAGATCGCCTAATCTCGGCCAGAAGACCAGACCTAATAATAATCAACAAAAAAAAAAAAAGAGGATTTGCAAAATTGTGGATTTTGCTGTCCCGGCTGACCACAGAATAAAATTGAAAGACGGTGAAAAGAAGGATAAGTACCTCGACCTTGCTAGAGAATTGAAAAACCTGTGGAACATAAAGGTGGCGATTGTACCAGTTGTGATTGGTGCTTTTGGCACAGTAACTAAAGTATTATTAAAAGCCCTGGAGGATTTGGAAGTTGGCGGACGAGTAGAGACCATCCAAACTACTACATTATTGAGAACGGTCAGAATACTGAGAAGAGTCCTGGAGACTTAACGAGACTCGCAGTCTCTCAAACTCCTGTGAAAGACCATCAGCTAACTCTGATGTGAAAAACTCTATTGAGTAAATAATAATAAAAAAAATAATAATAGTAAATGTTGCAGTTTGATCATGATGGTGTCTGACGATACTAGTAGGTATTCTTCACGCAATAACATGGAAAAATAGAGCTTATGATTATTAATAATACAAAAATCTTAATTACATTTACTGGCAATACTTGTGGGTGATCATAATGTGATAATGTTGAAAAAATAGACACTACCATGTAATATATATATATATGTATATATATAATCAGAGGAAAATAGTCTGAAGATTAGACTGAAAGGTAATAACCCAAGAATCTGGAATATCCAGTGGAGTGCTCAATGTCAACAGCTATCGAATATATGAATAATTTCAGATTAAATATACGAGGCTCATTAGATAAGTTTCCAGACTTTTTTTCGTATGGGCACTTTTATTGATAGTGCACACATGAAACTCTAGTCCCCTTTGAAGTAATCTCCTCCGGCTGCAATGCACTTGTTGTACCGTTCCAACAACTTCTGGAAGGCCTCATATAAGTCCTCTTGTGTGAGCGTGTCAATGACCTTCGTCACAGCTTCTTTTATCTCCTCAATTGTTTCATAACGAAAGCCTCTGAGCTTAGGGAATAACCAAAAGTCACAGGGAGCAAGGTCTGGACTATAGGGAGGCTGAAGAACTGTGTTGATGCCCATCTAGGTCAAATAGTGTGTGTCAAGGATGGAGTTGTAGACTGGTGCGTTGTCCTGCTGGAAATACCACTGACCCGATTTGAAGAGTGCTGGCCGCTTCCGACGGAATCTCTTCCTGAACTCCCTTAAAACCTCAACATAGTAACTCTAACCCTAACCCTTTGGCCAATGAACTCTGGTGTATTGACTTCCTTACTCCTCCCACACCTCTCATCATCCCTCACAGATTCCCTGGCTTCCTTGAATCTCTTATACCACTCAAAAACTGATGCTCAATTCATGAAAGATGGTCGAAAAGCAGTCTGAAGCATTCCATACGTTTCTGTGGCCTTTTTTCCAAGTTTAAAACAGAATTTTACTGCATATCGTTCTTCCTCACGTCTAGATTGCATTTTTGAAATTCACCATCTGTGACAATCAGTCTTTAGTAGGATGTATTCCAATTGCTACTGTAGCTGTTCATTTGAAGCTGAAATCATAAAAATTGGTCAGTCATCTCATATAATGTATAGCATTAACATACTGAATTTTCAAGTGTCTACGAGAATTTTAAAGGCCTGTACAAAAAAGTCTGGAAACTTATTGAATACACCACGTATATCGTAACTGACGTGCAGAGCAAATAAATATTTTACTAGACTAAAAGAATTCAACTTTGTCGTTCCATTATAAATTTATTTCGGTCTAACACATGGTATTGTGACTTCTTTCAGATGGAAAGAAACTATTATAAACCGTTATAATATATATATATATATATATATATATATATATATATATATATATATGCTTCGTCCGATCTAAAAAAGATAGTAATACCACCGGTTAAAATTTTTGTATAAAATTAAATTTTTAAAAAAGATTTCAGTAATATTTAAGGAGGCGGAAGTTTTTTTTTTAAAGAGGGATGTATAAACATTATATCTGATAATAATATATAATGATATTTCCACCATTAAAATTTTTAAATGAAAAATTTAAAAAAATAAAAAAAAAATTTAATCAAATAAATTAAAAAAAATTCTTTTCTCACCTGAAGCAATATAAAAACACCTAAAGGATATTCAAATGCACTACAGTATTTTTTCTTTGTCATCTGAAGAGGGTTATCATAGAGCTGAAATAAATTAATAATGATACCAAAGAATTAATTTTTTTCTTTTAATTTTGTATGAAAATATTTTTGCTCTGCACGTGAGTTTTGATTTATTTTTATTCCCTAATTAATTATACCGTCGATAGCCGTTGGTATTGAGCCCTCAAACTGGATATTCCTACCCCTTGGATTATTTTCCTCAGATTATATGTATATTCTTTAAAACTAGAAAAGCTCTTTCATAAAAAAACGTGAGAAAATTTTGCATATACATAATATATTAGTGTGTTTCTATCTATCTATGTAAAGAAACATGGTGAAAATTAACCTTGTTGCAGAGTTTAGGCCTATTTTTGATGTTGCTTATATGCATGGAGCCTGTTATTAAATTATCACACAACACCTGAGAGGATATATCTGAACATGTTTTAATAGGGGATTCGAGAAAAAGAGACATATAGTTAAATATGTCACAATGTTTTATAAAATTAATAACGTTTTGTGAAAAAATTATTGAAATTAGTACAGAAATATTTTAAAATCCGAGTGAGTGAAGTTTAAAAGATTAATCGAATTAAACATTTTTGTTTTTCTTCCGTTTGGCATTCCTAACCAAGCAATCATAAGCAGTAATTCTTTTATTTCTCCAACTTGAAGAACTATTTATTAATTTAATTCTTAATGTTAGTGTTTACCCAACCACTTTGCCACAGGAAGGATGTGACACAATGTCAATTTTTAAGTGGAATAAAGCTGGTTTGAATTAAATCATTTCTCCTAGATTGGTTGCCTAACCGAAGATGAAGAGCCCAGTTTGCTCGATTATTAATCCATAGCTTGATGTCGGGAAGATTAGACGGATTCATGCCTTTCCCAAGAGCATTAGAGCAAACTGTTTCGTTCAGGATTTGAACTCTGGTAGACGATTTCATTTCCTATGACGACACCCATAACGTTAAGCGAGCTTCCTTTAATCAATTCCTTATGTTTATGTCTATGTGAATAATCATCATAGTAAGACAATTTGTTTTTTGTTTTTCGTTTGAAGTTTGAAAATTTAGGTCCGGTTACATCTTTGAGCAACATGACTTCCCACAGGTCATTTCTCATTGTTTGAGATCCCTTTCTCATGAGAGTCCATCTTTCTCCATGTAGAACAAGGTTTAATCTAAAACCTACACTGATTTCAATAGGTATGTATAAATAATTTCGGAGCTGTATATTAATCTCAGTTTAACCGTTATCATATTTGGAAATCTTTCCTTTGCTTTTTAATAACATATCAAAATTCGTGGTTTATTTAATACCAAAAACTATCCTTGTAAAAGAAAAGCTGTGATAATAATTAATCCATCGCTGGGGGAATAAGAAGGTTCATATATTTCTAAAGGGTATTAATCCAAAAGTGGACGTTATAGCCAGACTGGACATCGAACTCGCCTACTTAGAGGCCACCGTCCAGCGCTTAAGCTATTATGCCACAGAGACTCCCCGTTTCGCCAATGAAATTAGTAAAATTGGGTCAAATGGTGGGTGAGATTAGTGCTAATGCCATTGAGAAAGGCATGAATCTATATTTTTTCTCGTCAGCTATGGGTAAATAGCAGGGCAGACTGATTCCTTCAGTCTTTGTGAATCAACCAGTCGAGGAAAAAGAAAACTCTGAATTCAAAAAGAGCTGTATTCCATTTAAGATGGTAAATGTGTACATCAGACTGTCTAGCCGATTACAGTGGACAAAGAAACCATTATTCCTGGTCCCATTTTATTTCTTCATTGTTTCTTTTGTTTAATGGTATGTAAACCTTCATGAGTTATTTAATGCCAAATGGATTTATGCAGACGAATAGCAGTAATACTATTCAACCAATAGCTGGTGGGGAGGGGAGAAGAGTTTCATACCTTTCCCGAGGGTAGTAGTTCGAAATTGAACGTAACAGTGTGGCTGGAGTTCGAACTCGTTTATTTTCGAGGCCACAATTCAGTACGTTGGCCATTACGCCATAGGGACCCCCTCTCATTTTATTTAAGGGTGGCATCTGTCAACAAGACGATTAGGCATTCAGCTTACAATGGGTTTATTTAATCAATGTTTCTTGTATTAACGGTTACTCGTGTAGTGAACTACATTTTAAAACCAATCCCCCCACCAAAAAAAAAAAAAAAAAACCCAAACAAACAAACAAACAAACAAAACAAAACAAAAAAACTTATGGTCATTCATTTCAGGAGAAATGGTTTTGAAACGCCAAAGTTTACTTTGTTTCTAGGCCTAATCTTGCCCTAAATTCGATCGAAAGTATCTCTGCCGAGCTTACATCTAAACAAAGGTTATTAATTAAGATAATAAAGTGTTTGCTTAACATTGTTTTCTATTTATATGCGCATATGATATGTAAAAATATTATAAATAGTAAACAGCTACGTAAAAACTTCATTAGCTTGACTAAACGTCTGTCTTTAAGCACTTGTTTGGCCATACGGAAAAACTTTGGATCAGAGTAATGGGAAATTAGACCAACTTATGGATACATACGTAACTTTCATATAAACTACGCCATTTTGGATCAGTGGTGGGGTTTTAGAAATTCTGGAATAGCCAAGTTAATACGGTAGGCTACTTCAAGGTCTTGACTACATTATTTATTTCCGGTATGGCATTGAACTTGACTGTTGAAGAAATATTTTTATTGGTTTGTATTTGCTAAAAGTTTGGGTTCGTTCATGGTATTTAAACAAATTACCACTAAGTAATAGATTTGACTCAAGGTCATTTTATTGTGGGGAGCTACAAATCAAGACACATGCACGGCTATTAAAAAAATTTATGGTCCGTCGGTATTTTCCTTTTAGTGTGCATTAGGCGCCACGCTACAAACTCGGACCTGCCAAGAAGGTATAGCTTGGGGAGAAGACCCCTTAGGATAAGGGGATCAACGTTTTAGCACCCACCTGCCGCGAACTTTAGGTGGCTCCCGGAAAACTAGGTGGTGTGGTTCAAACTCATGGTAAACAGAGATTATTTGATAGGGTTCGTTCATTGCACGCATAATATGATAAAAACACATTTTCGTGGTTAAAAGACCAAGGTCGTTCATTACACGAAGTCGTTCATTACTAGAGTATATATATATATATATATATATATATATATATATATAAGCTGATTTACATATTTCTATGTGCTTATTGTTTATTACTTACTAATATTTGCCGATTAAAATCCATTAAGTCCGATCGATTCCTTTTAAAACACTGTTCACATACCCAAGCCAGAAAAGACAGCTGACGTTAGTTCCACGTTCGTCTCAACGACTTCATCCATCTTAAATGCGTTCATGTTTCTCTGTCGGCCATCAAGCGATGTCTTGATGTTTCTTTGCTATTATTTAAGTCCTACCAGCGAGTGGTGACACTGACAGTAATGACAGCTGCGAATCGTTTGCATCCAAACTTACACTATCACCTACCCACGTCGCTCCCCAGACGTTTCTCGTCCCACCCCACTTTCTTTTTATGCTATCGAGAAGCCTATTTCTTCTTCCTCATCTTTAACATTCTGGCTTTCCCCGTCAAACATTACCATCCGACCCAGTCCCTATGCCAGCCATTTACACAAGCGTACAAAGACGCAGAGAAACGCATGGTGGCACGTAGGAAAGCCGATCTGCGCACGCGCACGTATAGAACGATTATTTTGTTTTTCTTTTCAGCTTTGGCTACCTTTTCTTCCTTTCGTCTGTTTTCGGTTTTCATTCCATTTCTTTTTTTTTGTCTTTTCTTTTTATATTTTTTAGATTCAACTCGTTCTCTTTTTCGCTACGATTTTTCGTTTTGCCGAAATGTTTTTCGATTCCGTTTCCCGTAATCACTTTTTTTTTGTATTTATTTTTTTCTTATCACGTTTGATCTCTTGTATTTTTTCTATTGATTACTCATCCATTTCTTTCTTCTTTTCTTTTTCTTTCATTTCATTTTTCTGTTTTTCTTTCAACACTATTCCTTAATTGAGCTTTCTTTCTTTCTTTCTTTCTTTCTTTCTTATTTAAACTTGCTCTTTTTTTTTTATTAACACCACTCTCCGATCATTCTTTCATTTTTTCCTTCTTTATTTTCTCTCTTCTTAAAACAAACCATCGATGGTTCTTTCTTTCTTTCTTTTAAAATAATCTCCGATCTTTTTTCCTTTTGAAAAATCTCGGATTTTTCTTTCTTTGTTTTTTAGATCTCCGAAATTTCTTTCTTTCTTTCTTTCTTTCTTTCTTTCTTTCTTTCTTTCTTTCTTTCGTCAACTGTCTTCTTCATCCAAATGCATGTGTTCGATCTCGTTGGATGTTTTTTTATTTGTTCTATTGATTTCCTATTCCATTCTTCAACCTTTCCTTTCTTTTCAGATTTCGTTCGTTATTCATCTTTCTTTCTTTCTTTTTTTCTTGTTAAATTCTATTCTTTCTTTTCTTTTTTCATCTTCTCCTTTCTTCCTTCTTTCACACTCTCCCTACATCTCCTTCTAGTTGCATTTATCATTCTTCTATCTTTTTTTCCTTTTCTTTTCCCATTCTTCTTTTACCAACGCCAAACTTTCTCCCAAATGCATGTGTTCGATTGACAAAGAAGAAAGATGTTAAATGAAAAATAACACACACCGTCCATAATGACTGTTATCTGGTTGAAGGTGGCACGCGAGCAAAGTCTAAGTACACCGGCCAAGTACCTATCAGGCGGACGAACGAGACTCACATCAAATTAAACTGGTTGTCACGTAAAGTCTAAATGGTCGTCTGCCTCTTCCAAAACGCTTATTTGGCCGAATAGCTGTATAATTATAATTGCTTTCGATATCCCCGGCTTTCATTAGGCGGCCATGCTGGGGCAATCTTGTGTAATTTTCCGCTATTTTGATGTCTCTGTGTTGTCATTTTTATCGGAAAGTCGATAGGAAATCTGAACCAATCTCGAAACTAACGAGACCGATTCAGAAGGCAGTGTGCACAAAATACACTTAATTGCCCCAAAGCTGGCCTTGATTAGGCAAATACATTCGTCGGAGCTCGCTGCCGATTGCTACTTCTGGTTTGTGTTATGTGACCGGCAATGGCGGACGGACAGGTCCGGCTGGACGTTAGGCGGGAAGACTTTTCCTTGATGGACCTGAGCGAGGTGGAGGAACGCAGGTAGAAGAGGAGGAGGAAGAGGAGGAGGAAGAAAATGAAGGGGAGAAGGAGGAGGAGACATTGCTGGAGAATGAGAGGTAACATAGAATAAAAAATCGTTCGGAATAAAAAAAAAACCCCAAAACCCCAAAAACAAAAAAAAAAAAAAAAAAAAAAAAAGAAAAGGAAAAAGAAATAAAAGAAAAAATGTAGACAAGAAGTAAACAGCAAATGGGGATGAAAGAGAAAGGTAGGTAAGATAAGAAGCGAAAAAAAAAAAATGTGACGGACACATTTGGCAGGGACTCAGGGAAAAAAAATCATGTAATTGAGGAATATATTGAAAAATAAAGGAAGATGGTGGATGTAAACACAGACAGTTGGAGAATCTATAAACTACAAGAAGAATTGAGCGTTGATATATATATATATATATATATATATATATATATATATATATATATATATAAGTATAATTGCATATGTATGCGTGTGTTAGAAAAAAGTACATATAGTACTTACTGACAATTACATAGCCATAATCATTCATAATGTACGTAAAGCGAGAAAAAAGTATGTGGGAAATCATTGTCATATATATATATATATATATATATAATAAGGAGTCGTGAAAAATATACTAGAAGGGATACTCTGCGTTATTAGTGATCTATCTATCTATCTATCTATCTATCTAGGAATTTGCCTTATATATATATATATATATATATATATATATATATATATATATATATATATATATATATATATATACACTAGAAACCTGACGTTTCTCTCGTTGAGGGAAGCACATATAACAGTAAAGTAATACATGTGTTTTAAAATATATATCTTCTAAACAAATTTATTTTATTCATTTATTTTTACTTAGAAATTAATTTTAGAAAAATCTCTATGGAGACAGTTTTTTTTAATGTTGCTCCATGAATAAAATACGAATGAGTAGACAACTAGGAACTTTGCGGTTATTTCTTTTTCAAATGTGTTTTTGATAAAATTTATACTCAAAACTATTGTCATATATATAAAGAATAAAATAATATATAACCTTTAACATTTTTATTACCGAAATAAGAAAATAATAAATTAAAAAGATAATTTTCCAGATATTGTTTAATAGAACTATTGAGATATTAATAGACATTAATTATTATCAAAAACAAAAATCAAAACGGATATTATTAGGTTTTAGTTATTATCAAACTCTTCTTTTTTTATGTAAAACTATTTTGTATTACAGGGTTTGAAGACTGTAGAGTTTGATAATAATTTCTTATGATATCCGTTTTGATTGTCTACCATTCCACTAAAAAGAAATGAAATACTACTCATAGAGGTTTAGAGTAGGTTTGTATAAATAATTGGAGGCAGTGTTTTTATTTATGGACAATACAATGCATAACATAATTTAATCGAACGAGCAATTTCTCTCCTTGGTTGGGGTTGTAGAATACGCTGACTGGACCTCTGCAGACGAGTAAGACCCCCGCACACACCAACGGGGCCACCTGTTGGTCGTGGGTGGTGATCAGTAATGATTGAGCTAGGGATCCTGGTGATTGAATAGTCCATGATCTGGTAACACTCTACTTTGGCCCTTACTGGGCTAGACAGGCAGTCGGAGGGGCCCGATCCGATTAATCGGCTAGCCATGTCAGGCACGAACAACTATATAATTTTCCCGATCGTATTCTTCAAATTGCTCCTGTGGAAAACAAATAGCAAGCACTTTTTATCTTAATGGTGCTTGAAGGAAGTGACTGAGGGTCAATCACGTGGAGAAAAAAAGACATTGAGTGTTTTGCGTAAAGAAAAACTGTATCAGAGTGTGAGGCTTCTGTTCTGGAGTTTAGGGAATGTCGAGTACCTCTTAATCAATGCTGATGTGAAAAACTCTCAAGGAGTAAATAATAATAATAATAATAATAATAAGCTATGAATGTGACAATGATACCGATTGTGACAGGCGTGCTTGAAATGGTCCCCAAAGGCTTGGAAAGGGGGCTGGAAGAGTTAGAAATTGGAGGACGAATCGGTATCATCCAAAGTATAGTATTATTGAGATAGACCAGAATACCGAGAAGATTCCTGGAGACTATAGCGTTAGCTGATGGTATTTCGCTGAAGTTTGCGTGATAGCAAGTCTCCAGGACTCTTCTCAGTATTCTGGCCGTTTTCAATAATGCTATCGTTTGGATGATCTCCACTCATCCTCTTATTTCCAAGTCCTCCAGTCGCTCTACCAATTTTATGGTTACTGTACAGAAAGCACTAATTACAATTGGTATCATTGTCACTTTCATGTTCCATAGGTTTTTCAGTTCTCTAGCAAGGTCTCAGTACTTATCTCTCTTTTCGCTTTCCTTCAGTTTTTCCCGTGATCAGCCGGAATGGCAAAGTCTACTATTTGGCCGGTTCTTTTTTTTTTGTTGACTATCACTTGGTCTGGTCGTCTGGACGAGATTAGATGATCCGTTTGTATCTCAAAATCGCAGATAATTTTGTTCGTCTTGTTTTCTCGGACAGATTCTGGGTTGTGCATATACTATTTGAGATAGTATATGCACAAGAGAATTACCTTTCCCATCCAGTCGTGTCTAGTCTTATACTCTTTTTTGCGCTAATTTACTGCATTCGTTTATTTTATGATTGATCGTTCCGTCTCAATCACCACATAATCTACATCTGATATTTTGTTGCGTCTAGTCTATTTTTTGTTTTGCTTTGACATACTAATGGTCTTTCACTGGAGTCTGAGTGACAATTAGTCTTCTCAAGTCTCCAGGAATCTTCTCAGTAATCTGGTCGATCTCAATAATGCTATAATTTTGGTGATACCGATTCGTCCTCCAATTTCTAACTCTTCCAGCCCCCTTTCCAAGCCTTTGGGGACCATTTCAAGCACACCAGTCACAATTGGTATCATCGTCCAATTCATAGCTTATTATAATTATTATTATTTACTCCTTGAGAGTTTTTCACATCAGCATCAGCTTATAGTCTTTCAGTGGAGTTTGAGTGACTGCAAGTTTCCTCAAATTCCCAAGGCATTTCTCAGTACTTTGGCCGTTCTCAATAATGCTGTATTTTCTAAGTCCTCCAGTCCCTTTAATAATCCTTTGGTGACTGTACCAAAAGCACCAATCACGATTGATATAATTGTCACCTTCATGTTTCATAGTTTTTCAATTTCCTCGCAAGGTCGAGGTACTTATCCTTCTTTTCACTTTTTTCCAATTTTATTCTGTGGTCCGCAGGAAAAGCAAAGTCGACAATTTTGCAATTTCTCTTTTTTTTTTTGTTGTTGATTATTATTAGGCTTGGTCTTCTGACCGAAATTCGGTGATCCGTGTGTATGTGAAAGTCCCATAGGAGTTTATATGTGACATTTTCATGGACAAATGCTGGATTGTGCATATACCATTTATTCGTAAGGTCAAATTTATATTCCTTGCATAACTCCCAGTGGATCACCTTACCGCCCAGTCGTGTCGAGTCTTATATTCCTCATGAGCTAATTTGCTGCATTCGCTTATTATGTGATTGATGGTTTCGTCTCTATCACCACATAACCAACATTTGCTATTTTGTTGATTCGCTTTGTTTGGTTTGTTTGGTTTTATGGCATAACAACCTTTGTAGGTTATTTAACGCCAAATCCATTTTTATGTAAATAATCTGTTCTATTTAAAACAATTCAGTTTAGCATGAGTACAGTTCAATTGTCAAAAACATTTCCATTTCAAACTATTCAAGCAGTTATATGTAATAATTCAGTTAAGTGTAAATACAGTATTAATGTCCAAAAACAGTTCTATTTGAAATAATTCAGTTAAGCATAAGCACGCAGTTTAAGTGTAAGTACGGTTTAATTGTCAAAAACATTTCTATTTCAAGCTATTCAGTTTAATCAATTCATTTTAGCATATGTATGCTGTTAGTTCTGTTTAACCCATAGATAGGGCCCTATCAGGTGCTACCACTCCGGGCCAGAGTGGACCTGGGAGCGATGGCAATGAAGGTGTACTCCGCAGTCCCCAAAGCTCCAGCACTGCTGGAACCTCACCACCAGATTGTTTAGTGTCATATCTATGACACTCGTAAGGAGAGGGGTCTTACTCCTCTGCAGAGGTGCAGTCAGTGTATTCTACAGCCCCAGCTGACAGGGCAATACACAGATTTAAATGTCAGACAGTTTTATTTCAGATAATTCAGTTCAGCATAAGTACTCGGTTTAGACGTCAAAAACAGTTCTATTTCGAGCAATCCAGTTCAGCACTAGTACGCAGTTCCAATGTCAAAACAGTTCTACTTTAAACAATTCAGTTTAGCATAAATGCACAGTTTAAATGCAAAAATCAGTATAGTGAAAGAAGCACGGTTTAGTTCTATTTAACCCATAGATACGACCCTTATCAGGTGCTACTACTCCGGGCCCGAGTGGACTTGGGAGCGATGGCAATGAAGGGGTATACCGCATTCCCCAAAGCTCCAGCATTGCTGTAACCTCACCATCAGATTGTTTAGTGTCATATCCAGGACACTCGTTTGGAGATGGGTCTTACCCCTCTGCAGAAAAGCAGTCGGTGTATTCTACAAGCTATTTTGTTGAGTCTTTTCTATTCTCTCTTTGATATGATTGGTTCTTATGGCGTTGTTTTGTGCTGCTTTTAGGAGAGATTCAGTTTCTCTCTTAAATTCCTTTTCTTAGCCACGTCCAGGTTTTTTCGTTTGAGATGTTGCTTATTAGTCGTTTAAAACGTCCATAAAGTTGTTTTTCTTTCCATTTTTGTTTTCTAGTTATTGTCGTTTTGTTGGTCTTCCTATTGTCACTATCGTTTCTGGTTGCTGTAATCAGTCTTTCGCGCATTTCTATGTAGTCCTTGAGTCATGGTATTGATGCGTCAACGCTGTCTTCAAAGCTCAGCGTAACGGTTATCGCTATTGTAAATGGAATTGGTGACCAGAGTTCAAATTCTAAACAAGGCTATTTGAGTTTCACCTTACGTTAATGCCCTTACAAAGGCATGATTCCACCTGTCCCTACAGCTATGGGTGTATAAGGGGAAAAACTGAGTTCTTTAAGCTTGGTTAATTAACTCGTCATGAAAAAGGGAAATTTTGAATTCAAATTTGCTTTACTTTTCTAAAAAATTGATTTGTGACACATACTGTCGTGGCGGTGGTGGTGGTGGGGTTGAGTTAATACATTACGTTCTTTTGTTCGTGAACAAGAAAGATCTCAGAAAAAGTTTCTACATGTTGCTTCCTTGCCTATTCTTCTTTAACAAGACACACATTAATACACACACACACGTATATATATGTATGACCAGCAGTTTTTTTTGTTGATGCATCAATTAATTTGCAGACATATATATATATCCATCAGTTATATATATATAGTCATCCACAGACAGAACTCATCAGTGTGGCTAAACATATTAGCTTCCCGTAGCTGGGATCGAAACCCGGTTGACTCAAACGCCAATCCAAGCCTCTAACCCTTCAGCCACGAGGAGCCAGTAACAGCGAAGTAAATTTTAAACGGTTATGAATCACAATTATTATTGTTTACATACATCCGTTTAACGGCTACCGAGACCTCAATTCATATATGAAGAGACTTGCAATAAACGCTAATGGCAACACGATTACTTCATTCGCCGGAGAACTCAACCCTACGGGTGTAGGGGAGTATATATATATATATATATATATATATATATATATATATATATATAACGTGGACTTCGATATGAACGAAGTTATCCTTATGCCGCAATAACGAGAATAACTAAAGTTAGTAATGTAAACAAACTTCATGCATACTTAAAATTTATTGGCATCTGCTGATGAATTTGGTATATTGAGTTGAAAAAAAAAAACCCTCTGACTTGAACTATATCATAGGAACGTGTTTCGAATAGTCGTTGAAACATATCTATAATATTCTTTCGTATAGAACTTCCAAGAATAAGAGATAATAAATCCCACATGCCATAACTTGCGTTATAACCGTCTTCAGTTCAACAACTTTTCTGATTGTGGCATCACGGCAAAAAGTACCCGAGCATAGATCTGTTATAAGAAAGAATATTAGTGATGCATATGCTGCTGGAGATGAAGAGTTGTGATCAATAAGCATCAAGACTGAAACTTTAATTAAAAAGAATTAAGTGTAGAATTTAAAAGACATATATAAAGATGAGCAGCTTAAATTTTAAAATTGATAATATGTAAGAGAGTCTGAGACAATTTTCGATATTTTTTGATCAGCAATTTTTTTGTGCAAAACTCAACATAGGGCAAAAAAACCACCGTCCATATTCACCAGATTTTTGCTTCGTATAATTTTTTCTTCTTTCCTGGAAACTGGAAATTCATCTCAACTGAAAAATTAAAATAATTGAAAGATATTAAAATAATATAATAACGCTGTTTCATATCAAAGGTTCTTCGACCGATGGAAATCTCACCGGAATAATTCTATTGACAGCCCTGGGGATTATTTTGAAAAAGTTAACGTTTCATCCATAGTTCCTTTTTGTGTTGGTAAATACAGCTTCAGTGACGATACGTTTTGAACATAAAGGTTGAGTTTCAGAGATGCATCGACTTATTGAAGACTAACTAGAATAAGAAATAAGGGTGTTAAATATGAAGGGAACACTTTTGTGGAAAATTAACGTTTCATTTATTGTTTATTTCTGTCTTGGTAAATATAGCTTCACTCTTGATACTTTTTGAACATACCTCATCTGAACGCAATGTGGATTATTTGTAAGTCTTTTGTTTAAACACAGCATGTATTTTGAATAAAATTAGCGTTTCAGTAATTGTTCCGTTCTGCCTTCGTAAATACAGTCTTGATAGTTTTTGAAAACCCATTTCGTTTCACATTATATCTAAGCATTTAAATGTCCCAATATGTTCAGAACATTATCTTATAGCATTGTGAAACTGGTTCGTTGAAGAACAAGAACGGGCGTAACCGGAAAAAAGGGCTAATGAGATTAGTGAACAAAATTCCTTTGATGACAAGAGCAATGGAAGTCAATTTGTCAGGGACTGAAGTCCATGCTTCATGGGTAACAATTATGCAAGCCGCCAACAGATGTCGCTTGAAGGCGTACTGTATTCAAAAGATGACATTATTGAAGAAGCGCTTAAACGGTCGTTTGAAGATTGTAAGGCACTTACTGGAAACGCCTGAATGTTTTTCGTGTCTAGTTTTGTGATTTGATGACATAAAAATCGAATTATTAGGTCACAACTATAGAACTTGCAGAGAATTGGAAACCTACAATCCAATTGGCCTGGCGGTTAGAGTGTTCTCCAATGGCTCGGGAGACCTGGGTTCGATCCCTGGTCGAGTCATACCAAAGACTCAAAAAATGGTACTTGATGCCTCCTTGCTTAACACTCAGCATTATAAGGTACGGATCAAGGGTAAAGTGGAGCAATCCAGGGAAAGGAGTAGCGCCCTCCCCTACACATTGGTGTAGTAGGCTATCGAAAAGGGAGCCTTCGGGTCACCCTCGACTAAAGGGAGACAACTTTACTTTACTTACAATCCAAAAGCACCATTTCTACCGTTAATAAAAAAGCAAAACAAAACTAAACTAAATGATATTGTTATTATCAAATATATATGAGCAGTATATTCTATAAGTCTAATGAACTTTACCTAATAGAAAGTCCTGGTAATTAATAGCATCGATGGGTTTTATACAATGTGCATGCGTGAATGTGGTATATATATATATATATATATATGGAGAAATGGTAGATTTTGGTAAATCTGACAAGATGATAAAAATAAGCACAAAAGTGGATAAACCAAACACTTACTACGTGTTTAGTAGTAATATTTCGTTCTTTATTCAAAGAAGAGCCTCTTTGGACTAAATTTTCTTTCCATTTTAGCCATTGAGGAAATAGATAAAATAATGGCTAAAATGTAAAGAGGTATAAATGGAGGGAAAACGTTTAAAGAGAGATATTAGGAAAGAAAATGGAGGGAAATAGGTATAGGTTTGAGTGATGGTGGTGGGAGTTATTGGTATTGACTGTGACCATCTGGGTAGATGGCCAAGGCTAGGTGTCATAATGTGTATCAGGTTTCATAAGAGATTTGACCAGATAGAATCGGATTAATTTCAATGGGAAAGAGGGAAATATGAGGAGAGGAGAGGTTTTGTGAAAGAGAAACTTTTCAGTTCGAAGAAGTTCTTCATTGAATAAAGAACGAAGTATTACTACTAAACCCAATGTAAGTGTTTGGTTTTATCCACTTTTCCACTCATTTTTATGATATATATGCCCATCCACTTTCGACGAGCAGGAGGCGACACAAAATCAATGGTTAAGCGAAATTCAACAGGTTGAATTCAATTGTCATACCAATGTTAAAGGGCCTCGTCAACCCTACGATTTACCCATAGATGGAAGGAAAATAGTTGGATTTATACCTTTCCCAAAAGTATTAGCACTATTGTGAAATACAAACAATCACGTCTAGGATTTGTACTCTGGTTGTAATTTACTAAGCTTT
Organism: Sepioteuthis lessoniana; assembly: GCA_963585895.1. Classification (NCBI taxonomy): domain Eukaryota; kingdom Metazoa; phylum Mollusca; class Cephalopoda; order Myopsida; family Loliginidae; genus Sepioteuthis; species Sepioteuthis lessoniana. Next base: position 78,897,810 of record OY757910.1, read on the forward strand.
TTGCTTAGATGTAGCACAAGGCCGCATGAATGGGGCACCCAATGAGAATCGAACTTACTCGTGTAGGTTTGTTAGTCTAATATGGTAACCATTACACCACCCGAGGTGCCCAAGGATTTGTACTCTGGTTGCCGTGTCCTTTTTCTACAATAATTGTTAGGCCAATATATATATATATATATATATATATATATATATATATATATATGCGCGCGCGCGTGTGTGTGTGTGTGTGTGTGTGACCATTCAATAGATGGTAAAAAAAAATTGTATTTTTAGAAAAGATGCAAAAACAATGAAATGATTTGATAAAAATAAAGGTGGAAAATATGGTGTATTAAACATGATTAAACTGATTCACTTTGGGATATTTTTGTGCTGTTATTTTATAGTTGAACTCATCCTTATTTTTATATGTTTATATTCGATGAATTTTTATTTACTTGTGATATTTTGCGATATGTTGCTTCGTTATTTAATAATAGGATTGTGGAAATTATCACGCTGGAAGGTGTTAGGGTTTTGAATTGTAATTTTCTATATAAATATAAAAAAAAAAAAAGAAAAGAAAAGTAAATCGAGTAAATTGCTCTAAGAGTCACGTGATTCTGATTCAAGCGTTTCAGTAAATCAAACTGGTTGATTTCAGTAAAAATTCATATTCAAAAATTTACGATGCAATCTTTTGTTGAATTGATTCGTTTAAATACCAACCATCCTCCTCATGTATATATATATATATATATATATATATATATATATATATATATATATATATATATATATAATTTTTTAAGGAAATATTCCTAAAAATAATGAAACATAGTTACTCAATGCTATTCGTCTAACAATAGATTTCTATATTTATTCATGGAATCTTTTGTTTCAGGTAAAGCCGAGAACTTCTTATATACATATATACACAGACAGACAGACACACACACACACACACACACGCGCGCTGATATATATATATATATATATATATATATATATATATATATATATATATATATATATATATAATCTGACCGACATTAAAAAACATATATATATATATATAATCTGACAAACATAAAAAAAACATAAATTGGGTGTAAAGGAGTAAAAGAAAACTCCAAAACGTCCATTTGAATAATTGTATTGAATATGAAAGAGCTGTTATAGACTATTGATAGAAACATTCATTATAAATGAAGCTTCTTCTTCTTCTTCTAATTATTATTATTATTATTATTATTATTATTATTATTATTATTATTATTATTATTATTATTATTATTTCACTCCAGCGTTCGTCTCTGACCTCTAATTCGTCCATTCTATTTTCCAACCGCGCTAACCACAATATCTTCATGTTCCAAAGTATTTTCTGCTCTCTGGCAAGATGAAAGTACTTATTTATCTTTTTGCTTTCTTTCATTTTCACTCTGACGTTCAAGGGAACAGCAAAATCCACTAGAAGACAAGTTTTTTTTTTCTTGTTTATTGATATTAGGTCTGAACTTCTCACCGGGACTAGGTGATCTGTTTCTATATCAAAATCCTAGAGAATTTTATGCGCCTCATTTTCTACGGTGGATTCTGGTTTGTGCATGTACTATTTGATAGTATGATTTAAATTTTCGTGGATCATCTTTCTTTTCCAGTTGTAGATAGAGTTGCATTCCTTTTTGCCAGTTTACTGCATTCGCTTATTATGCGATTAACCATTTCATCTCTTTCTCCACATAACCAACTCTGGCAATTCTGTTGCGGATTATCAATTTTCGCCTTGGTTATATATATTCGCATCGCATTATTTTGTGTCGCAATTAAAACAACATTAGTTTTTCTCATAAAGTTCCTCTTCTTAGCGATATATTTTGGTTATCTCGTGAGTAATCTCCTCATTTTGTCACTTGACGTATCTGTACAGTTGTTTTTCTTCCTATTTCCGTTTTCTTTACATTTTTTTGCTTTTCTATTTGTTGTTATGCAACTATTGCTGTCACCGGCTTTTTAGCCATCGAACCGTTGCATCTACGTAATCCTCTATGCTGACGAATCCCTTTTCTTCTTCTTTTCTTGACTTATATAATCTGTCTATGTCATCTTTTGCGTGTAAAGCCTTGTGTATAGGCATCAGTTTCCTTGCTTTGATCAATTTATCTGAGTTCTTTTCTGCTCGTTCTTTAAAATTGTCCCTCCCGAGTATATTACAACAGAAACTGTCTTGGAGTTTATTCCGTTGTTGAGACTTCTGCTGAAGACTTTGGTTTCGAGAAGTTTTCTTGTTCTTCTGAGGTACTCTTTTTAAAAAATTTTTCTTTCATCTCTATTTGGTTTATGTTGTTCTCTTCCGAAATTCGCCGCCCCTTGTTATTTTCTTTTTTTTCACCAAGTGTTCTTTGTTTAATTTGGCTTCTTTGTTTAATGGCATATCAACCTTTGTAGGCTATTTAATGTCGAAGCCGTCTTTTTTTAAAAACAGTAGTGGTATTATTTAACCAATAGCTGGGAGGATAAGGGGGTTCATGCCTGTCCCAAAGGTATTTGTCCGAAAGTGAACGCAATAGCGCGACAGGAGTTCGAATTCGTTTACTACGATTCCGCAGTCCATCGCTTTAACCATTACACCACGAGGACCACCCCCAATTGTTCTGATGCTTTCCTGATTTGGTCGTTATAGTTCTTCCATTTGTTTCTCTATTCTCCGTTTTCATCATCAGTATGGTATATTTTTCCATGTCAAATTCCATTACCATACTCTGGCTTTATATTCTTATAACTTGTATCAGAGTTTCTAGTTTTTACTCCTTTTTTGGCAAAAATAATAATATAGCAAATGTAGATTATGTAGTGAGATACGAAACGATCAATCATATAATAAGTGAATAAAGTAAATTCGATCAAAGAGAGTGTAAGACTAGACACGAATGGGTAGGGAAAGTGATCCACTAGGAATTGTACCAACAATTAAAATTTGACCATACGAACAAATGGTATATGCACAATCCAGAATCGGTCCTAGAAAATGAGACATACGAAATTCTTTGGGATTTTGAGATACAAATATACCACCTAATTTAGGCCTGATTACGAGACCTAGATATAGTCAAAAAAAAAAAAAAAAAAAAAAAAAAAAGAAAAAAAAAAGAAAAAGAGAACCTGCCTAAAGTAGACTTTAGCGTTCCGGCTAATAACAGGGGAAAACTGAAGGAGAGCGAAAAGAGAGATAAGTATGTAGACCTTGCTAGAGAACTGAAAACACTATGGAACATGAGAGTGAAGAGGATACCAATTGTAAATGGCACACTTGGTACACTCATCAAACATTTGTGCAGGAACTGGAAGACTTGGAAATAAGAAGACGAGTGGAGACCATCCACACTACTGCAATGTTGAGATCGGCAAGAATACTGAGAAGAGTCCTGGAGACTTGAGTCACTCAGACTGCTGTAAAAACTCTGAAAGGAGTACAAATAATAATGATGATATTTATTATTATTAATAATACGTGCGACTTTTTCAAAACAATTTTAACAGTTGCTTTTGTTTCACTGGATTCTAAGTGACAGTAAATCTCCTCACCCCTCCAAAACTCTTTTAAGTATTCTTGCTGATTTTAACAGTGGTGCGGCCAGGACGTTCACGATTCTTCCCCTGATTTCAAGTTCTCTCTTTATCTTTTCCAAATTATTACTTTCATTCTAGGTGAGTTTTTCATATTCGTTTTAACTGGGAGCCTTTTACTGGAATCTGAGAGACAGCAAGTCTCCTCTCTTCTCCATAAGTCTTCTAAGTATTCTAGCTGATCTTAACGGTGCTATGGTCTGGATGGTCTCGAGTCTCTCTCTCTCTCCGATATTCAGTTCTCGCAGTATCTTTTCCAGACCCCTTATGGCCAGGCCTCTTATGGATGGTGATACCAATTGTATTGATTGTGACAATGATACCAATACAAATGGTATCACTGTCACCATCGAGTTCTACAACTTTTTCACCTCTCTTGGAAGATTCGATTGGTCTTTTAGCGTTCTTTTATTTTTCCTTTTTTGTCTTTTCTTTTTTGCTGGAACAGCAAAACCCATTTGATAACAATATATTTTCTTCTTGTTCTACGTCTGGTTTTCTGGCTGGGATTAAGTGATCCGTTTTTTTTTAAATTTCAAATTCCCAGAGAATTTTATGTGTCACATTATACGAGGACATAATTAGTTCTTACGACATTTTATTCTATACTTGCCATTAAAAGAGATTCTTTTAACTTCTTCATGTTTCCTTTTCCTAAACATGTCAGAATCATGTAATGTGCAATTTCCTTAGTTACTTGAATTATTGTTTTGGTTTGGTCTCGTTGGTTAATAGTATATCAACTTTTGTGGGTTATTTAATGCCAATGCTATCCTAGTAGAAGAGCTGCAATGATACTATTTAACAGATAGCTGGGGGTGGATAAAGGGGTTTATACCTTTTCCAAGAATGGATCTTGCCTGAGAGTTTAAAATTGAACATAACAGCGTAACTGGAATTCGAACTCGCTTACTTCAATGTCGCAATTCCAGCACATTAGCGATTACACCACGTGGACTCCCCCATTTGTTGTACTTATACTCTTATTACTTGAGAGTTTTTCACATCAGCGTTAACTGATAGTTTTCTGCTGGTGTTTGAGTGATAGCAAGTCTCCTCAAGTCTCCAGGACTCTTCTCAGTATTTTGGCCGATCTCAACAATGCTTTAGTTTGGTCAGTCTCCATCCGTCCCACTATTATTATTATTATTATTATACATCTATTTTTTTAAAAACACATCGCAATCGGCGTAAAATTAAAAAAAATCCTGTGAAAATGAAGTATATATATAGTCATCCACAGACAAATCTGTTTCGTTCTATCAGAACTCATCAGTGTGGTTAGCTGGGATTGAAACCCGGTTGATTCAAACGTCAAACCAAGCTTCTAACCATTCAGTCACGAGAAGACATTAGCTGTGAAGTAAATTTTAAATGGTTATGAATCATAATTACTATTGTTTACATACATCCGTTCAACGGTTGCCGAGACCTCAATACATCTACGAAGAGGCTTGCAATGAGCGCAGATATATATGTATATATATATATATATATATATATATATATATATATATATATATATATATATATATATACATATATATATATATTCGTGCGTATTATATTACTTGTGGTCAACATTGTATACATATTAAAGTCTTAGGAAATATCAATTTGTACATATATATATATATATATATATATATGGATTTATGAGCTTTTGTGCATCCACGCAAATATATCGTGGTCTATTTAATGTATATAAATAGAATGAAGGTAAATGTATTGGTGAATAAGAAAAGGTATATTTGTTTTACTTATTTTTTATGGATGTTGATTGATGCGAGAAAGCCATTTTTTTTATTATTTTTCACCTCAAATGGCTTTTATCTTATTGTTCTCCGGGATTATGATCACAAGTCAGAAAAGAAGCATTTGTAGGTTTAATAACGTCTCTATGGAAGCAAATAAGAAGTTTAATGAGTAGTCGACAGAAAATTACAGAGGCCCAAACGGAGCCAAAATTAATGGCATAGCATCTTCCAAATAGTGGCGTTGGTAGAACCAAGACGCTGCAATTACGAAAAAAGATGGATATTTGATATCAACGAGAGTTTCTGACCAAACACTCTAAATGGTATGGAGCTAGTACATCGCTTTTTTATCTATCCATTCATTTTTTTATTTTGAAAAGATGAAAATCATTGTTCTATAGTTGACCCTTAGGAAGATACACTCAACTATTTGATAGCAAAAGGAAGCAGAACAGACGTCGAAGAGAGTTTCTTGTGTTTGCTAAGGAAAGGTCCGGTGATTTCTTACTAAGGAGTAATTATTCACTATTGTTTCTGAGATGAAGCGATACTATAATTTTTCCCCCCATAAAAGCATGCAGTTACTACAGTATGTCTTGACCTTTTCATTACGCATTATTTCACTATTAAAAGTGCACAAAGAAAACTTTTACTGTGCAACGAGCGCGCCAAAAGTGAGCTGTCATTTCACAAGTTTTTCCGTACTACAAGAAAATTTCGATTTGTAACTTTACGATTCCTTCTCTTCAAAAACCTATGGTCAACATACAAGTCTCATCATAGTTGGTTGGTTGTATTTTGTGGCATATCAACCCTCGTGGGTTATTTTATGTCAAATCCTGTTTATACAGATATATTATGTATGTATGATTTACATATAGTAACCAACCCCACCGCACGAGTAGGATGTGACACAAGGTCAATTTTTTAACAGATTTGAATTCAGTGTTTTCCTTCTTGACCTGGAGTCATACCAAGGTTAAAGAGTCCAGTCTGCCCTACGTTTTACCCATAGCTGAAAGGAGAATAGTTGGATTTATACCTTTCACTAGGGTATCAGCACAATGTAAAATACAAACAATCTTGTTCAGAATTTGAACTCGGAATACGGTATCTATTTCCAACGGCGATATCGAATATCACCACGAGGACATGAGTATATATATTTACCAACCAGGGTATGACACAAAGTCAAATTTTTAAGCGGAGTTTAACAGGTTTGAATTCAGAGTTTTCCTTCTCCTAGACTATCATCTAGGCTGAAGAACCTAGTATGCCCTACTATTTACCCATAGCTGGAGGGAGAATAATTGGATTCATACCGTTCCCAAAGGTATTAGTGCTACGTGAAATGCACTCAGTCTCGTCCAGGATTTGAACTCGTGTCGCCGTGTCCATTTCCTACGATGATAACCATTACACCACGGGCACCTGAGTATATGATTTGTAAGCGAATAGTCAGTTGTTAACGAGCAAGCCCTCATTTGTTTGCACACAATTAAATAGTTTCAAGTATTGTTATCGAACACTAATTCTTTTCAACATTATTCATTCTTTTGTACATAGTTACATGTTTTCAACGATAGTAATTGATTAAAGTCCCATTTGACTCATACATGGGACCATAGCAGATGCTCCCACTCTGGGTCCGAATGAACCTGAGAGTAATGGTTATTAAGAAGTACTCCACATTTTCCAAAGCTCCAGGACTGGAGCATCACCAGTTTAATGTCATAACCAGAACATTCGTTGGGAGAGTGTCTAACTCCTCTGCTGAGACGCAGTCTGTGTATTCTTCAACCCTACCAGATTATGCGGAAGTCTCATTATGCTTTTATGCATGTAACCATAATCCAGCAAAAAAACGGCACTTCATAGAGAAACTTTCATTAAAGCAATGCATAATAAATACTTCAACTTTGAGCATGTAACATTTCCACACCAATTTGTAAATGAATGATAATTTTGTGGGGTCTGCATTGGCGCTGAACGTCATCTTTTAATCATGAAAATTATTGATATAACAGGGATAACTATGAAATGTTAATTAGATTTTTTTTACTCCTTCCTAAATCAAGGCATCAGTATTATAAGGAATCACTGTTATAATGAAAGTAAGTCCCCGTGGTATAATGGCTAAAGTGCTGGACTGTGGACTTGAAGTTAGCGAGTTCGAACTCAACTCACTTTCGGACTCTTGCTCCAGAGAAAGGTATGAAATCCATTATTCTCAAAGCTACTAATTAAATAGTATCACTGCTGTTCTTCGACAAGAATGGCTTTGGTATTAAATAACCCCCAAAAGTATATATGCGATTAAACAAAGAAACTAAACCAATCTACTACAAAAACCAATTTAGAAAAAAGTAGATAAATAAACACCCGCTTCTAAAAAACTAAAAACAAAGTATATTAGAACAATACACTTATAATGCTTTATCATGGAGTATAAGGCTATATCCAGTCCATTTTGAAAGAATTATACTTTTACGTATTCTGTGTTTGCGGCGAATGTCACTTTTTAACTATATAAGTTTTGAATAAGAAAAAAGAAAGAGTGAATAGAGAATAAGTTGGAATGAAAGAGAACTTAAAAAGAGAAGAGAAACAGGAAGAGATAGATAGATATATAGATAGATAGAGAGAGAGAGAGAGAGAGAGAGAGAGAGAGAATAAGTTGAAATAAAAGAGAACTTGAAAAGAGGGGAGACGCAGAGAGAGAGAGAGAGAGAGAGAGAGAGAGAGAGAGAGAGAGAATAAGTTGGAATGAAAGACAACTTGAAAAGAGAGGAGAAACAGAGAGAGAGAGAGAGAATAAGTTGGAATGAAAGACAACTTGAAAAGAGAGGAGAAACAGAGAGAGAGAGAGCGAGAGAGAGAAAGAAAGAGAGCAAGCTGGAATAAAAGAGAACTTGATAAGAGAGGAGAAACACGATGAGAGAGAGAGAGAGAGAGAAAGAGAGAGAGAGAAAGAGAGAGAGAGAAAGAGAGAGAGAGAGTAAGTTGGAATAAAAGAGAACTTGAAAAGAGAGGAGAAACACAATGAGAGAGGGAGAGAAAGAGAGAGAAAGAGAGAGAGAGAGAGAGAGAGAAAGAGAATAAGTTGGAATGAAAAAGAACATAAATATAGGCAATAATATAAGAAATAAGGTTCACAATTATTGGAGAAACAATAGAACTAATAATGTAAATATAGATAATAAGATAAATAAAGATTTTAATAAAAACAGGCATAGAAATATAACCTGGTTTAATTCCCTTTTTTGAAACAGGCATATAAATATTATTTGGTTTAATTCCCCTTCTTGCAAACTTTCTAATATTAATATATAAAAATATTTTCTAAGCTTAATAAGTAAACATTTTATTGATGGTCACCTTCTAAGAAAAATGATTAATAAGAATAATGTAAAAATTAGTTATTCTTGTACTAACAATATTTCTAAAATTCTTGACAATCACAACAAGAAATTAATAAATAAACTTAGCTGAAATAACAAAGACAACATAAAACACACAAGTAAAATAAATGTAACCTTGATAATATTGTGCATCTGGCCAACATTTCTGCAAAAGAAAATCATAATATTGATAATATTGATAAGGCTTACATAGGTATGACAAGCTTAAACTGGAAATTTAGATATTATAACAATCTACAGTCATTTAAAAATCCAACATTAAGATCTCAAACTGCCCTTCCTTAGTATTACTGGGATCTAAAAGAATTAGGACTAACACCTGTTATAAATTGGAAAATAATAAAAAAGATCCTCCTCGACAAATAGTTTACATGGTAAGAGTAATTTAGGCTTAGAAGAGAAAATATGTATATTAAAATTTTTTAATAAAATTTACTGAATTCTCGAAAAGAAATGATTGCAGCATGTAGACATCGAACAAAGTTCTTAGTAATATTTAACTTTACATATATTTATGTATTTAACTACCCTTAATAAAGTGATTATATATTCTTAATTCTATAAATTAATATAAGTTGTAAAGTTGGCGACCATAGTCGAGGGTAACCCGAAGGCTCCCTTTTCGATAGCTACTACACCAAGGTGTAGGGGAGGGCACTACACCGGACATTGGCCTAGCGGTTAAAGTGTTCGCCAATGGACCGGGAGACCAGGGTTCAATCCCAGGTCGAGTCATACCAAAGACTTTAAAAATGGTACTTGATGTCTCCTTGCTTAACACTCAGCATTATAAGGTACGGATCAAGGGTAAAGTGGAGCAATCCAAGGAAAGGAGTAGCGCCCTCCCCTACACCTTGGTGTAGTAGCTATCGAAAAGGGAGCCTTCGGGTTACCCTCGACTATGGTCGCCAACTTTACTTTTATATATTAATATATTAATCCATAATTCTTTACAAATAGAATATTGAAGTAATCAATTTAATAATACTCTGATATAGAACGAATTTGAAATTAATAGATAAAATATATAAAAGAATTTTCATAAGATGAAGTAGAAAAAAAGAATAAAAAGAATAAAAAAGAAAGATTAATAATAGGACTTTTAATGAGGAGGAATGATCCCAATAATACACCGGTTTTTTTGGTACACCGCTTTTTACTATAGATAATCATAAGCTTAGGAATCGAACATTAAAATCTTTTATTTTTATTTTTTTTTAATTATTAGTTACATTCGCATAATATCTTTTACAGATTAATTCTTTACTTATTACAATTACTTAACGTTAGATATATGAATTACTTATTAATTATGTGCTTATTACGATTTTCGATTACAAAATTGTCTTAATATAAAATAACTTAAATTCTTACTATATTTTGAACAAAAATTAAGTTTTGCAATTTAATTATTTTTCCGAATATTTTTTATATTGATAAGACATAATAGTCTCAATAAAAGTAGAGTATATTTCATACAATTTAAAGTAGCATAAGTCATTTGTTTGAACTGGGTTTAAATATCAAACAGTTGGTTGGTTGGGTTTTATGGCATATCAACCTTTGTAGGTTATTTAACGCCAAATCCATTTTTATACAAATAATCATTTCTATTTCAAACAATTCAGTTTAGCATAAGTACACAGTTTAATTGTCAAAAACATTTCTATTTCAAGCTATTCAGTTTACTCAAACAGTTCTAATTTAGCTAATCCAGTTGATTCAAACAGTTCTAATTCAGCTAATTCAGTTTAGTATAAGTACAGATTTTGTTTACACACAGGTAAATGTCAAAACAGTTCTATATTAAACAATTCGGTTAAGTGTAAGTAGAATAAAATGTCAAAAACAGTTCCATTTCAAACAATTCAGTTTAGCATAAGTACGCAGTTTAAATGTAAGTACAGTTTAATGGTCAAAAACATTCATATTTCAAACTATTCAGTTTAGTCAAACAGTTCTAATTCAAACAATTCAGTTTAGCATAAGCATGTAGTTAGTTCTATTTAACCCATAGATAGGGCCCTATCAGGTGCTACCACTCTGGGCCAGAATAGACCTGGGAGCAATGGCAATGAAGGGGTTCCCTGCATTCCTCAAAGCTCCAGCATTACTGGAACCTCACCATCAGATTGTTTAGTGTCATATCAGGACACTCATTGTTTTTTTTTTACTCCTCTGCAGAGGTGCAGTCGGTATATTCTACAGCCCCAGCCGATTGGGCAATGAAACAGTTGTATTTTAGCCATAGATAGAACCCTGTGAAGTGCTACTACTCCGGACCAGAGTGGATCTGGAAACGATAGCAACGAAGGAGTACTCCGCATTACCCAAAGCTCCAAAATTACTGGAGCCTCATTAACAAATTGTTTAATGTCATATCCAGGACACTCGTTGTGGAAGAGGGTCTTACCCCCCCCCCCGGCAGAGATGAAGTCGGTGTATTCTGCAGCCCCAACCAACTAGGCTGACAGGTTTATGAATCATTCAATTCTTCTACAAAACCATTTCCCATAAAAAGGAAACAAAAGGAAAGAGAAATGGGTAAAACACCAACACCACAATAACCATTATTCCCACCGACCCAAACAATCCCTAAAAGAATGCTGGATTGCTTGAAATAGAACTGTTTGACTAAAACTGAATAGCTTGAAATAGAAATGTTTTTCACAATTAAACTGTGTATTACATTTAAACTGTGCACTTATGCTAAACTGAATTGTTTGAAAGAGAACTTTTTGTTTGTATAAAAATGGATTTGGCATTAAATAACCTACGAAGGTTGATGGGCCACAAAACTAAACCAACCATTGTGCTGGGATGAATTGTTTGAAATGGAACTGTTTTTGTATGCTAAACAGAATTATTTGAAATTGATTTTTTTGCATTCAAAATGTACTTATGCTAAAGTTAATTGTTTAAAAAAGAACAGTTTTGACATCTGTGTAAACAAAAACTATACTAAACTGATTTGTTTGTATTAGAACTATTTGACTAAACTGAATACCTTGAAATAAAAATATTTTTGACAATTGAAATGTGTACCTATGCTAAACTGAATTACTTTAAATAGAACTGTTTATTTGTATAAAAGTTGATTTGGCATTAAATGACCCACAAAGGATGATATGTTATAAAAAACCAACCAACCAACCAACCAACCAACCAACTATAAAATCAAAAAGACATTCACATTAACGTTGGCACTCAACTAGAAACTTTCGAATAATTTCTTCTGTAAATAACTTTCTATTTTCTTGATTTATTGATTTTAACGGTATGTTTTCTCGTCTATGATTATTTTATGCCTTGAGGTTAAGGAATTACGTTCATTGTACATTCATATTAAAATTTTTGTTTAGCGCTACTTTTTATCTATTTATCTGTTTTTGCACACGTTTCTATCGAATACGAATATTTTTTGAATAGATCTATTTCATTCACAGATGGAATCCTAACAGGTACTAGCACTCCAGGTCTGAGTTGATCCAAACAGAGTCTGGCACTCCAGGTCAGAGTAGACCCTAACAGGTACTACCACCCCGAGTCAGTGTCGACCCTAACAGATTCTAACACTCCAGGTCTGAGTTGATCCAAACAGATTCGGACACTCTAGGTCAGAGTAGACTCTAAAAGGTACTACCACTCTGAGTCAGTGTCGACCCTAAACAGATACTAGCACTTCAGGTCTGAGTTGATCCAAACAGATTCGGGCACTCTAGGTCAGAGTAGACTCTAAAAGGTACTACCACTCTGAGTCAGTGTCGACCCTAACAGATACTAGCACTCTAAGTCTGAGGGGAATTTGACAAGTACTCGCACTCCAGGCCTGAGTGGACTCTAAAAGGTACTATCACTCTAGGTCAAAGTGGACCCTAACAGGTAATACCACTCCAGGTTAGAGTGAACCTTGGACTAATGACAATAAAGGAGTACTCCACTTCAAAAACTGGAGCCTTACTAACAGATACTGTTTAGTGTCATACCAAGGACACCCTATTTTTTGTTGGGATGGAGTCAGCAAGGAATGCAGTCAACGGTCAAGTCGGGCCATTTCTTTTATGTAATCTTCATTACCTTGAATAGTGCAGTTAATTTGTTTCAAAGTTTTGTCCATGTTGTCCACGAAATGAAGCCGTGAATCGGACTAGTGAAAGATAACATTTTACAATGTGGGTCTGCTCCGCTGGTGCAGGTTTTCACAAGAATAGCATGAAAACTCTTGATCGCTGACGAAAGATAATCGCCAGTCGAGATTACTATTCGAAATTAACTGAAAACTTACCCTATCTCTTACTTAAAAAAATCATTTGCAATTTTCAACGACGCATTGTTCAAAATCTTTTGATGTGTTTCAACATTCAGCAATACCTTGAATAGTGCGGTTTCTGTATTCTAAAATGTCCGCACTATTTAAAGCCATACTATCGTAGGTTTTATTACAACGGGATTCAATGTAATTCATTCTAACTTAAAAAGTATTATTAAAATTAGAAAATAATAATTATTGATACTCTAAATAAAAACTATCCGTTGCAAACAGTAAAATAATAATGGAAAAGAAAAAATATTTTTTGCAATAAAAAAAAATGTTTTATTTCCGACTGTCGATAAATTTACGGGATGTTTACCGGTATTTTTGCAACGACAAGAGTTACCTTTAATATCTATTTTTCCGGGACAAATACCTCAATCCACTAGTCCTTTATTGTTGACTTTTTGCCCTAGATCTCTTTCTATGATTCAGGCTTACCCAAACAAAAGTCGCTATGTTGTATCGTTTTTCTTTTTTAAATGCTGTTTTTTATTTGATCTGGCAAGTCTGTTATTCTCGCTTCTCAAACTATAAATTTATTGCTGGATTTACTTTAGTGGAAAATAAATTGGTGGAAAATATTCCTTTTATTAAACATGGAATGTGTTTCTTGAATGCGATATATCTTAAGAATTGGTTTCTTGGATGAATAATAGAATCTGAAAACAAACAAACAAACATATAACAGAGGAGAAACGTTGTAACTCGACAAAAGTGTAATAAAAGTAAACTGATCAGGCATTGGTAAACTTGCGTAGGAAGTTACCATAAACTGTCACGTTTTTTTTTCTTTTTGGCAAAAATACATTTGATTGTACTATATCGAAACACACAAAATAGAAACAGTTTTATTCAAGGTATTGTTGTATTAAAATATTCTGAATAAACTTGTAATTTCTCTCTCTCTCTCTGTCGGTCTGTCTCACACACACACACACACACACACAAACAAACACACACACACATACATATATATATATATATATATATATATATATATATATATATATATATACCATTAAATTGAGGCGATCGTGGTGTATGGTTATTCTCTATGACTCGACTTCAAATCTTGCACGACACTCTTTGCATTTCACATAACGTTAATACCATTGGGAAAAGTATGAACCCAAGAATTCTCCTGGTAAAAAGTGGGGAAGTCTGGGCAACCAGTTTTGGAGAAGGAAAATTCGGGATTCAAACCTATAAAATTCTGCTTAAAAATTGACCTTCACATCCTGCCCGAGCGGAGTGGTTGGTATATATATATATATATATCATCAAAGCGTGCTGACAGCACAGATTCCTTTTACACTCTCGTCATTCATCCCTATCAGTCATTGGTCTTGGAAAGTACTCTAGATGGCATACAATGTTGTCAAAGAGCTGATGAATGTAAGTTTTTGCTCGTCGGCCAACGCTGGTGTGTACATCTGTTAAAGTCTGTTGCTGAATTGGCTTATCAGTTCGCTCTCTTTCAGATGAGTTCAACATGTCTTACTTGAATGGTTTGTGAGATGGGAGGTAAGTACTGCTGGTGTTTTATAAGGTACTGCTCCAACGATTTGTTCAAAACAGTACGCCACATCCTTATGTTGTTCCTCTCTAGCTTTTTCTCCAGGCGTTTCGTTAGTGTCCAATATTAAAAACCTAAATACAAAATCATTTGGGGACCTAATCGTTTAAAGATATATATATATATATATATATATATATATATATATATATATATATATATATATATGTGCGTGTGTGTCAGTGTCACGTTTTCAGGATAGTCACGTGATGATGACATTTTTTTTGTTTCTATTGTATGTTATCTACTATGATGAGACTTTATTTTTTATATATAAGGGGCATAAAGTTGGCGACCGTAGTTGAGGGTGAACCAAAGGTTCCCTTTTCAATAGCTACTACACCAAAGTGTAGGGAAGGGCGCTACTCCTTTCCCTGGATTGCTCCACTTTACCCTTACCTTATAATGCTGAGTGTTGCTATTTACCAACCCTTCCGCTCGGGCAGGATATGACACAAGGTCAATTTTTAAGCGGAGTTTAACAGGTTTGAATTCAGAATTTTCCTTCTCCTAGACTAGTTGCCTAACCAAGGCTGAAGAACCCAGTCTGTCCTACTATTTACCCATAGCTGGAGGGAGAATAATTGGATTCATACCTTTCCCAAGGGTATTAGTGCTATGTGAAATGCAATCAGTATCGTCCAGGATTTGAACTCGTATCGCCGTGTTCATTTCCTACGGCGATAACGACTATACCACGGGCACCTCCATAATGCTGAGTGTTAAGCAAGGTGGCATCAAGTACCATTTTTTGAGTCTTTGGTAGAACTCGACCGGGGATTGAACCCAGGTCTTCTGGGCTATTGGCGAACACTCTAACCATTATGCCATTATTATGGTACTATTAATGGGTATAAGAAATACAATTAGTTAAAAAAAGAAGTACTTTTATAATTGCCTGATGATCGTGAAAATGGGAAAATGATAGTTGCAATAATTATATCTATATTTAATATTAAATGTACAAATACCCCAGTAGTGAATATTGAGCCATGTTAGAGATCTGACTGTAAACAATAGTTTGGTTTGGTGGCATATCAACCATTTTTTGATCATTTAATGCCAAATCCTGATACTACATATATATTAGATACATGATTTGGAAACACATTTTGTAGATACATACAGTTAAATGATCAAACCGTTCTATTTCGAACAATTCAATTAAGCATAAGTCAACAAAGTTAAATGTTTCCAAGTATTGCTATATATCACTAACATCAGTCATTCGTTTGCACTCAGTTTAAATGTCAAACAGTTCAATTTTACCCATAGATAGGGTGCTATGAGGTGCTACCACTCCGGGCCTGAGTGAACCTGGGAGCGATGGCAATAAAGATGTACAACATATTCCCCAAAGCTCACGTATTACTGGGGCCTCATCATCAGATTATTCAGTGTCATATGCAGGACTCATTGTGGGAGGGGGTCTTACCGCTCAGCAGAGACTGGGCCAGCCAGCAATATCAAGTTATCCTCTATATTTTCCAATATATATTTATATATTTTGGCAGCATTTCTTCATTAATACAAATTTTGTTGAACACAACAGACACTCTCTGTCTACATATTTTCTTCTGGATCCGTTCGTATTGCCGCACTGCTTCTATCGTACTCGGCGGGAATCGACTGATGCATTTTCAACAACTGTATATATCCCTAGTACTTTCCGCCCGACTTTAGGCCATCATCAGGGGAGGATCCATCACAAAAGTGACGTAACCTTTGTTTTTGCATATTACTGCTATGTAAGAGCGTCTTTACCGTTGGAGTATATAACGTTTGCTTTTAAATGGGTTTCTATAAATAGTGTCAGTAGCTTAAGACATTTAAGTGCATTAGCACTGGAGGTGCCCATGGTGTAATTGTTATCCTCGTACGAAATGAACACGGCGACACGAGTTCAAATCCTGGACGAAACTCGTTGCATTTCACATAGCACTAATACCCTTGGGAAAGGTATGAATCCAATTATTCTCCCTCCAGCTATGGGTAAATAGTAGGACAGACTAGGTTCTTCAGCCTTGGTTAGGCAACTAGTCTAGGAGAAGGAAAACTCTGAATTCAAACCTGTTAAACTCCATTTAAAAACTGACCTTGTGTCATATCCTGCCCGAGCGGAGGGGTTGGTAAATAGGATTAGCACTGGTTTGAAAATCAATTCAGTTAAGCGTCGGTTGCATGTTTCTAATATGTAATGCTTCGAGGATCTGTAGTTTTTGTTTATTATTTTAATGTTCTAATATTGTTGTGTTGTCGGTGAGAATTTTTCGTAATTCTATTGTTGGGCATGAATGTTTTTTTTCAAATGCTGAGCTATTGAACTTGGATCAGTAAGGTGCACTGCAAGTCTCTTCGATAGGGTAGTTAAGGTTAAACGAACATACATACTACCATTATCAGAGACACAATCTCCTAAAGGACACTTAAATTGATATGTAACGTTGGTTTTTTGCAAAACCCCAATCGAGGGAGTGGAAGCATTTCTAATGACCAAGTTGGAGGCTTTGAATTTACTATAATACATAACAAGCATGGAGGTGCCCGTGGTGTAATGGTTATCGTCGCAGGATGTAGACACGACGACACGAGTTCAAATCCTGGACGAGCCTGATTACATTTCACATAGCACTAATACCCAAATATTCTCCCTCCAGCTATGGGTAAATAGTAGGGCAGACTAGGTTCTTCAGCCTTGGTGAGGCGACTCGCTTGCAAAATACATTCCAACAAAAATTAAAACTAAATATAGAGTCCCATGGGAAACTTTAGCGGTGAGAGAAAAACGTGCACTAGTGAAAACAGCCTCCAAAAACTATCGAAAAAACCCAACAAACACAAATGCCTTAAAACTAAAAACGGCACAATATCAATTAGCAGGCATATATATAAAGGAACAGACAGAATACATTCAAAATCAGATAGATAAGATTAGAGACTCGGTGGAAGATAGGCAATCTAGAATTGCCTGGCAAACAATAAACGAAGTGAGCAGAAGAAAGAACACAGCCAAAGCAAAACTTAAAGCAGCAAACCAACAAGAAAGAATAAAACTGTGGAAACAGCACTTCGAAAACTTACTTGGAAACCCACCAAAAATAACGCCTGAACCAATCACCAGAATAATTAGCAAACAATTAGACATTAAACGTGGACCGTTCACACAAGAAGAACTCGACTTGGTTCTCAGAAAAATTAAAAATAGGAAAGCTGCAGGACTGGACGAAATTCCCCCGGAAGTATGGAAGACCAGACAATTCGACGACATACTGCTCCGACACTGCAACGCAGTATACAATCAAAATCCGATAGATAGATGGACGAAGGGATGCATACTCCCCTTCCCTAAAAAGGGGGACCTCGGATTAGCCAAAAACTACCGAGGCATAACACTTACATCCATAGCTGCCAAAATCTACAATGCCCTACTACGAAACCGAATAGAACCCAAAATCGACAACATACTTAGAAAAAACCAAAATGGCTTCCGAAAAAATAGATCCACGACCTCACAAATATTAAACATCCGCAGAATCCTTGAAGGTGTACGGGCAAAGAACCTACAAGCAACATTAATATTTGTCGACTTTACCAAGGCTTTCGACTCCATTCACAGAGGAAAGATGGAACAAATCCTACTAGCGTACGGCATACCTAAAGAAACCGTAGCGGCAATAACGATTCTCTATAGAAACACTAAAGTAAAAGTACGATCACCAGATGGAGACACAGAATACTTCGACATAGTAGCAGGAGTACTACAAGGAGACACGTTGGCTCCGTATCTCTTTATCATTTGTCTAGACTACGTACTTAGAACATCGATTGACAAAATCAAAGAGAATGGCTTCGAACTGACGAAGAAAAGAAGCAGAAGATACCCCGCAAAAACAATTACCGACGCCGACTACGCCGATGACATAGCGATACTGGCAAATACACCTGACCAAGCCGAAACACTTCTGCATAGTTTGGAACGAGCAGCAGCAAGCATAGGCCTCCATGTTAATGCACACAAAACGGAATATATGTGCTATAACCAAACGGGGGACATCTCCACTCTAGAAGGAACCCCTCTTAAACTAGTAGACAAATTCACGTACCTAGGAAGCAGCGTCGAATCAACCGAAAAGGACATCGAAACGAGGTTAACGAAAGCATGGACAGCTATCAATAGGCTATCGACTATATGGAAATCAGACCTAACCGATAAAATGAAACGCAGTTTCTTCCAGGCAGCGGTCACATCGATACTGCTATATGGATGCACTACATGGACGCTAACAAAACGGCTGGAGAAGAAACTAGATGGCAATTACACAAGAATGCTGCGTGCAATCCTCAACAAGTCCTGGCAGCAACACCCCACAAGACACCAACTGTACGGCCACCTGCCCCCTATCACGAAAACTATTCAAGTTAGGCGAACCAGACATGCAGGACATTGCTGGAGAAGCAGAAATGAACTCATAAGAGATGTACTCTTATGGATCCCCACACACGGCCGCGCAAAAGCAGGACGACCAGCACGAACGTACATTCGGCTGCTATGTGAGGATACAGGTTGTTGTCCTGAAGACCTGCCTAGGGCGATGAACGATAGGGAGGAGTGGCGAGAGAGGGTCAGGGATATCCGTGCTGCCAGCACGATATGATGATGATGATGAAACTTCGCTTAAAAATTGACCTTGTGTCATATCCTGCCCGAGCGGAGGGGTTGGTAAATAGGATAATATATAACAAGCCTTATCTTTTTATTAGGATAAGTGGGGAGTATGTTTCTAAGAATCAATGTTTTCAACACCTCCCCATCTGATTTATAATTTTAGTGCATTTGGTTACGGTAAAAAAAAGTTTGTATATATATATATATATATATATATATATATAGGAGATGACTTGTGGATTTCTATTGTAAATGTGGTTCATTGATGATAGTGTTTAAGAAGCAGTTGAAGTTTCTAATTTTATAGTTATCTCCGTTTTATAGATGATTAAAACCCGAGATTTTGTACCGTCTCAAACCCCCGCAAAATAATACCAGTTGCAAATTGGATTAAAAATTGCATTATTCTCTACGTTGTAACATTTTAATTGCATCGCTTCAATAGAATTTCATTGTTATATGTTTTTTTTTCCAAAGCTTTCGTTAAAACAATACAAACATAGTGAGAATTTTACTGATATATATATATATATATATATATATATATATATATATATATATATATATATATATATATCCAGGGCATAGTGCTGTTTTATGCAACGCACGTGCTGCATGCCTTACATTTCCAGAATAAATAATTTTGTATAATATAAAATTAATTATCGATCATTTTCCCTATTCTCTTTTTACTGGTATTTTTTGTATTTTCCACTTTTTTAAAGATAATTGTTAGAAGTGATATTATTTTGAGAGTACAAGTAGAAAAAAACGTCTGTTGATTTAGCGAGAAAAGAAGCAAGTAATAGCAATGAATTTAGTAGGTTTCCAATTTGCCTTTGAGTATGGAGCATAAAAGACAGAACATAAGACTGAGTGGGTGAAAGAGAGACTGTCACAGAAAAGCAAAAAATATTTTTGCTGTCGTGTGTAGTCATGGTTATAAAAGGTCGTGGCTTTAATCTTCCCTGTTTTATTATTCCTTCTAAACTTAGAGCATGAAAAATTAAGACAGAGTAATAAAGTGTGTGTGTGTGTGTGTGTGGGTGGGGAGAAATTTAAAGGAAGAAAGCCCCCGAAAAGCAGAAATTCTTTTGCTTCTTTTCTTGCCGTATTAAGCTAGAAGACACTGTCTATTGAAGATATGTTTTGATTTGTCCGCGCAGCTGAAATCAAAGACTTGTCTATTTAAAGGACATATTGTCAAACAGATTTAGATGAGAAATTTGAATTATTCGTTTCGGAACAATATTTTGGATGAAGTTTTTGTTCTTGCCGAGCAAAGATTTCAAACAATCGGAGAGTTCAGATTTACTGAATCTTTAAATCTGAAACTTTTCCATGCTTACGTAAAACAAACAAATAAATAAAATAAAATAAAAATTCCGATGAGATCATTTTCAATTTTGGATGTACATAAAAACATTGAATTTGGATGGATTGAAATGCGAGCTGAAATCAGTTTATGTTGCAGATTTTGCAAAAGCAAACATCACGCATTCAAGATGTCACTGAGATAATAAAGGAACATAAACTAAACCAAGATCTGACAGAAGTACCCAAATTATTACGTCAGATTCTGACCATACCTGCCACATTTGCTTCCGGTGAGAGATCGTTTTCTTTACTAAACTGTATAAATAATTATATAAGGTGTTTTCAGAGTAAAAGGTGATTAAGTAATTTGGTTCTCGTTTCCATGAATGAAGCGATTTTGAAGATGAAAGTAGAGCTGGGGTGCTGGTACTTTTTACCTCTATGTGATCGATGAATTTGCCAAGAAAGAAACGAATTGATGTATAAATTAATTTTAATAACTTATTATTTGTAGTGTTTATTATTTGATCTCGTGACCAATAGTGGTAATCATTTTGACCAGGGTATTACTAATTGGAGGGAGTCATCAAATCTGTTGGAGAAGAGTATAAAGTCTGAAGCGAGGCTGTTTGTAGAACTGTATTTTCTCACATTAAAATTAACTCGCGTCGCATTCACAGATTGGGAAGAGGCAAATAATTTTCCGGACCTCGATGATTAGCCTGCTTAATGGACTGCAAATCACCTTTCGCTACACACACACACACACACACACACATTTATATATAACGTGAAACGGAGTATATATATATATATATATATATGTGTGTGTGTGTGTGTGTGTGTGTGTGTGTGTTATTTTCTTATATAATTCCACATTAAGCAATAAAGCCTCCTGTTAGGAGACAACAGCTACAATACGGTGGAAAGACGAAAAAAAAACCTCCGTTAGTGTCTGATGATCGGGTAAACATGAAACTGGTAATTGCTATATATATGCATATATATATATATATTTCCTGAAGTATTAATGAAAACCTTGAAATTCAGTTCATATCTCACCGCAGAAAACTTCAAACTTAAATACCACTGAAGTCTCGTTTAAGTATGTGATCTGACAGTGTTTTACTCAACATCAAGTTTATTAGACCCCTAACGGCAATAAGGAATCCCCTTCACCTCACCAGTTTTTAAAAATAACTAAACTGCCACTTTGAGTTTTGACACTCGGTGAAATGTCGGGACTTAAATGTAAAATGACACGGGGTTTGACAACATATTGAGAC
The DNA here is from genome assembly GCA_963585895.1 of Sepioteuthis lessoniana. NCBI lineage: Eukaryota > Metazoa > Mollusca > Cephalopoda > Myopsida > Loliginidae > Sepioteuthis > Sepioteuthis lessoniana. The sequence goes on from OY757910.1 coordinate 78,919,764, forward strand.
GGCTAATTCCGTGCTAGAAACAGCAACAAGTATTTGGACAGATCAACGTCGCCTCTGATTAGGCTGTTCGGTCATTTAGACACTGAAGCTGAATCCCTTCCGGCAACTCAGTCTATTTGTTAATCTCCTTTTATCCTATAATGCTATGCTTAACACAGGTAAACAAAAGGAGCGTTTTGTTAGCATGACCCCCAAACATATTATCAAGTGGGAGAGGGGCACACTGCTGAAGTGTGAGTTTGTATTCTCCGCAGACAACGATGAGTGCAAATTAAAAAAAAGAAAAAGAAATAGCCGAATCACGACATTTGTGCTAATCTTTTCTTCCTTAACGTGTCAACAACAGAAACGACCGTTGACTGATTGAACCACAGACTAAATAAGCACAAAAGAATTCAGACAGTACCAGAAAAAGAAGTAAAAACAGCCTCTTTGAAAATAATTCTTTCTGATACCAAATTACGTCTTCGAGACTCTTAATTTCTTCCAGACCAAATGCTTCAATGAAATATTTTGTGGGAGAATTTTCGGCAGAAGTAGAAATTAAAAGAGTAAGAGAAAAATTAGAGTTCTTGGAAAGAGGGTGCATCAGATAGACAACGCTGAAACCCAGAAAACCAATTATACATATCAAACACTTTGATCAATTTTCAAACTTATTTAAGTAAAATCAGGAATCACATTAAAAATCAAGATAAATTTTCTGGCAATTTCGTAATACACGTGAATATAGCTGGTTGGCTGTTTTTGGAGCACTTCAACCGTTTTGGGTTAATTAAGTTGGTTGGTTGGTTTATTTAACGGTGTATCAGCCCTTTTCGGGTCATTGAACGCCTAGTTAAATTTCAAACAATTCAGTTTAGTATAAGTAGAGTTTTTGTTTGCAAACAGTTGAATTTAAAGACAGTTAATTTTAAACATTTCAGTTTAGCCTGGTTGCACAGTTTAATTCTATTTGACCCATAGATAGGAACCTATCAATTGCTACCACTCCGGGCCAGAGTAGACCTGGGAGCGATGGCAATGAAGAGGTACTCCGCATTCCCCAAAGCTCCAGCATTACTGGAACCGCACCATCAGATTGTTTTGTGTCATATCCAGGACACTCAAGGAGTGAGTCTTACCTCTCGGCAGAAAAGCAGTCGATGCATTCTACAATCCCTGCCAATTGGGCAAGGGATAGTTAAGGACAATATAATTTTTTTTTGCAAGTATTTTTGTGGTTTTAAGTAACTATTCCTATTAAACGATAACAATAATTAATAAATAATTTTAGTAAACAATTATACCTTAAAGTAACGGTTCTTAATACAAATAATTTGCACACAGTTATTAGTGATTTCCAATTTGATAATAGAACCCAAAATCGACAACATACTTAGGAAAAACCAAAATGGCTTCCGAAGAAATAGATCCACGACCTCACAAATATTAACCATCTGCAGAAAACTTGAAGGTGTACGGGCAAAAAACCTACAAGCGACATTAATATTTGTTGACTTTACCAAGGCTTTCGATTCCATTCACAGAGGAAAGATGGAACAAATCCAACTAGCGTACGGCATACCTAAAGAAACCGTAGCGGCAATAACGATTCTCTATAGAAACACCAAAGTAAAAGTACGATCACCAGATGGAGACACAGAATACTTCGACATTGTAGCAGGAGTACTACAAGGGGACACGCTGGCTCCGTACCTCTTTATCATTTGTCTAGACTACGTACTTAGAACATCGATTAACAAAATCAGAGAGAATGGCTTCGAGCTGACGAAGAAAAGAAGCAGAAGGTACCCCGCAAAAACAATTACCGACGCCGACTACGCCGATGACATAGCGATACTGGCAAATACACCCGACCTAGCCGAAACACTACTGCATAGTTTGGAACGAGCAGCCGCAGGCATAGGCCTCTATGTTAATGCACACAAAACGGAATATATGTGCTATAATCAAACGGGGGACATCTCCACTCTAGAAGGAACCCCTCTTAAACTAGTAGACAAATTCACTTACCTAGGAAGCAGCATCGAATCAACCGAAAAGGACATCGAAACGAGGTTAACGAAAGCATGGACAGCTATCAATAGGCTATCGATTATATGGAAATCAGACCTAACCGATAAAATAAAACGCAGTTTCTTCCAGGCAGCGGTCACATCGATACTGCTATATGGGTGCACTACATGGACGCTAACAAAACGGTTGGAGAAGAAGCTAGACGGCAATTACACAAGAATGCTGCGTGCAATCTTGAACAAGTCCTGGCGGCAACACCCCACAAGACACCAACTGTACGGCCACCTGTCCCCTATCACGAAAACTATTCAAGTTAGACGAACCAGACATGTAGGACACTGCTGGAGAAGCAGGGACGAACTCATAAGAGATGTACTCTTATGGACCCCCACACATGGCCGTGCAAAAGCAAGACGACCTGCACGAACATACATTCAGCAGCTATGTGAGGATACGGAATGTTGTCCTGAAGACCTACCTAGGGCGATGAACGATAGGGAGGAGTGGCGAGAGAGGGTCAGGGATATCCGTGCTACCAGCGCGACATGATGATGATGATGATATATTTTCCAATAATCGTTTCTTATACTAATCATTTACCAATCATTTTATGGATATGTGTAATTATTTCTATCTAATGCAAATTCTTTATAAGCTTTTATATTGATTTAAGTAAGTATTCCTCACACTAATAATTTACAAACCTTTATATGAATATGAGTATTTATTTCTATCTGATACGTATAATTTACAAACCGTTACATGGATCTGAGTAATTATTCATCATCTCAAACAGATCAATATCCTATAGACGGGACCCTAGTAGGTAACACTACTTCTGTTCAGAGTGAACTCGGGAGTTATGGCAATAAAGAGGAGACTATACACTCCTTTAATCTCTAGAACAATTGGATATGTTTGATTTCATTATTCATATATTTAATTTTGCGGCAGCAGACACTCGAACCTTTTCAAAAACATATTTATTGCTGTACCTATAAATTATCTCCTTCAAAACTGTTTCATTCATTGTTCATGAACCATTTCTAGCATTCATTTCCAGTTCTGGAATGTATTCTGGAAGTTATTAGAGGGATGGTATGTCAGTCTCACAGCACATTGTTCTCTATTGCCAATGTGTGATCATATTTACCAACCCCTCCGCTCGGGCAGGATATGACACAAGGTCAATTTTCAAGCGAAGTTAAACAGGTTTAAATTCAGAGTATTCCTAAAATTGCCAATGTGTGATGATAAGATTATCATTTTAAATTATCTGCCATTCTATCTATATAAGTTATAAATTTAAAATAGAAAATACCAATTTGATAAATAGGAAATACAAAGCATATCCTGAAAGAAAACAATTTTAAAAACATTTTTCCATCTATATAAATTTCAAATAAATTTTAAAAAAGAAAATACATCTTTAAGATAAAGAAACTCCCTCCCCCACCGTTAAATAAGATACAAAGCCAAAAAGAAACTAAACTTTTTAAAAAAAATAGATTTATTGCTATACCTAAAATTTAATAAGACTTTCTCTTTCAAAATCGTTTCATTCATTGTTCATGAAGCATTCCTAGCATTTATTTCCAGTTCTGGAATGTGTTCTGGAATGTATTCTGGAAGTTATTAGAGGAATAGTATGTCAGTCTCAAAGCACATTGTTTTCTGAAAATTATTAGAGGGATAGTATATCAGTCTCATAGCACATTGTTTTCTGGAAGTTATTAGTGGGATAGTATATCAATCCCATAACACATTGTTTTCTGGAAGTTATTAGTGGGATAGTATATCAATCTCATAGCACATTGTTTTCTGGAAATTATTAGAGGGATAGTATATCAATCTCATAGCACATTGTTTTCTGGAAGTTATTAGAGGGATAGTATGTCAGTCTCATAGCACATTGTTTTCTGGAAGTTATTTGAGGGATAGTATGTTAATCTCAGAACACATTGTTTTCTATTGCCTGTAACTGTGTAGAAGTACATGGAGTGAAATGGTCATCATCATACAAAATGGACTCCATGAACCAGGTTCAAATCCTGTACAAGGTTGTTTGTATTTTGCTTCACATTAATACCCTTTGGAAAGGCATGAATCAAACTCTTCCCCTCTCAGCAAATGATGAATCGTAGAGCAGTCTTAATAATTTAGACTTAGTATGGCAACCAAGCGAGAAGAAGGAAAAGTGAATTCAAACCAGCTGTTCTCTACTTAAAAATTGACTTTGCATCACATCCTACTTATGCTGAATATGTTGGGTAAATACATACCTTATGTTTATGTTTGGAAAGGAAATTGTCACATTCTTTATTGTCTACTTGTATGAAAATAATCCATGTGTTAAATGATTTCTCATGTCTATTTATGGAATATGATACTTGAAAAAGCTTTTTTCTATCTATATAAATTATAAATGTACTTCAAAATATAAACTATGAATTTTAAAAGTAGGAACCGTCAACCCAGATAAGTAACATACAAGGCCAAAAAGAAATCAAACTTTTGCAAAAACAAATTTATTTCATCTAAAATAGTTTTGTTCACTGTTCATGGACCATTCCCAGCATTTCTTACCCATTCTGGAATACATTCTAGAAGTTGTTGGAGGGATAGTGTGCAGGTTCCGTAGCACATTGTCTTCTATCACCTATATTGTCTAAAATCGGCAATCTTTCAGGGTCGATTTCAGTTTTAGAAAAATTAACTTAGAGGATGTTCTTTCCGATTTGAAACTCTTGTACCACTCGTAGTATTGTGTATAGCTCAAAATATACTTCCCATACGCCTGTTGCAATATTACCAAAACCTCCGTAAAAGTTGAATTTTCTTATTTGAAATTGAAGTAATTCTATTTTGAAGTGAGGGGAATGTTATTACTCGGAGCCATTAAACATTAGCACATCGTTTCTCTAATTTCTTTAAACTCTCCATCAAAAAATATATAGACATTTACTAAGTTTAGCTTAGTTCAGCACAAAGCCAGAAATACGGGCACACAGTGAGAACATAATTCACCAATAATGTTTGCTAACCGTTCTAACACATGATGCAACCAAGATTATTATGTGTGGATCGGTATTAAAAAAGACATTGAAAAATAACATAATTATTGGTGATACTGAAAATACAGTGTCCGTCATAAATAATTACAGTCACTGAAATTTTTTCTTATTGTTATAAAAAGTAAAGTTTCTTTTAAACAAATGCTATCAGGATTTTATTATTTCTAGTGGAATATTATACAATCAATAGAGATACCATCAGGTGTTATTTATTAAAATATTCTACATTATCGAAATTGTAGGAAAAGATCAGCCCAGTTGGTTGGGGGTGTAGAATACACCGACTGCATCTCCGCAGAACAGTAAGACTCCCTTAACGAGTGTCTTGGATATGAGATAAAACAATCTGATGGTGAGGCTCAAGGAATGCTGGAGGTTTGGGAAATGCGGAGTACCCCTTCATTGCCCTGACTTCATGGCCCGGAGTAGTTGCATCTGAGAGGGTCCTATCTTTGGGCCAAATAGAACTCAGTTCAAACGAATGACTTATACAAAATCGAATCGTTTCAAATAGAACTGTTTGATTATTTAACTGTGTACAAAACAATGACTGCTGTGAGTGATTCTTGGAACTATCTATCTAATATTTATGAATAAAGTGGATTTAGCATTAAATTACCCACAATGATTGATATGCCATAAAACCAAACCAAAGTAACCAAAGATATCGATACATAGCACTCCAAAATTAAGTATATATCATATATACTATATATATATATATATATATATATATATATATATATATATATATATTTACCAACCCCTCCGCTCGGGCAGGATATGACACAAGGTCAGTTTTTAAGCGGAGTTTAACAGGTTTGAATTCAGAGTTTTCCTTCTCCTAGACTAGTTGCCTCACCAAGGCTGAAGAACCCAGTCTGTCCTACTATTTACCCATAGCTGGAGGGAGAATAATCGGATTCATACCTTTCCCAAAGGTATTAGTGCAATGTGAAATGCAATCAGTGTCGTCCAGGATTTGAACTCGTGTTGCCGTGTCCATTTCCTACGACGATAACCATTACACCACAGGCACCTCCACTTTTATCCATGTTTATGCAATTTTATTGTGGGTTACAGAGATATCATTAGTTTAGAGGAAAATCAAATTTTTTATTAAAAAGAAATTGGTGGTGCGGTAAATCGTTAAGTGCATCATATTTCAGCAGAGTGCAGTAAATTCGAACTTGAGAAGATTAGAAATAATTTTTCTATTAAGAGGAAGTTTGTGCTACCATTGTATAGGGAATAAAAAGTGAATATAATTCATTTATTTCATTTGGCAAGTCGGCTGGGGCTATAAAATACACCGACTGCATCTCTACAGAGGGGTAAGATATGGCACTAAACAATCTAATGGTGAGGTGCCAGTGATACTGGAGCTTTTGGGAATGCAGAGCACCCCTTCATTACCATCGCTCCCAGCTCCACTCTGGACTGGAGTGGTAGCACCTTATAGGGCCCTATCTTTGGGTTAAATAGAACTAAACTGCGTAGTTATGCTAAACTGAATTGTTTGAAATGAAACTGTTTTTGTATGCTAAACTGAATTGTTTGAAATAGAACTGATTATTTGTATAAAAATTGATTTGGTATTAAATAATCTACAAAGATTGATATTCCATAAAACCCAACCAACCAACCAACCAAGCAAATCTCTTATCTCAATAGTTAACACATTTTTCAATTTGTGATCAATGACAATCACTTCCCTTCTCCCAATGATTTCTAGGGAGATGGGGAGTCTTCGTGACATAATGGCGAAAGTGTTGGACTGTGTCTTTGTATTAATACTCTTGGGAAAGGTAAGAATCTACTTATCCCTGCAGTCATGGGTTAAAATAGATACTATTCTTCTACAAAGGTGACTTTGCCATCAAATAACCCACGAGAGTTAATATGCCATTAAACAAAGAAGGCAAATTGGAATAGTACCACTACTGTTCTACAAGGATGACTTTGGGAGTAAATGAACCAATAAGGTTGGTATGCCATAAAACAAAGGAACTAAACGAAAACTTTAACCAAACCAATTATTTTGAAAAATCCTTGTGCTGATAATAATGTTTTACATGAAGTCATTCTCCGAAATTGGGTTACACTAGGTATATATACACACACACATATATATATATATATATAGCTTACTATATATATAAATACAGCGAGCTCAAAATCAATGATAGAGCTTATATATTTTAGGATAGCGTAGAAATAGTCAATGGCACTTGGTCATTGACAGTTTTTCACCTATACAATCATCTGACATCTTTGGTCCGATGATCACATAGGAGAGAAACTGACAGTCCACACGCGCCGTTAACTCTGTGTCTATGCTATCCACACACACACACACACACACACACACACACACACACACACACACACACATATATATATATATATATATATATATATATATATGTACGTACATATATATATATATATATATATATATAATAAGAATGAGAATCTTAATAAATATAGATTGCTAAACGATGCAAACAAGAACGATAAAATAGAAGCTTGTAAACAGGAGTGTCACACAAAGGACATTAAAAGAAGAAAAAAAACCATTTGAGTCATAAAAATAGTTTCAACTGATTACGATTTAGTGTCTTTGTCAACTGACTTTAATAATGACGTCTGAACTCCCAAAATTTGATCAAGACAAAAAAAATCCTGCAGTTAAGAGATGAGCCCCAGTTAACCATAAAAGAGGGAAAAACTAAAAAGAAAAATAAATAAATAAAAAATCCCCCCCACCGAAAAAAACGAGATAATAAAAGAATACAACCACACCTATACAAAACGATAAATACCAGCCCATCGATATTTGATAACAGCGACTACACAAAGAAAACGCGAAGACCATTTACTTGTTATTGTCCCGGAATAAAGGAAAGAATTTTTTTCCTTTTTTCTCTAAATAGCGTTCTTGCATGGTTGGTAGTTACAAGCATTGCAGAACGTTTCAAAAGCTCTCTTGGCACTTTTCAGCGTAATATGGCGGATGAATGATCTCCAGTTTCATAGACTGTCGATTAGGGAAGATGTTCTACCGAATTCCCCGCCAATTTACAATGGACAATAGCAAGCAATAGTTGATTACCAAGCATACTTCCCGAAAAACAGGAAATGGTGCAAGAGATAACGGTTTCAATTATCGTTCTCTGTTTAGCTGCGAGAGTCCCCCGACAGTAATTTCCAGTAGATACCAATCTGTTCAAATATTTGAAATCATACAACAAAAGAAAATACTCGGTTTAAGACATTGTCTAAAGGGGTAAGAATACCAATTGAGGTGCTCGTGGTGTAATGGTTATCGTCGTAGGATATGGACACGGCGACACGAGTTCAAATCCTGGACGACACTGATTGCATTTCACATAGCACTAATACCCTTGGGAAAGGTATGAATCCGATTATTCTCCCTTCAGCTATGGGTAAATAGTAGGACAGACTAGGTTCTTCAGCCTTGTTGAGGCAACTAGTCTAGGAGAAGGAAAACTCTGAATTCAAATCTGTTAAACTCCGCTTAAAAGATTGACTTTGTGGCATATCCTGCGCGAGCGGAGGGGTAAATATGGTATCCTTTCATGGCTATTAATCCCAGGTCCACTCTTAATCGGAGCAGTGATACCTGTTAAGGTTTCATTTATTGATCAAATAGAACTTTTAATCATTAAACTGTTGATTGGTAAGTTGTCATATTAACCCTTGTTGGTCATGTAATGTAAAATCAAGTCTATACATATAGATATTAAATATATGACTTGGAGGTAACATTTTTAAACAACATAAAGCTCATTTGTTTGCACACAGTTAAATGGTTTCAAGTATTGCAATCTAACTCTAACAATTCAATTAAACATAAGGGATTTGCTTGCACACACTTAAGCGTTTGGAAGGTTTTATTTAACCCACAGATAGAACCCTAACTGATACTACTACTCCGGGTAAGAGTGGACGGCATTTAGCTGTTTGCAAACAAATAACTGTTGTTGAAATATTAGCATTACTTAGCAATACTGGGAACCATTTAACTGGGTGCAAATAGAACTACTAGCGTTAAATGCCAATACTTGAAACCATTTTACAATGTACAAACAAATGAACTCTTGCTAGTTTTAAAATAATGTTACTTTCCAGCTATTCACTTACAAATAATATATATATATATATATATATATATATATATATATATATATATATATATATATATATAGCATTGGATAGTCTGAAAGTGTTGATATGCCATAAAACGAAACGAAGAATGTAACGGAGAATGTAAATCGATTGATGGGCCTATGAGTCCGGTTTACCCCCACAGTATTCACAAGCCCATTGCTGACCATCAGCGTCCTGGAGACATTTTTTGCAAGCCAAGAATTTAGTGGCCTAAGGGTAATCAGATAGCTACCTGGACTAACTTAGACCAGGAGCTTTCTTTTTACTCACCACCCATCTGGAGGGCCCATTGATCAACAAATAAAATCTTTTAGCGGAATTATATATAACGTTTGTCTCGAGTGCTTTTGGGCAGTCACGCATAAATGAAAGAAAAAGAATCGAAAAGATAACGGATATAGAAAGGATTTCAACACGAATGTTATACACGTGTAACCACCATTCTCGTGTAATTACGCAAAATCAAGAAACGGTTGCTATGACATCTAACGGCCGTAAGTAAACGCCTTTTTAAATCACAAACTGCACCAAAATGAAGATGAACGAACGTCTAATGTAATGTCCGCTTTTAGTTGATCTTATGTATACATAGATTTTTTTTTTTTAAATACCCTAGCCGGTGGCAAAAGCTGCTCGGTAGCGCCAGGAGTGGCAGTACCGCCTTGAGCTACCGAAACTGTGTTATCACCCTGGATGGCGGCTGATGAGGCCAGGGTATCGCACGTGCTTCCACACGTTGTATGATGAAAAAAAAAAAATATATATATATATATATATATATATATAGCATTGAATAGTCTGAAAGTGTTGATATGCCATAAAACGAAACGAAACGAAACCAAGCCAAACTAAACGATAACCTACAAAATAATTTACACAAAAATTATGATACAGACGTGTGTAATTTAAAAGAAATGTGCCGCCAGTACCTGCTGAAATTCTTTGGAAATAATAAAGGAAGCATTAATTTCGGAGCTCTCCAGTTATATGTCTAAGGATTCACTTAGAGTCTTTCTTGACCTATTAGTCCGAAAGACAAATCAAACAAAGCCACTTACAAAAATGTTTGCCAAAGACTCATTAGGAGGAATCTCTGTTGGCTAATTACGTTCACTTTCGGACTAATACTCTTGGAAATAGCATGAACTCTCTCATTACTCCAGCTAAGTGGTAAATAGAATGCTGTTATATAATTAAGGAATGATTTTTTTTATATTAATCATTTTTCGTTAATTATATTTCATCATTCAGTTTGGTAGGGCTTTGTACTATTCGGGTTAAGAGTTCAGGTGCATAGTCATTGGATGCAGTTTTTTTCGCTTGTGTGAAAAGGATATGACAATCACCATTGTCATAATAAACCCCAGACAAAAAAATTGGGCTGGAGTGTGGATGACGTCATGCCCGGAAGAGATGGTCCTGAGAATTTGAGGAGTTTTAAAAAGAGTCAGTTGAAATTGGACCATGGAGACAGAGTGTTGAGTTTCTGCCATTAAGGCATAGAGTTGAGTTTCTGCCGTTCAGGCAGGGAGTTGGGTATTCGGCCGTTGAGACTTGGATTTTGACCGTTGAAAGATTTTGAGTTTTGCAAATCTCTACCGATAGACATCTTAAACACCACAAAATGCGCCGCCCGTGGGGGTTGAGTATGGTTAGCAAAGACTTTTAAGAATTGTGTCTCTCTCATGGACAGGAGTCAGGAATTAATAAATCCGTCCGTATCTGAAACAAGTGAGTTCGCCTGTTTTCGTATCTGTATCTGTAGAATTATTACGGACATCACCAAATTATACAACAATGCCACTACTATTCTTTTACAAGGATAGCTTGGGCATTAAATAAACAACGAAAGTTGATATGCCATCAAACAAAAAAACCAAACCAAAGAATCATTAGGTAACCCAAGAAGCCATTGGGTTCCTTTCATAACAACGGTCAATGATGATATACGAGCTTCTATAACCATACACGGATGCTACGTACTGCTTTGAAAAAACCATGGAAGTAGCATCCTACAAAACAGATGTTCATTTACCTCACATCTCAAACACCAAGACGGGCGCAATATGCCGGGCACTGCTGGAGAAGCAAAGAATTTAAGAGCAACGTTCTCTTATGAACTCCTACACATGGACACACCAGTGGTGGCCGGTCGAAAAAAAATTACATTCATTAGTCCTATGTAGATACTTGGTGACGTCTAAATGACTTACCAAAAGCGATGGCCGATAGGGAAGGATAATGAGAGAGATTTAAAGGAATCCGTCGGCTTGCGTTGATGATGATGACAGAGAAACCAATGAATATGTAATACATATTTTAGAATAAGAAAAAAGAAGAAAAAAAAAAAGAATTTTATACGAGTACTGCTAATTGGTTGGTTTTGCTCAACCTGAGGAAAATGACCACGAGATTTACCTCGTGCAATAAAATGCTTGGTAAAGTGTATCTTGTTACTTGGAGGTCGTAAGTTCAATTCCTCAGTCCTGTTTTGTATCAAAATGAACAGACTTATATCGTCTAGTTTAGTTGAACAAACCAGCTGCAGGTCAATGACATATAGTTTGGTTTCTTTTATCTAATGGCATATAAACATTCGTGGGTTATTCAATACCAAAGCCATCCTTGTAGAAGAACAGTAATTTTGGTTTGGGCTTCTTTGTTTCTAATGGTATATCATCCTTTATGGGTTATTTAATTCCAGAGCCATCCTTGTAGTGGTACTATTTAACCTATAGCTGGGAAGATAAAGGACATAAGACGACATAATCTTTAAAACAAATTGATGATGGTAAGAAAATAAAATGGTAAATATGAATCTTTCTTGGAGTAAAATTAAATTTTGGATAATTTTGATGTAGCTTTTTATTTCTATCTTTTAATTTACTTTCCAAGTCCGAGAAATTATTCTGTCTGACTGTATTTATTTCGTTTTATTAATTTGACCGAAAATTTTGCATTCCGCAACGAACTAAATATATTCGTCTGTGTGATGGCACAGGAGCTCTAATTGTCAACGGCTTATACAGACCCTAGATTAACTCAAGGTATTTTTTATCATTTGGTCATTTATAAATATCACCACCCAGTGACAAACGTTGTGATGTTGATTGTTAGATTAGTGACAGCGATGACAAAACTCCGAGACAAGTGATTACAGACACGATTACTGTTAACATTAAACGAACAATGAACGTTCCTAACTCTAACATCATGAGTTGTACATATAGTCTCATCTGTCCTCTCTGCCGTCAGGTAGCTCGGATTGTTGATTGAAATCCAAGCGTCACCAGCCTCTTCACGTCTGTTTTTCATTCAAGTTCAAATTATAAAAAAAAGATAAAATAAAAAAAAACGAGAAAGATATATTCAGCTGGCACATTGACATTTTAGTTGACTGGTCGAGGCCAGAGAATAGATTTCGAGGCCGAGTACAGGTATTATTGTATCAAGGGCAGCTGTGAGCTGTGTCTCTAGAAAAAAGCCTGTCGAACGGGGTGGGAAATTCGGTGAGGGTTAGTCGACTGCTTTGTGTGAAAACTAAGGGAGTAAAAAATAGATGGAACTCGTAAAAAAAACAGATGCGACATACAATGTATTTGATCATTTTTGTCGGATTGAGCGCTGACTCATTGATAAGATGTGATATAATGTGTATTTCATCTAGTTAAGCGATTGAGCACTGAATCAATAGCAAGAAGATGCGATTTACTATACATTTGGTTGTTTTCCAGGACTGAGTGCTGACTCCCCACAAAGAAGATACGGCATACGATGTAATCATTTTTTAAGCTTGAGAGCGGACTCCTGAATTAGAGGTTGCGATATGCGATTAATTTGGTCGTTTTCTAGTATTGAGCGCTGACTCTTCAATAAGATGTGATATATGATGCATTTTATCTTTTACTAGGACTGAGCACTGACTCTTGAACAAGATGAGATTTACAATGGATTTGATATTTTTCCAGGTTTGAGTAAAGACTCCTGAACAAGAGGATGTGATATACAACGTATTTAATCGTTTTCTAGCATTGAGCGCTGACTCTTTAATAAGAGGATGTGATGTAGGTGTATTTGATGTGTGTTGATGGCATATTTTTCAAAGGCAATAAAAAGGTTGAAATATTTAACGTGTATTACAAATTGTGTCAGTTCATTAAAACAATAAATTTAAAATAATCTTTTGGCTTTCTTATAAAAGTTACCCACGAAACTATTGCATATATATATATATATATATATATATATATATATATATATATATATATATATATATATATATATATATACTCAATTAGCAATTTGTTTTAGAGTTTCTGCTTAAAAGACAACTTAAAAATATAAACAAATATAAACTTATTCAAAATATAAGTGATTAACCGTTTAAAAATAGCAAGTACTGTGAGTAATGTGAGGCTTGTGTGCTAGAATAATGAAAATTTAGTAAATAAAAAAAAAACAAGAATATAGACAATACGGATAATTTCTATTTTTCAGCCTTCTCTCTTTTCTGTGTCACTTTGTGCCATTTCTTACTTTTTCAGTTTTTCTTTCTTTCAAATTTGTAATCTATTCGCTTCCTTTCTTCACAGTCTTTCTTTTTTTTTTATTAAACGAGTGGTTGTAAGGGATTCCAGTCGACTGACGCTCCCATGTTCTTCACTCTCTTGCATGACTGATATCACCATCTTGAACCTATAGGCAAGTAGAAGTGCCGAATCATGCAAATATATTCCCTTAATTTATGATGGGATTTTTGCTAGAACGTTGAGTTATTGGATATTTAAATATGTCATGACAGATTTTGGATAATTTCACTTTTGACAGTTTGGAATCGGAATCTACATGAATATAAAATTTCACATCAAACTTTTTTTAGCTTGCTTAAAATAGGAAAATCAGTTTAAAAAGCAGATGTTTTGCAATTTAGAACAGACAGATGTCTTTGCAAATCTGGTTGAGACGTAGCTCATTTAGCAATTTGTTTAAGAGTTTCTGCTTAAAAGACTTAAAAAATATAGATGAATATTTTTACGGTAAGTCTCGCACTAAGCATCGATTACCAAAAGATTCCTGAAGTAAAGCCACCCTGCCGACTGAGGTTATATAATACGCCGACTGCATCTATGCAGAGGGGTAAGACTCCACAACGAATGCTCTGGATATCATACTTAACTATCTGATGGTGAGGATCCAGTACTGAAGTTTGGGAAATTTGGCGTACCCATCCATTGGCATTCGTCCCAGGTCCACTCTGACCCGGAGTGGTTGTACTTGTGAGGGTTCCATGTATGGGTCAAAAAGAACTATTTAGCCATTTAACTGTGTGCAAACAAATGATTAATATTGAATTGAACAATTAGTGTTAGATAACGATACTTGAAACCATTCAGCTGTTTGCAAAGAAACCATGTCTCGTTTAAAAACATTACCTACAAATTACTTGGTTACAAATTTTATATATATATATATATATAATTTTGCATTAAATAACCCACAAGGACTGATATAGTATAAAACACAGCCAAACCAAACAAGAAGTTAAGTAGCTATAGGCTTGTTTGGTTAATTTTACACTATGTAAAACCAAAGTCAGTGTATGGTAAAAAGTTGCTTCATAAACAGTAACTCTGCACTCTCCAGAGCTCCAAAACTGGAGCCTCGACACCGGACGTAGTATAGTGTCATACAAGGGAAGACGTCATTTTTTTAGTGGGGTTTTTCTTCTGCTAAGGTTGCTGTCAGAGTATTCATCAGTGGAGCTGAGAATAATGGAAACGAGGTGGTGACTCGACACTCTTCTGAGATCAAGAACTAGAACCTTACCATCAGAGGCAGTTTAGTGTCATACCCATGGATACATCACTTTAAAGGCATTATCTAAAACAGATCTATCTGATCTATAAATAGCACTCAAACTGATACTATCCTTCCGGGTCAGAGTGAACCAGTGAGTAATGGCAACGAAGAAGTAATTCCACACTCTTTAAAGCTCCAGAATTGGAGGCTCATTGTCGGATGCTTTTCGGGGTCTTAACACCTCTACTAGGGATGCAGTAGAGTTTATTATTTGACAAGGTCATGTTTGAAGATTAAATCGAGCAGGCAAATAAATAAAAATAAGAAGTTAGTAAGTAAGTTAAAAGTGATTGTGTTGTGGAAAGAGTGGAACGAAGCATGACGTTAAGAACGACTAAAATTAGCCCAGTCGGCTGGGGTTGTAGAATATACAGACTGCATCTCTGCAGAGGCAAAGACCCCCACTCCCACCTCGCATCGAGTCTCCTGGATATGACATGAAAACATCTGATGGCGAGGCTCTAGTCTTGGAGATTTAGGGAATGTTGAGACCCCTTCATTGCCATTGCTCCCAGGTCCATTCTGGCCCAGAGTAGTAACACCTGACAGGGTTTTATCTATAGATCAAATCGAACAAACTATGTGCAAACAAATGACTGATGTTAAATTGTGACTGTTATTTTGCAATACTTGGCTTGTTTAAGAATGTTATCTCCAAAATGTGTTTACAAATCATAGATATATTTGATATATATGTATAAAGAGGATTCGGCATTAAATAACTTACAATGTTTGATATGCCATAAAAACCAACCCAACTAAACGGCTTAAGTGAATCGCTCGAAAAGAGAAGATTGATAAAGCTGACAATACGTTACCAATATACTGGAGGTGATAAAATAAAAGGGGACACTTGCGTAGCCTGTGTTAAGGTGATGTTGAGGAAGGATTTCAGACTCTTTAGAAAGAAGTGGGAGGCGGGATTGGAGTTGGCATTTATGTTCGTAAAGAGTTAGTTGAAAGACTTGGAAATTTAAGGACGTTTAAAAAGTCTTGGCTTATCTGTTTTTGTTAAGATAAAGCCGCTGCACCGAGAAGACCTGACAGGGTCAAACTTTGATTAAGGCGCAATGTCCTCGGAGGAAACCTACCGAAATTTAATTGTTTTCGGGTATGACGGAAGGGAAGAGATTCTTATCTAACTCGAAGAGAAGGGAAATAGAGTTAATGATTTGGTTAATGAGACACTAGTTCGTTTTGGGGCTATCTGGGGTCGGCACAATTGGCAAAGGCATCAAACAAACAGTGGAACAGATGAGGAAGATGAAAGCAACCTGTTGACAATATTGGATTCCTAAAAAAAATTGGATTCTTAAATTTTCGGGTGTGTAGGAAGGCAGCATTTGGCATTCAAGATTTCTCAGAGATCAGTTTTAATTTATGGAGAATAAACCGAAATGGCATACATCACAATAATACGCGCTTAGCGTAACGGCTATCGTCGTAGGAAATAGAACAGGTTACATGAGTTCAAATCCTGGATGCGGTTGTTGGCGTTTAACTTCGTGTTAATGCCCTTGGGAAAGCCATGTATCCATATGTTCTACTCTCAGTTATAGGTAAATAGTAAGATTATCTGTGTTCTTTAGAATTGGTTGAGTATCGAGTTTTGGAGAAGGAAAACTTTACATTCGAACTAGCTTTCCGTCGTTGTGTCAAATCCTACTTGTGATGGAGGGGTTGGGTAAATATATAGATGATATTAATACGGACGATAAGAGTGGTATTTGTCCATCTCCCCGCCAAGATGAAGTAATATTTACCAACCCCTCCGCTCGGGCAGGATATGACAAGAGGTCAATTTTTAAGCGGAGTTTAACAGGTTTGAATTCAGAGTTTTCCTTCTCCTAGACTAGTTGCCTAACCAAGACTGAAGAACCTAGTCTGTCCTACTATTTACCCATAGCTGGAGGGAGAATAATTGGATTCATACCTTCCCCAAGGGTATTAGTGCTATATGAAATGCAATCAGTCACGTCCAGGATTTGAACTCGTGTCGCCGTGTCCATTTCCCTACGACGATAACGACTACACCACGGGCACCTCCTAACCAAGATGAAGTAAGGGCCAAGGTCGTTTTTAGAGCGGGAGCTGGACACGGGCCAAAGTATATATGACTAGAGGTACCAGAAATTCTCGGCACGAACGATGAGAGTGTTGTAATTTACTAAGCTTTTTACTTAGATGTGGCACAAGGCCATATGAAGGCAGAACCAATGAGACGCGAACTCACTCGTGGAGGTTTGATAATCTAGATTGCTAACCATTACACCAGCCGAGGCCCCCATGGACGATGAGAGTGTAGTAATTTACTAAGCTTTTTGCTTAGATGTGGCGCAAGGCCATATGAAGGTGGAAACATTGAGACTCGAACTCACTCGTGAAGGTTTGATAATCTTGCTTGCTAACCATTATAGCATCCAACAAAACTGTAGTAGTACGGCCACTTACCTCCAATCTCACAAAAAATCCAAGAACAAGACATGCTGGACATTGCTAGTGAAGTAAGCACGGACTCATAAGCTACGTTTTTCTAAGGACTACTACGTATGGACACACCAGCTAGCAACGCTTTACCGGGCGCAGTCTAAAGAACCTGTCAAGAGGGATTAACAATAGGAACGGTTGGAGTAAAATAGTCAAGGGACCCCATGCTATCAGCACAACTTTATAATGATAATGATGATGGCGTCACCTTATCTTCACTAACTTTTCTGATAGAGTTTTTGCATTATAATCTGAATTTCCGTGATTTTTTATATTAATAACTTGAACAATCATTTTTGTCATTTAAAAAAAAATGGTACTGATTTTAACCTTTCAATACTTTTTCCTTTTTAATTTTGAAATATAATTATTTAACTTTTAATCTACGCAGTTACTTTTCTTCCGATCAAGATTAAATAAAGACAGAGAATTTCATTTTCATTACCATGGAAAAAAAAACGGATAAAAAAATATCCGAGTGAAGCGCGATTACTACGGTTCGTGTTGAAAATAAATCTGTTCTCTTTTAGCGAAGATGATCCAATGAAAATATTATCCACATGAGAAGATTATCCACATGGGAAGATTATCCACATGAGAAAGTTATCCACATGAGAAGATTATTCTCATGAGAAGATTATCCACGGGAGAAGATTATATCCACATGAATGTATTATTCACATGAGGAGATTATCCACATATGAAGATTATCCACGTGAAAAGATTATCCACATGAATATTTTACCCACATGAGAAGATTATCCACATGAGAAGATAATCTACCTGAGAAGATTATCTAAACGTTTCCCGAGGATTAAAGAATGTCAAGAAACATAACAATAATTTTTCGAACAAAGGCTGTTTCGAATGTAGTGCTTCCTTTTTATTTCCCCGAAAAGTATAGTAGTTACAGTGAGCGCAATGATACCGTCTGATAGAGCAAGTTTTCAGCTACAAACCTACTTTTCTTCTCAGAAACTATCATTGTCTATGTATTTTCTCCAACGTCGAACAAGGACTTGCATGCTACACTCGTAGGGAGGTCGTTCCGAAAATAAGGTAATAGCTAAATGTCTGACAAAGTGGCAACTGACATGAAAACATGTTAGTGAATTCCTCTATGCGAGAAAAGAAAATCTGCTTACCGACATTCATTGGCTTTTGCTGAACGCTTACATTTACCAAATATTGGAAGTGAGTCTAGTTAGGCGGTGGATAAAACTTTTCAGTTGGTACGATTACTATTTTTTTAATCAAAGCTAGAAATCTTGGTGAATAGTCTAATCACTGATATATCACGGTGGTTTATTGTAAAGGGAGAGTGTGTGGTTTAACCATTGGCCCAAACCACCCATACTCTCATGACATGTCCAGGCAATAAAGCCAAATCAGTAACTCCCATTGTCAACCTTGATGGACTCCATTCAAGATGTTTATAATTAATACTAATAGAAACAGTTGCAAATAACTCAACGCAGGGTTACAAGATTTTTTCAGAACTTCCATACAAATAAAAAGAAAATGTTATATATACGAGGATTATTAAAATTACTAATTTTTGAAGAGCGCCTAGATCAATTCCTCCAAGCAAATCGATTCAATGAGTAATGGACTGATCGGAAGACAATTTCATCAGACTAAATACCGTCGCTGCCGTAAAGAACAAAAAATATGGTCACCTCCACTGGTCTTAAAGCACGTTATGTCGACCCCTGTTCATATCTGGCAAAAAAGAATTGCAAATTGTGAAGATTATATCGACAACTGGTGTTTTGTATGTGAGAACGTCTAACGTCAGTTACGTCCCCTTCATGATAATTCTATCAGTCCTAATTGTAAACTTTGGTTATACTGGTTTAATTTTTAATTGCTACGTATTCGTGTGTTTGTGTATTTGGTTTGGTCTGAAGGCATATCAACCGTTGGCGGTTATCTAATACCAAATCTATCTATCTATCTATCTATCAACAATCCTATTTCAAACAATTCAGTTTAGTATGAGAATAGTTTTTGTTAACACACAGTTAAATGCCAAAACTGTTCTATTTTAACCAATTTAGCTTAGCATAAGTACACAGTTAAGTTCTATTTGACACATAGATAGGACACTATCAGATGCAACTATTCCGGGCCGGAGTGGACCTGGGAGCGATAGCAATGACGAGATACTCAGTATTCCCCAAAGCTCCAGCATTACTGGAGCCTCAACATCAGATTGTTTAGTATCATATACAGGACACTTGTAGGGAGAGTCTTACTCCACTGTAGAGATATAGTCGGTGTATTCTACAGTCCCAGCGGACTGGACATGCCACTAATTCGTTTATGGTCATTCTTTTAGGGATTGTTTGGGTCAGTAGGAATAATTGTTATTGTGGTGGTGGTATTTCAGCCATTTCTCTATCCTTTTGTTTTCTTTTCTTGGATGAATTTTGCCCGTGCTATTTTTTTTTTATTGTATAAAGTATTTGAATTTTTGCAAATTTAAAAAAAATGTCATTTATATGATTTTTAATTTCTTAATTTTATATGACTACTACTACTACTACTACTACTACTACTTGAGACTTTTTCCGAACAGTTCTAACAAGACTGAACACTTAACAATACTGTGGTATGGATGATATCAATTCTTTTCCCTTTTTCCACCAGACTCTTCTCCAGGCCTTTGCTGACCGCTTCAAAGACACTAACTATAACTGCGTCACATTTTCTTAGACAGATTCTGGTTTGTGCAAATATCATTTGTTAGTATGGCTAAACTTATGGATTATTTTACTTCTTGAGAGTTTTTCCCATCGGCTAACGCTGCTGCTCTTTTACTGGAGTTTGAGGGACAACAAGTCTCTTCAAGTCTCCAAGACTCATCTCAGTATTCTGATAATAATGCTGTAGTTTGGATAGTCTCCATGCATCTTCTTATTTCCAAGTCCTCCAATCCTTTTACCAATCCTTTGGTGACTGTACCAAAAGCACTAATTACAATCGGTATAACTGTCACTTTCATGTTCCAATTACAATTGGAATCATCGTCACTTTCATGTTCCATAGCATTTTTAGTTCTTTGGCAAGGTATTTATCTCTCTTTTTGTTTTCTTTGATTTTCATTCTGTGGTCCGTCGGAACGGGCACCTTGTAAGTTTTTAACACCAGTTTCAACTGGTGGTCTTTCACAAGAGTTTGAGAGACATCAAGTCTTCTCAGGTCTGCAGGAGTCTTTTCAGTATTCTAGCCGATCTTAACAATTCTTTAGTTTGGATAGATTTGATTCTTCCTCCGATTTCCAGTTCCTCCAGTTTCCGAGAGCACCAACTATAATTGGTATCACTATCACCCTCATTGGGGTGTCCTCGTGGTGTAATGGTTGAAGCTGTGGAATCGTAGCACGCAAGTTCGGACTCCAGTTGCACTATTAAGTTCACTTTCGGATAAATACTTTTGAGAAAGCTATGAATCCCCTTATCCTTCCACCCTGGGTCAAATAGTATCAATACTGTCCTTCAAGAAGTATAGATAGTTGATATGCCATTAAAAACAAACAAATAATCACCCTTATGTACTACTGTGTTTTTTAGTTCTCTGGCAAGGTCCAAGTATTTCTCTGTCTTTGCTTTCTTTTATTTTCCCTTCATGTTCCATCGAACGGCAAAATCCACCAGATAACAAGTTCTTCTTTTCTTGTTAAGCAACATTTAGTCTGGTTGGGATTAGGTGATCCCTTCTTATTTCCAAATCTCAGAAACGTATTCTGGTTTGTGCAAATACTATTTGGTAGTATGGTCAAATCATAATTTCTTGCACAATTACTAGTGGTTCACCTTTCTCCCCAGTCGGGCCTACTCTTTTATTCCTTTTGTGATAGTTTGTTATATTTGCTTATTATGTGATTAACCGTTTCATCTCCATTTCTGCATTACCTGCTCTTGTTATTCTGTGGCGTATTTATAATTTTTACTTTAATATAATTTCTCCTTATTGCGTTATTTTTGTCGTTATTAAAATTGATTAATTTTCTCTCACGAGGTTTCTCTTTCTTAGCTATATATAGATCTTCTTGTATGCAAGCTCGCAAGTTTGTCTCTTGAAATATCTATGCAGTTATTTTTCTTCTCATTTCTGTTTCCTAGTTTTTGATGTGTTTCTGTTTGTTTTTATGTTGTAATTGCTGTTACTGGCTGAAGTAATTAGAAGTTCTTTTTTTGTTATTCTTTTTAATGTAGTTTTTTAGTTCTCGTACTGATGCACCAAGGCAATCCTCAATGATGGCGAGCCCTCTCACTTCTTTTTTTCTTGACACGTATTGTCAATGTGATCTCTGAATGTAAGGTCTCGTTCATAGTCATCGATTTTTTCTTGATATTGCTCTATTTGTCTGAGTTACTCCATTCTCCGTTTTAAGAAGAATCCAGTGTATCTAACAAGGGGGAATGCCCAGGTGTCTAATCCTTTGATGAGATATCTGCATAAGAGTGTGGTTTCGAAAAGTTTTCTTGTTCTTCTGAGCCACTTTGTTCTTATTTTTTCTTTCATCTGTTTGTTTGGTTATTATTATCATTTGTTCTCTTTTAAGACTTTTTCACAACAGCATTAGGTAATAGTTTCTCACTGGGGTTTGAGTGACAACAAGTCTCCTCAAGTCTCCAGGACTCTTCTCAGTATTCTGGCCAAGCTCAATAATGCAGTAGTTTGGATGGTCTCCACTCGTCCTGTTTTTTCAAAGTTCTCCAGTCCCTGTAGCAATTCTTTGGTGACTGTGCCAAGAGCACCTATTACAATTGGTATAATCGACGCTCTCATGTTCCACAGCTTTTACAATTCCCTAGCAAGGTCGACGTACTTATCACTCTTTTCACATTCTTTCAATTTCACTCTTTGGTCCGCCGGGACAGCTAAGTCCACAATTCTGCAAGTTCTTTTTTTTTATTTATCATTATAAGATCTGGTCTTCTGGCCAAGATTATTATTATCATTTACTGCTTGAGAGTTTTTTTACATGAGCGTTAGCTGATGGTCTTTCACTGAAGTTTGAGTGATAGCAAGTCTCCACAAGTCTCCAGGACTCATCTCAGGATTCTGGCCGTTCTCAATAATGCTGTAGTTTGGATGGTCTCCACTCGTCCTCCAACCTCCAAGTCATCCAGTCTCTTAAATAATCCTTTGATGATTGTACCAAAAGCATCAAACACGATTGGTATAATTGTCACCTTCATGTTCCATAATTTTTTCAATTCCCTAGCAAGGTCTAGGTACTTATCCTTATTTTCACATTCTTTCAGTTTTATTCTGGGGTCAGTCGAGATAGCAAAGTCGACAATTTTGCAAGTTCTCTATTTTTTGTTGATTGTTATAAGGTCTGGTCTCCTGGCCGAGATTAGGTGACCGTTTATATGTCAAAGTCCCATAGGAGTTTATGTGTGTTATTTTCTAGGATAGATCCTGGTTTGTGCATATACCATTTGTTCGTATGGTCAAATTTAGATTGCTTGCACATCTCCCAGTGGATCACTTTGCCCACCCTGTCGTGTTTAGTCTTATACGCCTTTTGTGCTTATTTGCCGCATTCGCTTGTTATATGATTGATGGTTTTGTCTCTATCACCACATAATCTACTCTTGCTATTTTGTTGCGTCTTATCTATTCTCGCTTTGATTCAATTGATTCTTATGGCATTATTATTATTATTATTATTATTATTATTATTATTATTATTATTATTCCTTAGAGAGTTTTCCCACCAATGTTAGCTGATGATTTTTCACTTGAGTTTGAGTGACAGCAAGTGTTCTCAAGTCTTCAGGACTTTTCTCAGTATTCTGGCCGATCTTAGTAATACTATAGTCTGGATCTCTACTTGTCCTCTTATTTCTAAGTCTTCTTGTCTTCCAAGTGCACCAATTACAATAGGTATCACAGTCACCTTCATGCTTATTATTATTATTATTATTATTAAGAAAATTATCATTTCTTTGTCTATTAGATAAAAGAAGGAAGTTAATATGTAAATGTGAACATGTGTTTCAGTTTAGATGTGTTTCTTTAGTTGTAACTCAGTCACTTTTAAATACCAATGCTTAACAGAGTGTAGTTTCAATTTCTTTTGCTGTTAGTTTCTTTAATCGTATAATTTTGTGGGTAAAGATTCATGCTTCAGTTTTTGACGCCCTAGTCACTCCGCCCCCTTGATATCCTTCAAAGCGACCCTACCTTCACACACACACACACACACACACACACACACACACACACACACACACACACACACACACACACACACACACACACACACTATTGAAATTTCTTCGACATACAATTTTAAAATGTAAATAATTTTTTTTTAATTCTAATGTTTTTTGTTGGTTTTGAAAGATAGAAAATAGCAAGAGAAAATTAAAATTGAATTTAATTAAACGTGAAATTATTATTAAATTCATGATAATAACATTATAATTAAATTAAAATGAGTGCTTACTCTTTAAAAACCAACCAAGAAACAAACGAACAAAAAAACATATTTTATTTAATAAAAGTTTTCAAGTATGTAGACTCACTAAATAAACTTATTTATAATCTATCGAAAATAAAGTTAGTTGAATATAATTTGATGAAAAGTAGTTTAATCGTTCCTGAATCGAACTAAGCAAAAAAAAAAAAAAAAAAAAAATCCCATATTTTGCTTAAATGTAAATAAACAAACTTTAACACAAAGATTTTTTGTTGATCAAAACATTTGAAAAGTCAAGTAGAGGTAGACGTGTGATATTTCTGTAATACTGTGCAAAGTGTGATTAAAAAACTATAGAGACTGAAATTTTAATCATTTAAAATTTAAAATCGAAATGAAAACAACTGCATTGCAGAGCAGCATATATAATAAAGTAATGGAGTTGAGACGAGGGATAAGACTCTTCCAACGAGTGTCTTGGATATGACACTAAACAATGGGAAGGTGAGGCTCCAGTAATGCTAGAGCTTTAGGGACTGCAGAGTACCCATTTACTGACATCACTCCCAGGTTGCACTCTGACCCGGAGTGGTAGCACCTGATAGGGTCCTATTTATAGGTCAAATAGAAATAAACTGTGTACCTATGCTAAACTGAATCGCTGGAAATGGAACTGTTTATATGTATAAAAATGGATTTAGCATTGCATAACCTACAATGATTGATGTGCCATAAAACCTAACAAACCCAACACTACTCACCAGATTTAATTCTTTGTTGCTTTTTTTCCCTAAAATGAAAATTCCTCTCAAGGGTAAGATTTGAGGAAGAAGAGGACATTAAAGGAACCCAACGTTGCTGCTTTACGCCTTATCAAAAGAGAAGTTCCAGTGCTCTTTCAGCAAATGGTAAACTCGCTGGAATAAGTGTGATGAATATCAAAGCGACTCTTTTGAAGAAAACTAACGTTTCATTCAATGTTTATTTTATTGTATAGTCGTATGCTACAACTATACACATATACATGCAGAATACATATTGACACAATGAATAAAGACGAGCGACACAGTCTTTTAGAAAAATATATACCTCTCACTTTATTGAAAGGGTTCGAAAAGGGTTACTCAAGGTTTTACTGTGAGAGGGAGTTGGAGACTGAACAAAGACTGCAACATATTGACCTCCCCAGCCCCTCCGGACATCGTCGAGTGTCGTTCTCGTTCTCCTGCGGTGCTCAACCGGGGGCCTGGGGGCCCAGCCTCTCTGGGACATGTTCTCATTCTAGCATCTTCTCATCAACTGGTCTCCAAACTCAATCGGGGGTCCCGAGGGCCCCTTCTGCCGGGTGATGGCTTTCTCTACCACATCTTGTCTCCAACTCATCTGATCTCCAACTCACTGACTTCGTGTCTCCACCGAGTTATATAATAGTTCAATCGCCCACTCAATCTTTGGAATGGCATGTTTGATCGTCATCAAGCGGGAATAACTGTCATGCTGTTCACAGGTCACTCTCTTCCGGTGCATCAGTCTATGAGTGTACCATGGGAATTTACCTTGTCCCATATTTTCAGCTAAACCCGCTTACGCGATTTCTTCTCATAACTGCCATCGGAATGTGTCACTTCCTTCCGGTGCATCACTTTGGAATGGCATGTTTGGCCGGGTCGAAGGTCAATATACAACAATTTGTCTTGGTAAATACAGCTTCAATCTCGACATTTTTTCCTGGTGGGATTAGAATATGCCGACTGTGTCTACTGTAGTGAGGTTAGACCTCCACAAAAATGGTGTCTTGTGTATAACCCTAAACAACATCTTGTGGTGAGGTTGCAGGGCTGGATCTCTGTGGACGTGTGTGGAGTACTTGTTCATTGTCATTCATCCCATGTCCTCTGACCCTGAGTGAGAGCACCAGTTAGGATTCCATTTATGAATCAAATTGCTCGGTTTAAAAGATATTTAGATTAGATTAATAATAATGATGCCATATAACCGTATGCAAATTATTTACATTGAGAAAAGTTTCTTGAAAATATATTTACTAAAGATTATCATTATTACTTACTTGAAACCATACAACTCTGTGCAAACAAATAATTATCAAATAGAGATATTTAATTAAAATCATATAATTTTGTATGAATTATAAAGTAAGAATTCTTGAATACTGTGCGCAGTTTGATGTGCTGTGGTTATCGTCAAAGGAAATGGACACGGTGACACGAATTCAAATCTTGGTTGAGACATTTTGTATTTCACATCGCGCTAATCCTCTTGGGAAAGGTATGAATCCAATTAATTTCCCTTCAACTATGGGTAAATAGTCGGGCAGACTGGATTCTTTAAACTTGGTTAGGCAACCAGTCTAGGAGAAGAAAAATTATTAATTCAAGCTTGCTAAACCCCCGTTTAAAAATTGATCTTGTGTTACGTTCTGCCCGTGCAGAGGGGTTGGTGGATACAAACAATTGTGTGCAAATTATTTGTATTAGAAAGGAATACTTGATATCATATAAATGTGTACAAATAGATAATTATAGACTAATAAAAGCAGGACTAAAAACAGTAAATGAGGCATTGAAAATATAGTTATGATTACCATTAAACATTTACAAACGAATCAAGTTTCAGCATTAAATTCCCCGTAAAGAAATGATATACCATTTAAAGAATAAACCAAACCAATGGGCACTTTTTGAACACCAATTGCCTATAAAATAATTTTTGATTGCAGTTGTACAGAACTCAGTTGATATTCTTGCCTTTATAATCGATATAAATCAATAAGTAGTTTTTACTCAATATAGACTTTTTTTGCTCATTGACATTATTTGTTTCATATACGCGTGTTCACGCAAATTTTTGTCGCGGAAGAAAAAGCTTGCAAAGTGCCCTGAGAAAAAACAAATTCAGTGCTAAGAATAAAGAAGTTGTCATCTAAGATAAGTTTGAAACAAGGTCATAAGTATGGGACACACAATGAGAATTGGACTCATGGACAATGGTCAACTAGCCTAGCTCACCAAGTATTTCTACCACACTACGTGTCCAGAACTAGTTGAGAGAAAATATGAATTATACAAATAAAGCACGTGGCTTAATCAAGACGTTGCATTACAGATATGAGTGATAAAATAATCACAGAATACGAGATGTGTTCAAAACGTATCGAAACTGAAGTTGTATTTACCAAGACATTAATGAACAATGAATGAAAAGTTAATTTTCTTCAAGGTACAAGGTGTGTTAAAAAGTATCGAGACTGAAGACATATTTACAAAGACAGAAATAGACAATAAATGAAGTGTTAATTTTCTTCAAAGTAAAACCTTTGACATTAAGCATATGTATTTCCTACTCCAGTGAGTCTTCAGTTAGCCGATGCACCACTAAAACTTTGCTTTTGAGATGGTGAGAAGGTGCACCATCGTATTTCTTTTGATATCCTCAATGCATTCACAAGATAAATTTTCGGTTTACGAAAGAATAAAAATTTACTACGGAGCTTGGTTTAATGATTAAAAAGTGTGCTACAGTTATACAATCCTATGTTTTGCTATGAATTATCGATAAAAAGTAATGTAGCTGCTGTTAAAATATCAAGAACTGTCACGGATTCGTTAAGATGAAATTTAAACATGTTGACAGTGGTCTAGATTGTATGATATTATTATTTTATCATATGAATTGCTCAGCTGCTCTCATGTCTTACACTTTATTCAAATTTAAAAAAAAATCAAAGATTCATTTTATATACTTTTGATCATAACTTGTATAGTGGTGTTTAAGGCGGTATTTTAACTTTAAAAAATCCTGCAGCAAATTAGGGGTCATCTTATATATATATATATTTTTATATAAGATGACCTTTAATTTGCTGCCGAATATATATATATATATATATATATATATATATATTATATAAACATGACTTGACGATATACCAGGATCATTAAATAAGTTTCCAGACTTTTTCCGTATGGGCACTTTTATTGATAGTACACATATGAAACTCTAGTCCCCTTCGAAGGAATCTCCTCCGGCTGCAGTTCACTTGTACCGTTCTAACAACTTCTGGAAGGCACCATGGAAGTCCTCTTGTGTGAGCGTGTCAATGACCTTCGTCACAGCCTCTTCCATCTCCTCAATTGTCTCATAACAACAGCCTCTGAGCTTAGGGAATAACCAAAAGTCACAAGGAGCAAGGTCTGGACTATAGGGAGGATGAGGAACTGTGTTGATGCCCATCTTGTTCAAATAGTCTGTAACAAGGATGGAGTTGTGGACTGATGCATTGTCCTGGTGCAAATGCCACAGACACGATTTGAAGAGTGCTGGCCTCTTCCGACCGAATCTCTTCCTGAACTCCCTTAAAACCTCAACATAGTAACCCTAACTCTAACCGTTTGGCCAATCAACTCTGGTGTATTGACTTCCTTACTCCTCTCACACCTCTTATCATCCCTCACAGACTCCCTGCCTTCCTTGAATCTCTTATGCCACTCAAAAACTGATGCTCGATTCATGCAAGATGCTCCAAAAGCAGTCTGGAGCATTCCATAATTTTCTGTGGCATTTTTTTCCAAGTTTAAAACAGAATTTTATTGCATATCGTTCTTCTCAAGTATCAGATTGCATTCCTGAAATTCACTAGCTGTGACAATCAGGCTTTTGTAGGGTATATTTCAATTGCTGCTGTAGCTGTTGATTTGAACCTGAAATCATAAAAATTGGTCAGTCATCTCATAAGATGAATAGCAATTATATAGTGAATTTTCAAGTGTCTACGACAATTTTAAATGCCTGTACAAAAAGGTCTGGAGACTTATTGAATGCACCACCTATATACAGGGTGTCTCAAAATAGATGCAACCAATTTATATCATAATGATTTATTACTGACGGTCATTTGGAACTTGTCCGGCAAAAAATGCATCCTATGAGCTGGAGATATTAAATCAATGTTATTTTGAAGATTTGTTATTATATCAGCTTCCAAGACATGCAATCTTTTTAGAGTTTCTTGTCTCATGCATCTATTTTTAGAAACTTTCTAATGATTTTTTCTCCAAATAAGTTGTGACGTCAAATATTTTTTCCTCTCTTGTCCAAGGCACTGTAATCAAGGATTAAGAGTTGTAGTAGTATACTATTTTCAAATCTGAAACAAAAAAAATAACTCAACATTATTATTAGTTGAGTTATTAGCAGTCACATGGGTCCCATGATTATCGAGACACCTTATATATATATATATATATATATATATATATATAACAGTGTTGGTTGTCACTAAATCACTTTGTGGGTTTATGTCGAACCAAGAACAATATAATATGGAGAGTGCTCAATATCTAGGATAGATATTATATAATAATGATAAATAAGTATATATTAGATATATATATTTAATTCATGGAATTTAGACAGCGACCGCTGGGTTTCATGGAGTTTTTACGAAACAACAATCATCAGGCAGTTAACAAAATGAAAATCTGATGATTGTTGTTTTGTAAAAAATGAATTAAATATATATCTAATGTATATTTATATATATGTATATATATATATATATATATATATATATATATATATATATATACGTGGTGGATTCAAAAAGTTTCAAAACTTTTTTGTAGCGGAATTTAAAATTGTCGTAGACTCTTAAAAAGGAAGACTGATAGCACTAATATCCTTGGGAACAATTATTCTCCCTCCAGCTATGGGTAAAAAGTAGGGCAGACTGGATTCTTCAGCCTTCGTGAGGCAACAAGTCTAGGCGAAGGAAAACTCTGAATTCAAACCTGTTAAACTCCCCTTAAAAATTGACCTCGTGTCATATCATGACCGAGCGGAGGAGTTGGTAAATATATATATATATGGGATTTATTCAAAACTATGGAGACTGAAGATGTATCTACCAAGACAGAAATGAATGATTAATTAAACGTTAGCTGTATTCTAAATGCAAGGTGTACTAAAAAAAAGTTCTGAACTTTAAGTTCCGAAAGAACTGCTCAAAAATACAAATATAAATGTACAAGGAACGCAAATTTCCTAACATTAAGGCATAAAATAACCCTAGACGAGTTGATATGCCATTAAGACTAATCAATTTAAGTTGTTAAAATTTAGGAATAAATTCAATTTGGAAAGAGTTTATTATAAACCTCAGAAAAATATCACCGAGAAGGTATCAACGACTAAAAATCAGATAGAAGTATACCCATGAACTTTTAATGAAACCATTACCAGTAACTTGTCAGTATTTGTTCTCACCAGTACGGGTTTTAAAACCACATTGTCCCACTACTCGTGTAAAACAAAATAACTTTTTTTTTTATGTTGACTTTATTTATAATATATCAACGTGTTTCTTATCTCAACTCAAATTCAGATAGAAAACCCAAAGACGCTAAGTTAACCAAAGCATAATTCTCGATATCGCATGTCAGAAAGGGCAGTTTTACAAATGAGCCTTGCAATTTAGGGGACGCTACAAAATCTCGTCCGTCTTCACGTTAGGTTCACCATCGACTCTAAATGCCGGACTAAATTACCTCACTACTTTGATGTGACTCCCTTTAAACACACCCCGCTTTCCTTCTCGGCGAGCACCAAAATTTTATGTTCGCAAGTCGGTGACATTTTCGAGCGGAAGGAATTCGCCTCTAAAATCTAAAGGCTGGCCAAAACCAACTGCGCGAGAATATATATATATATATATATATATATATATATATATATATATATATATATATCTTTAAATTCTTCCCGCGAAGTGAACACCATCTTGACCCTCTAACAAGAACTCGTAAGGAAAAGAAGAGAGATAAGATTGACTATAATAGTAATATGCTGACAGCACTGTTTACGGGCCAGCTGTTGTTAGTTGGCTTTTTCTTGTTTCAATCGCTGACTTTTAGGCTATTTGTAAACAAGAAACTCCTTTTTTTCTTCACGAACAGTGGGTATAGGGGACGGGGTTATACTTTTGTGAGAGTTCTGTCTCATTTACGGCTTGTTATCATTATTTATTAGTTCCACAGAAAAGGAAATATTCCGGTAAACTGGTTCCTTAGGTATATATATTTAAAATACAATATTGCTGAATGTTTATATATATATATATATATATATATATATATAAAATACAGTATTGGAAAACAAAAACAAAAGAAAAAAAGCTAAAGCAAAGCAAAACAAACAAAAAAGAAAAAAAAAACAATGAAAAAACTGATAACCACTATAATAAAACTGCAATAGCTTAGAAGTGGGTGATTGGATTTTATGCCACATCAATCCCTGTATGTTATTTAATGCCAAATCTTGTTCACACACACGCACACACACACACACACACACACACACACACACACACACACACACACACACATATATATATATATATATAAATAAATCGTTTTTAGGTAACATTTAAAACAAGCCAAAGCTTATTTGTTTGCACACAGTTAAATGGTTTAAGTATTCCTATCAAACACGAATGATTCTATTTAGTATTGATAATCTTTTTACACATATTTGAATGTTTTCAAGTATTGCTATGTAACACTAAAAATTTCAAATCGGTCATTTGTTTGCACACAGTTAAATGGTGATTATATATATATATATATATATATATATATATATATATATATATATATATACTGTCATCCACACACAGACTGTTTCGTTGTATCACAACTCTTCAGTGTGTCTAGACAGGCTAGATTCCCGAAGCTGAGATCAAAACCCGGCTGACTCAAACACCAATCCGAGATTCTAGCACTCAGCCACAAGGAAGCCAGCGCAGTATATATATATATATATATATATATATATATATATATATATATATATATATATATATATATATATATATATATATATATAGTTTGTAAATTATTCGTTTGTCGGAACATTTGAATGAGTTAGAGCAAATATGTTTGCACACCCGTAAGTTAGCGACCATAGTCGAGGGTGACCCGAAGGCTCCCTTTTCGATAGCTACTACACCAAGGTGTAGGGGAGGGCGCTACTCCATTCCCTGGATTGCTCCACTTTACCCTTGAACCGTACCTTGTAATGCTGAGTGTTAAGCAAGGTGGTATCAAGTTCCATTTTTAAAGTCTTTGGTATGACTCGACCTGGGATTGAACCCAGGTCTCCCGGGCCATTGGCGAACACTCTAACCGCTGGGCCAAAGCATTGCTATTGTTTGAACACATTTAAATACGGTCAGTTATTGTTATGTAAAATTAACAATTTAATTTAACATCATCCTTTTGTTTGCACATATTTACACAGTTTAAACAATGGTTAAACAGTTTTATTCGGCCCGTGATTGGGACCCTAACAGGTACTACCACTCTGAGTCAGAATGGACCCGGAAGTAATGGCAATGAAATGCTATTCCACATTCCTCAAAGCTTCAGGATCGGAGCCTTACCATCAAATAGTTATTGTCGTCTCGAGGCGTCGGGATGCGGAGGTTGATCCCTCTCCAGAGATGCTGTTGGCATATTTTCCAGCCTCAACCGACTTGGCTATCTTTGACTTAGACACACATAGGAAGTAATTATTTTCCTTATTTATTGTTGTCCATGCCCCCTTAGTTGTATAGAAAAGTCATTAGCAAAAGACTAATCACAAATTGGGATATCAAATCGTGGAAAAAAATCTCAGACATTTCCTATTATTTGATATTTATGAAAATTTTCTTTTGAGAGGATTTCGAGATCATCCAGACCACAGCACTATTAAAACCAACCCTAGAAATGGTTAACTAACATTTTAGGGCTGGAACTGCTTTCTATTTCAGGATCTAATTCATAGACCCTAATATAATTCAAAATGAAATTTCATGGCCTCCTTTCCCCATATAAAAAATGAAATCTCATTCATATGAATGAAGATGAAATTCCATGGACCCCATATAAATAAAAATGAAATCTCGCAGATTCCTTTATAAATACAAATGAAATTTATCCAAAACATTTAATGAAAATTACATCCAATATCTGCACTGAGTAATAATATTCAATGACAGGGATATGCTAACCTTGCTTTGCATAAATTGTCAGTTCTTGGTGATACATACAATTCACTTTGCACACAATTTCCAGATCTGTATTTGGTCGTCATATTCGCAAGTGCTGAAAATGGTTGGTTAGTTAGGAGGGTTTGTGCCTTATCAATCCTTGTAGGTTATTTAACACCAAATTATGTTCATACATCTATATTAAATATATATGATTTGTTGACGAATACTTTTTAGTTAACATTTTTAAACAAGCCAAAGCTTATTTGTTTGCACACAGTTAAATGGCTTCAAGTATTACTATGAAACCTTAACAATTCAATTTTAAACTAGTCATTTGTTTACATACAGTTAAGTGGTTAAACAGTTCTTTTTGACAAATAGATAAGCCCAAAATAGGTATTACAACTCCCGGTCAGAGTGAACCTGGGAGTCATGGCAATGAAAAGGGGTAATCCTCATTCTCAGAGCTCCAGGATTGGAGTCTCATAATCACTGGTTTAGTGTCATATCCAGTACACTCGTAAGGATGGGTTATTACCCTTCTGCAGAGATGCGGTCGCCGTATTCTACAGTCCAAGCTAACTGGGCTGTGCTAAAAATGCTGTTTCACATAAATATGTTATTACAAAAAGTAGCCGCATTTTCACAGCCTTTTGAGACAACAACAGATACCCAGAAGCCACACCCAACTAAAATTTTGGTTGGTTGGTTGGGTTTATGGTATATCAACTTTTCTAGGTTATTTAACGCCAAATCAATTTTTATACAAATAGTCAGCTCTATTTCAAACAATTCAGTTTAGCATGAGTACATAGTTTGATTGTCAAAACAGTTCTAATTCAGCTAATTCAGTTTAGTATATGTACAGATTTTGTTTACACAGTTAAATGTCAAAACAATTCTATATTAAATAATTCAATTTAGTTTAAGTACAGTTTCAATGTCAAAAACAGTTCCATTTCAAACAATTCAGTTTAGCATAAGCACGCTGTTTGAATATAAGTACAGTTTAATTGTCAAAAGCATTTCTTTTTAAGCTATTCAGTTTAGTCAAAGAGTTCTAATTCAAATAATTCAGTTCAGCATATGTATGCAGTTAGTTCTATTTAACCCTTAGATAGGGTCCTATCCGGTACCACCATTCCAGGCCAAAGTGGACCTGGGAGCAATGGCCATGAAGAGGTGTTCCGCAGTCCCCAAAGCTCCAGCATTACTGGAACCTCACCATCAGATTGTTAAGTGTCATATCAGGACACTCATTGCGGGGGGGGGGTCTTAGCCTTCTGCAGAGAGCAGTCGGTGTATTTTACAGCTCCATCTGACTGGGTAATAACATTTTTGAAGTGATTGCAGTTTAAATTGAAATTTTATAGGTGTACTAGTGAGTAGAAAAAGGAATTTGTGGTTCTATCGCTAATGGGATAAAAGGAAATTTCAAGAAACACTTGAAGCGTGTGTGGACCCCTGCTCTTGACGTAGCAGACTCCCTGTTGTCCCTTAATGATAATTTGAATACCACCGAACTAAAATACTTAGAAGAGTCCTGGAGACCCGAGGAAACTTGCAGTCACTCAGACTTTCATAAAAAAAAACACCAGTTAAAACTGGGGAAAAAAACTTGAATAGAATGAAAAAAATAATTGATAAGGCTTTAATTAAAATACGAGAATAAAAATATGTTATAAACACTGACCAGCGTGCAAAATGATATGAATGCACAGTTCAGCGACGAGAGCATTGGATGGATTTATAGGTGGTAATTTACTAAGCTTTTTGCTTAGATCTGGCACAAGGCCATATTAAAGGGGCACCCAATGAGACTCGAACTCACTCGTGTAGCTTTGCTAATGGAACTTGCCAACCATTACACCACCACAGGCGCCTTATTGTTTTTTTTACACCACCACAGGCGCCTAGGATGGATTTATAGGTGAGATTGATTGGTTTGACCATAGGAAAAAAAAAAAAGAAAAAAGTGAAAAGAGGAAAAAAAGAAAAATAAGAAAATTAAGAAAAAAGAAAAAAGAAAAAGAAAAGAAAAAAAATGGAGAAAAACTAAGTCATAAGAAGAAAAAAGAAAATCAGAAAGAGAAGAAATTTGAAGAAAAGGAAAAAGAAAAAAGAAGAAAAAAGAACAAGAAAAATGAAGAGAAAAAGAAAAAATTAAAAAAATTAAAAAAAAAAGAAAAAAAAGAAAAGAAAAAGACTAAGAGAAAGTAGAAAACGGAGGAAAAAGGCTAAACAAAGAAAAATAAGAAAAGAGAAGAAAAAGAAAAAAAAAAGAAAAGTAATAAGATGAAAAAAGAAGAAAAACAAAAAGAAAAAAGGTAAGGAAAATAAAAATAAAAAATAGAAATAAAAAATAAAAATAAAGGAAAAAAAGCAAAAATGGAAAATAAAGAAAAAGAAAAAAAAAAGAAGAAAATTAAGGAAAAAAAAAGAAAAAAAGAAAAAGGAGAAAGAAGATGAATGCAGAAGAACTAAAAGCAAAAGAAAAAAAATAAGAAAAAACTAAAAAAAAAAAATGAAGAGAAAAAACTAGAAAAAATAAGACTGATTTTGGCATTGAATAATCCAACGAAGTTTGACAAATTCCTATAAAAAGAAAAATCTAAAAATAAATAAGAAAACTAAAAAACAAAAACACAAACGAAAAAGCTTGAAAAAAAAGGAAAAACTAAAAAATATAAGAAAAAACAAAAAACAAAAAAACTTGGGGAAAAAAAGCAAAAAAAGCAAGGTCACAGATGAATTATGACTGAGTAGAGAGTTTGATCGGTACTTTCTATCAGCTTTGAGCCAAATGGAATTTCTATTGATTTGTTTTTGTTTTTTGGACCTATGGCCAAGTCAAATTTAAAGCACCAGATCACCGAAGCATTAAACCTTCCCAGTAATTAAATGCGGTGACCCTTTAGAAACAGCAGTTATCAGAAGCAACTTGTGGTCTATGTGCCTGGGTAGGCAAAGTTGAGTGGATTCGAAAATCTATACAGTCGTTCAGTCATTGGTCCCATTATAGTTGTCACATTTGTATATAAATTTTCTACCCTAAATGTATCAATGTATATTATTTTCTACCCTAAATGTATCAATGTATATTATTAATCTTGGAAAGCCTAGATTAATACTGTAAAAGAAAAAAATAGAGATAAAATCGTTAATAGTGGTGAGGGAGGGGCCAAGATGATTGTCCTTTACTATTCTTTCAAGACTATTCTTTTTTCCGCGAGTTGTTATATGTTATATGTGAAAAATTTTCGAATATGTTTGAATTTTTATGAGGAAAGAAATTAACTAGTATAGTATACTTAACGCTCTTCTTTTTAACTAAATCTAAATTTAATAAACTAAATCTAATTTCCATTCAACCACAAGGTTTGGTTTGGTTTCTTTTGTTTAATGGCATATTAAACTTTGTAGGTTATTTAATGCCTAAGCTATTCTCCGAGAAGAATAGTAGTGGTACTATTTAACCCATAGCTGGGAGGATTAGGGTGTTCATACCTTTCCCAAGGGTATTTGCCCGAAAGTGAACGTAATAGCGCGACTGGAGTACGAACTCGCGTACTACGATTCCGCAGTCCATCGCTTTAACCATTACACCTTAAACTACAAGTAAATTGAATACTAAATTACAAAACATAACTAATTGACCAGTGTTTAATACAGTTTACATAAGAAAAGAATCGATCAACTGTAAATCTAAATGTACCTCTAATTCTTAAATTAGTTTATAATGGAAAGGTTTGGTCTGGTTTGGTGTTATGGCATATCAATCATTGTTGGTGATTTAATGCCAAATCCTCTTTTTACATATATATAAATATATGATTTGTAAACGCATTTTGTAGATATACATCGTTTAGTGATCAAATAGTTCTATTTCTAACAATTCAATTGAGCATAAGTCAACAAAGTTAAATGGTTCAAAGTATTGCTATGTATATCTAACAATTCAATTAAGCGTCAGTCATTTGTTTACACACAGTTAAATGATCAAACAATTCTACTTCAAATAATTCAATTTAGTATAAGTCATTTGTTTGTGCCCTGTTTATATGTGAAAGTTTTATTTGACTTATAGATAGAAACCTACCTGGTGCTACCACTTCAGGCTTGAATAGACCTGGAAGCGCTAGCAATGAAGGGGTACTCCGTACTCCCCAAAGTCTTACTGGAGTCTCACCATCAGATTATTTAATGTCATATCTAGGACACTCTTACCGCTCTGAAGAGATGTAGTCGGTGTATTCTATAGCCCCACCCGACTGGGCTTAATGGGAAGGAAAGATTTAGTAAGCAATGAGTTGATCACGAATATTAAGTTGCAGGTTTGTGAATTTGAGTAGTAAATCCTCTCGTTTTGAAAGGGTTTCTCCATTTGCTTAGTAAATAATGCACATAGCTGGTAAAATGGGCTCAACAATTCCACGAGGCTTAAGATATATTACTGCGTTTTCTCGTTAGTCTCATCATACACAATTCATAGATGTAAACAAGTAAATTCACCTCTTGTGGGCCCATCTACTTTGATTTACTAGGTTAAAATTTTATTCACCCCAAGGGATCTATATGGTATATTTGAGGAGATCTGGTACAGAATATCGTCCACAAATAAGTATCCCTCAAACAATTTTTAAAAGAAAAAAAAGTTAATTTTCTGGTAAACCAAAGATACCAAGAATCGATTATCTCTAGCCGAGCATTTTACAACAAAATGGATATTATTAGGTACTCAGACACGCAGGACACTGCTGGAGAAGCAGGGACGAGCTCATAAGTGATGTACTCGTATGGACCCCCACATGTGGCCGGGCAAAAGCAGGACGACCAGCTCGAACTTACATACAGCAGCTATGTGAGGACACAGGATGTAACCCTGAAGACCTGCCAGAGGCGATGAATGATAGGGAGAAGTGGCGAGAGAGAGGGTCGGGGATGTCCGTGCTGTCGGCACGACACGATGATGATGATGATGATGAATTATCAAACGCTACAGCATTGTAAGTCTAACCACAAATAACAATTTTAGCTGTCCTCTCCCCTTTAAAAAATAGAACAGAAAAAATCATATTTATGGAATTTTATTTTTGTTTGCTGATGTCTTATAATTTTATTATTGGTTGTAGAGTTTGGTAATATATGATACCTAATAATATCCGTTTTGATTGTATAATGTACCCCTAATAATTGTAAGATAGCAGCTTGTTTAGTTTTAGAGAAAATTAACTTTTTATAAAAAGAAATTTTAAGTATATTTATTTATGGACGATACTCTCCTCTCTCTCTCTCTCTCTCTCTCTATATATATATATATATATATATATATTTATGTGTGTTTGTGTGCGTGTGTGTGTGTGGTTTTCATAAAGAAACTACAGCAGTTTAAAATGTGTCAACAAACATGACGGTTATGTTGAAGAGCAATGATCAAAAAGCACCTTAAGAATAAAGTTAAAAAGTTGGAATTTTATGTTTTTGACAAAATCCTTCTATCGTTAGTATATGTATTATTAAATTAAATATATCTAAAATACCACAGGACTTATATGAAAACCTATATATATATATATATATATATATATATATATATATGTCAATGGCTTCGTGTAGAGTCTTGAGCTAACCGGAACCAAAACCTTCCCATTGTATATCACTTCCAAACAAGATCAGTTTGACATTTGTAGTTTGAGAACAAAGTAGACTAGTGGAAACAATTCAGCATCCAACTGTCGGTGAATAGCCTTTACTGGTCAGAAACGGGACGGTGAGGCCACAATTAAAGCCATAAACTGCTTCAGCTGAAAATTCTATTCAATCTTTAGTGTTTCCTGAAAATAGATTCTGTCATTTAATTAGTGCACAAGGAAGAGCCTGTCATTTACTGCCGGCCAATAAAACACGTTATTCACACTTGTTTACGATTTTTATGTTTTCACAATAAAACGAGTTCCTGAAAATACTTGATTATCAGCCAATTATCATTATAAAGTAAAACAAAGCAATCGGATCTTATACTCACATATAAAAAGAACAAACAAACTTACTAGTCTGTCTTTCAGTTAGTCTGTCTGTCTGTCTTTCAGAACACACACACACACACACACACACACACACACACATATATATATATATATATATATATATATATATATATATCGTCCAAAATGAAGTAGACTCCTTATATAGCTATGCAATTTTATTTTTGTGCAAAGAGTTTCGTTCCTGTAGTGTTCAGTAATAAATATAATCTAATAAAATCCGTTTTGATTGTACAACGTCTTAATTGTAGTTATAAAATCCTGATTGCTTTGGTTTAAAAGAAAATTGTTTTTTTAATTCAAAAATTGCAAGTGGTGTAAATATTTACAGTTGATATTATCTATATCTGTCTCTTTCTTTCTTTCTTTCTATATATATATATATATATTGGCCTAATGGGTGGAGTGTTCGCCAATGGTCTGGGAGACCTGGGTTCAATCCCAGGTCGCGTCACACCAAAGACTTTTAAAATGGTACTTGATACCTCCTTGCTTAACACTCAGCAATATAAGGTACGTATCAAGGGTAAAGTGGAGCAATTCAGGGAAAGGAGAAGCGTCCCCTCCTACACCTCGGTGTAGTAGCTATTGAAAAGGGAGCTTTTTTGTGGCTCTCGACTACGGTCGCCAACTTTACTTATATATATATATATATATGTATATATGAATATATATTTGGTCAAACAATATCGACATCCTTTGTCTACACGATTTTGTATTTATCCTTTTGAGTCGCCGCATTGATTTTATGTTATCCGGCGGTAATTGGTAAGATAACCTCCCATAATTAACCGGTTCCCTTGTACTTTCTTCCCGATCTTGTGCCATCATCATGAGTGTGTATATTGTAAAAGCGTTAGGATAAATACAAAAATGTGTAGACAAGGAATGTTTATATTGTTTAATCAAATGTGTTTTAACAAAGAAATGCTGCCCAAATCCACACACACACACACACACACACACACACACACACACACACACACACACACACATATATATATATATATATATATATATATATATATATATATATCACCGAAGCTGGTACATATATATATATATATATATTATTAAAATCTCATTTTTGTTTTTCTACATGTAATCGTTAACATGCAAAAATAGTAGATCAAATCGAGATTTTTATTTGAAATATTCTTACAATTCATAAACTTAAAGAATAAAGCAACTTACGAGAGGTTTCAACTTAGTGTAATTGTTAAAGCGCGGGACAGCGGAATCATAATAAGCGAGTTTGAACTCCAGTCGCGCTATTATGTTCACTTTCGGAAAATACCTTTTCGAAAGGTATGAACCCCCTTATCCTCCTAGCTATGGGTTAAATAGTACCATTACTGCTCTTCTAAAAAGGATAGATTTGGCATTAAATAGCCCTAGTAGTTTGATATGTCATTAAACAAAATAAACATTCAAACATACAATTTAAAATCTGATTTGCAACTTAATAATAATTCATTAGTGCTTTTAATGGGGCTGAACATCATTTTTTAATTAATTCATATTCTTGATATAAAGGACATAACAAAAAAAAAAAATGCAAATTCGAATCCTTCACTTCTTTCCAAATAAAAGCATCAAAATAATCATGGACCACTGGTACAACAAGAACCTAACGAGTTCCTGAATCATGTTGTATATATATATATATATATATATATATATA
The DNA here is from genome assembly GCA_963585895.1 of Sepioteuthis lessoniana. Taxonomy (NCBI): domain Eukaryota; kingdom Metazoa; phylum Mollusca; class Cephalopoda; order Myopsida; family Loliginidae; genus Sepioteuthis; species Sepioteuthis lessoniana. The sequence continues at coordinate 78,960,616 of OY757910.1, forward strand.
TATATATTATTTCTATTTTTGTACCTATTCTATTATTATTACCTATTCTTTATAAATAAATATATATATTCACACACACACACACACACACACACACACACACACACACACACACACACACACATTTGGGTGCCCCATTCATTCGGCCTTGTGCCACATCGAAGCAAAGAGCTTTGTAAATTACCTATTCGAGTCTCATTGGGTGCCCCTTTCATATGGCATTGTGCCACATCTAAGCAAAAAAAAGCTTAGTAAATTACCACACACACACACACACATACACACACGCGCACGGCGCGTATATATATATATATATATATATATATATATATATATATATATATATATATATATATATATATATTTATCAACTGTAAAACATAGTCTTAAAACGGAATGATGAGATTCTGTTTTTATGAAAATACAAAGCTGGTTCTGGTGACCTAGAAATAGAATTTAGTATTATTTTCATTTTATCACTGGATTTGATTAATTTTTCAATTGAGAATTAAATATTATTGGCCAATTTAAGAAGCAGAACGTTTAATCATGTGTGTACCAGTCCTGTTGATGAATAAACCTTGAAAGTCATATTTAAATATATGTATATATGAATGTATAAATATGTATCAAATATATATCATATTTCTGTATATATTAAAATTATTAACCTCCATTATATTTGTTTTCTTTTATGTGTGTTTTATTGCATTTTGCCGCTGGATTAGTTTGAAAGACCCTAAAACATCATTCAGTCCTCTTGAAACCACCCAGTTAGCCCCCTCAACCGCTTGCCAGTTATTAGGGTTCCTAGTGTGGGCCACAAGTTGGTGCCCCTGCAACAGAATATACTATCTACCATGGTTTGATAATTGGACACTGGCAAGTGGATCATGTCCTCAACTATGGAGGTTGGTTGGTCGGTTGGTTGGTTGGTTGGTTGAGTTTTATGGGGTACCAACCATTTTAGGTTATTTTATGCCAAATCCATTTTTATACATATAAATAGTTCTATTTCAAACAGTTTTAGTTTACCATAAGTACGCAGTTCAAATGTCAAAATAGTTCTATTTCAAGCTATTCAGTTTAGTAAAAAAAGTTAAGTGGCTCCAAGTATTGCTATGTATCACTCATTAAACAGCAGTCATTAATTTACACAGTTAAATGTAAAAATATTTCTATTTCAAACGATTCCGTTTAGTATAAACACACAATCTAATTCTATTTGACCCATAAATAGGACCCTATTAGTTGCTACCACTCCGGGTGAGACTAGAACTGGGAGCGATGGTAATAAAGGGGTACTCTGAATTCTCCAAAGCTCCAGCATTATTGGAACCTAGCCATCAGATTGTTTTGTGTCATTAGCAGGACACTCGGAGGAGGAGTCTTATACCACTGCAGAAATTCACTAGATGTATTCTACTGGCCCCGCCGACTGGGCCACCTTAACTTCGGATACATTAGGGACTGCATCTCTAAAAGAAAGCCTAGAAAATCCATCACTGATTAACTCCCTTTATAATGAATTAGGCTCATTAACAAACAGTTCTAATTCAGTTAATTCAGTTTAGTATAAGTACAGATTTTGTTTACACAGTTAAATGTCAAAAGAGTTCTATATCAAACAATTCAGTTTAGTTTAAGTAGTGTTTCAATTTCAAAAACATTTCCATTTCAAACAATTCAGTTTAGCATGAGCACGCGGTTTAGATGTAAGTACAGTTCAATTTTCAAAAACATTTTCATTTCAAGCTATTCAGTTTAGTCAAACAGTTCTATTTAAACAATTCAGTTTAGCATAAGTATGCAGTTAGTTCTATCTAACCCATAGATTGGGGCCTTTCAGTTGCTACCACTCCGGGCCAGAGTGGACCTGGGAGCAATGGCAATGAAGAGATAACACTTCAGCTAGGTATTTACAATTTTTATGCAGCGTCTAAACTGCTAAACTGAGTAAACTAAAGAAGTCAGACAAGGTTATAGGATTTGACACTTCTATGGGTTTCTATGGAATGGGCAAATCGCACAAGACACTGACATCGAACATCCTTGCAACCTCCAAACATCCTAGACAGGTTTCGATTGATTCAGCGGGGGGATAATTGTTATCTCTATTCAAAATAATTTTATCTTTAGTTTCATTTAATATTCAGGAAAATAAACAAGAAAATTTTGAGAATCTCAGTTATTGATATTTTGTAAGTACACTGCACATTGTGTTAAGAGTGATGTGTTTATTGTCATGGTAAATAAATTCGAAGACCTTGGTTTAAATTCTTGAAGAGACTGCTGGGTTTTAGTATCCACTGATATCTTTGGGAAAGGCATGAATCAATCTCTGTTCGCTCCAGATATGGATAAATTATAGAGAAGACGGGGCTCTATTGCTTTGTAGGGAGGAAAACTTGTCTATGAGGTCGGTAAACTGAAGTAAAACAATTTTCCTAAGCCTAAGCGTGGAGAAGTAACTTGCTGCATTGAGTTAGAGCAGTGATCGGCGGCCATTTAAGTCAGTTCAAGGATCGTTTCTTTCTTCTTCTGCAACATATAACCCAGTCCAATCGGTTACACGAGGAGGTTGGTTTTATGGCATATCAACCTTTGTTGGATTATTCAATGTTAAAGTCAGTCTTTTTTGCTACCAATGACATGGTTTCATGTAACAAAGTGTCGAGAGTGCACTTGACAAGAGCTGGCCATGGCTACAAAAGGAAAAATGTATCTCTTCATTGCAGCAAAAAAACAAAAAACAAAGAAAAAAAAAAACAACACCATGAGCGAAAAATTATAATGCTCAACAGAATAGCAAGTATATTTCATGTGGAGACAGAGATGAAACGGTTAATTACAAGCGAATGTTGCAAAGTAGCAAAGAAGTATTAGAAGACTTAGACAAAATAGGGCGGAAAAGTGGCCCTTGGAAAATGCATAAGAAATTGAAATTCGACCATCCGACCAAATGGTATATGCACAAACAAGAATCTGGGGGGGGGTGTCCCCGTGGGGTAATGGTTAAAGTGATGGACTGCGGAATCGTAGTAAGCGAGTTAGTACTCCAGTCGCTCTATTACGTTCACTTTCGGGAAAATACCCTTGGGAAAGGTATGAACCCCCTTATCCTCCCAGCTATGGGTTAAATAGTACCACTGTTCTTCTAGGAGAATGGCTTAGGCATTAAATAACCTACAAAGGTTGATATGCCATTAAACAAAGAAACCAAACCAAACCAAGAATCTGGTGCGTAAGATTCTCTGGAATTTTGAAATATAAACGGATCATCTAATCCCGGCCTGGAAAAAAGACTGGAGGAAATAGAACTCGAGACCATCCAGATCAAAGCATTGTTAATATCGGCTAGAATACTGAGAAGAGTCCTAGAGACCTGAGGAGAAAAACCATCTGCTAATGTTTTTGCGAAAAGCTTGCAAGGAGTGGAATTAAAATAAGCATCAGCTGGCAAGACATAGAAATGGAATTTAGAATTGAAAATTGTGCCAAAAAGGAGAAAAAAGAGAAACAACTGAAATAATAGAACTGCCCAATCAAAAGAACATCAGGACATTTGGAGAAAAACTCTAATGAGCAAAAAATAATAGAGAATTTTCGTTTAGCGAATCACCATGAGAAAAGCAAAGAAAACGAAAAAAGGACAAGTACTTAGATATCGCCAGACAACTGGGAAAGTTATGGAATATGACGGTGATATCCAAAAATAATTGGCACGCTTTGAACGGCTCTAAAAGGTTTGGAAAGAAAACTGGAAGAGTCAGACATCGGAGAATGAATCAAGACCATCCAGACTACAGAATTGTTATAATCGATCAGAATACTAAGAAGTGTCTTGGAGGCCTGAAGAAATTTTGCTGTCACTTAGACTCCATTAAAATCCCACCAGAGTTAGCTGAGGTGAAGAACTCACAACGGGAGAAATAATAATTTCTACACAATTATTGCTTCTAGAAACTTTACTTAATACAAATAATTTGCATACAGTTATATTGTTTCAAGTCTTCGTATGAGTACTAAAAAATAATTTTACTATCATTACAATCAGTAATGATTTATGTCTTAAAATTTTACCCTGCGTAGACGGGTATTTTAATAGTACTTTTCAGCAATAGTTTGTTATTGCCGCTAGTAGATCTATACTTCAGCTGGTAGAAATAGACTAACCAGGTGAAAGTGTTTTGGATAACGGCTTGTTTATCTCTATAAATAACATTAAGAATTTAATAGAAAACTTTAAAGGTCGATTCAGATACCTTCTAAAAATAGAAATTCCTAAATTTCTGTATTTGATGTTGAAGTGGAAAGTGCAATTTTAGACAGCTTTCTTAACGAAGAATTTATTGAAATGACTTTCGATCTTGAAGCCGAGTCTACGCGCACATTTAAATGAATTGGGTATTACTTGAAGATTTAAAAAACTTTGTGCATCTGGTTTGTCAAGCATTTCTATGTTCATATACGGTGGAATCTAGGTTTAGCCATTTATCAAAATAATCTAGTTATATTCCTATCAAATACGACCTGGAAGAATGGCAAGGAAGGAGTATTTCTCACTCTGTTTTCGAATGACAAATAATGATCTTTTGTAAACAATTATGGCTTCAAGCAACAATTCTAAATGCAAATATACACTAAATATATCCCAAAGAATTTGAATGTTCCTATTAATATTGAATGTATAATAGAAAATAACACCAATATCTTATAAAATATGTGCCACGAACAACTGCAGATACTTATAGCCTTAATAATAATAATAAACTAAAAAAAAAAAATCCGTTATCCTGGGGAATGGAATTTTAAATAGTACCTAGCAGGTAATTTCAGAGTTAATCTTGAAGCATGGACAGTTAAGGATTACGCCACACTCCTCAAATCTCCAGAATTGGAGCCCTACCATCAGATACAGTTTAGTGTCATATACAGGACAACCCTCTTTGTTTGTATTTGGAAAGGTCTCACCTCTCCGCGGGGAATACAGACAGGGTATTCTAAGACCCGCGGACAAGACAGTAGACAATTCTTTGCAGTACGTTTATGACTACATTTTCACAATATCTATTTGTTTTTTTCTTTTCTGTTTATAACTCAGTATAATAAACAACCGAAAATGTTCTGGTCCTATTGTTTATACAAACTCTCCTTGGAGAAGGAAATCTTTCATTTGCCGCTTTAAAAAAATAATCTATCATCTTCACCGGTCCATATGGCAACATATCACTGCTACAAGCTTCACGGTTCTGTTTGGTCGGTTTCTTCGTTCTTTTATTGTAATCACTCGAACATTTTTTTCTCTCTCCCTAATCACTATATTTGGTTTGAAGATTACACTCAATAGATTTGCTGTCAGATGGAGGTCGCGAGAGAGAGAGAGAGAGAGAGAGAGAGAGAGAGAGAGAGAGAGAGAGAGAGAGACGGTACTCTTGTACAAGATTCTTTTATCTGCAGGTCCATTGTTCTTGTATATGTTGGCTGGTCTTTTTGTTGTAATGTCGACAACAATTAGAGTTTAATGTTCTTTCGACCTGAAAAAAAAGAAAGAAAAGAAAAAAGCAAAAGAAAAGAAAGAAAGGAAAGGAAAGAAAAGAAAAAAAGAGAAAGAAAAAAAAACGCTAAAATAGAGGCACTATGTTTGTTCATTGTTTCGGTGTTAGCAAGCACGAGTTTGTTGGCGCTATGGGTGTGTACCCGACCAATTGGTATAAACAGACACGCGTAAAAAGGCGTCTCTCTTTCAGTCTATCAGTGTGTGTGTGTGTGTGTGTGTGCACAAAGTAGCTCTCTCATCATTACGGCAATCATGGGAATCCAAAGTTTTGCTATAACGGATTTGCCGTAATAACGGATAGATTTTATACAATGAGCATTAAAAGTTATTTCAAGGGTTTTCTTTTAGATTTCTCTACAAATCAGTGAGCTACTTTGTCACCATTATTTTCACGAGTGTTTCGTTGGTGTGGTGTCATGACATATTAACTATTGTTGGTTATTTAATACAGTAATCCTCTTTATACACACTTATATATATATATATGATTTGTAAACACATTTTGTTGATAACGTTTTTAAAGGAGACAAATATTATTTTGTTGCACTCAGCTAATCGGTTCCAAGTATTGCTATGTATATCTAACAATTCAATTAAGCGTCAGTCGTTTGTTTACACAAATTCAAATGATAAACAGTTCTATATCAAACAATTCAGTTTTGCATAAGTCATTTGTTTGCACTCAGTGTAAATGTGAAACAATTCTATTTGACCCATAGATAGGACCCTATCAGCTGCTACCACTCCGGTCCAGAGTGGACCAGGGAGCGATTGTAATGAAGGGGTACCCCACATTTACCAAAGCTCCAGCTTTACTGGAGCCTCACCATCAGATTGTTTAATGTCATAACCTGGACACTCGTTGGTGGAGAGTCTTACCCGTCTATTGAGATGCAGTCAGTGTATTCTGCAGCCCCTCTCCCTGCTGATTGGGCTGTTTATTGAGTATGACACTAAACGGCGTCGGATGATGAGGCTCTTGTTCTGGAGATCTGACGAGTGTTGAGTACAGCTTTTTTTTGCCATTACTTTTAGGTTCACTTACATCAGGAGTGGTAGTATAAGTTAGGGTCCAATCTATAGGTGAAAGTGATCTATTTAAAATCATTCGTATGTGATCACGTGAAAAAATGCACAAAAAATGTAAATATATATATATACAATGAACATGAATGTATAACATCTAGGTATAAAATAACCCTAGACTGTTTGAATAGGCATTAAAATCAATTAATCAGTCAATCAAAAATTTGTATCAGAATATGACACCAACTACAGGGATATAAGAAGTCCCATTATAATGAATTAGCAATTATAATGAGTGGACTTTATATGAAGTATATTAATAATTAAATTCCACCCGAAAAAAATCTTGGTCTCTTTCGTTTCGATAAATCAAATTATTATTAAAGATATCGGGGTGTTATTTATGGGTGATATAGGCAAGAGATTGATAGAGAGATACTAATGACGGGAGAAATATAGATAAATAAATACTAAAGAAGGCACATAAACAGATATGCATAGATAGATAAATAGAAAGATACTAAAAAAAAGAGAAATACATAGATATGCAATGATAGATAGATAGATAGATAGATAGAGAGAGAGTAAATGAGTCTCGCCTACGCCTATCCTTTGGTATATAGTCTCTATCACCGATGTCGTGCACATTTTATTGATAGATATAGCAAACTGTAGTATATATATATATATATATATATATATATATATATATATATATATATACAAGGGCCGTTCAAAAAGCTCTAAGTCTTACCCAGATTTTAGATTTGACACATACTTATCGCCTTGTGTTGTTATGTTCAGGTGTGGCTTTTGAACGATATATATATATATATATATATATATATATATATATATATATATATATATATATATATATATATATATGTCTATGTGTGTCAATAATATTACTCAGCGACTCGATTTTAAATCATAAACAAGGCTGTTTGCATTTCATATAGCCCTAATATCCTTGGGAATAGTATGAATCTAATTATCCTCCCTCCGTCAATGGGTAAATAGGAGAGAAGACTGAACTCTTTAATATTGCCAAGTCAACCAGTCAAGGAGAAGGAAAATACTGAAACCAAGCCTGTTAAACTCCACTTAAAAATTGACAGTGTATTACATCTTGCTCGTGCGGCAGGGTTGGGATTTTTAAATGAATAGTTTGTTGGCAAAATTTTAAGCAAGCCAGAGCTCATTTGTTTGCAAACAGTTAAATGGTTTTTAGTATTGCTATCAAGCAGTAGTGATTTTATTTGCACACAGCTAAATCGTTTCAAGTCTTGTTATCTAACACTAATAATTCTATACAACATTACTCATTGGTTTGCACACAATTAAATGGTTTCTAGCATCGCTATTTAACAGTAACAATTCAATTTAACATAATTTAATTCTTTGAATAGAATTAAATGGCTAAATAATTTGACTCTGAGTAACAAGTACGACTACTTAACAAGTACGACTACTTCGGATCGGATTAGATCTCGGAGTAATGGCAATAAAGGAGTACTCCACATTCCCAGGAGCTCCAACACTGGAGCTTCACCATCAAATAGTTTAGTATCATATCCTGGGCACACGTTGGTGGTGGGGTCCTAACCTTTTGTAGAGATGTAGTCGGTGTAATCTACTGTTCCAGCCGACTGGGCTGAATTTTATTTGTTTTTCTTTTTAATAATATTGTTATATTTGCTCGAAGATGTTTATGTATTGAATATTATTTTATTCGTTACAGTTGGCGAAATAAACCTTTTCTTTCTCAAAGTAGAACACACACACACACACACACACACACACACACATATATATATATATATATACATGCGGAGCACCCCTTCATTGCCATTGCTCCCAGGTTCACTCTGGCCCGGCGTGGTAGCTCCTGATAGGGCCCTATCTATGGGTTAAATAGAACTAACGACATATTTATGGTAAACTGAATTGTTTGACGAAACTGAATAACTTAAAATAGAAATGTTTTTGGCAATTAAACCGTACTTACATTTAAACAGCGTGCTTATGCTAAACTGAATTATTTGAAATGGAAATGTTTTCTTACATTGAAACTGTACTTACATTAAACTGATTTGTTTAATATAGAACTGTTTTGACATTTAACTGTGTATGAACAAACTCTGTACTAATACTAAACTGAATTAGCTGAATAAGAACTGCTTAATTGAACTGAATAGCTTGAAATAGAAATGTTTTTCACAATTAAACTATAATTACATTTAATTGATATAACTGATTATTTACATAAAATGGATTTGGTATTAAATAACCTATAAATGCTGATATGCCATAAAACCCAAACAACCACACCAAACACACACACACATATATATATATATATATATATATATACATGGGTGTTTATTTTGGTATGCATTTTTAAGTGCGTTTGCGTGAATGCACATATGTTTTTCTAACCATTTAATCACTATGTTTGCATATACAAATTTATTTGCACATGTGTGTGTGATCCTTATGTAGGCTAGCCTAGTCGACTGGGGCTGTAAAATACACTGCTTGCGTCTCCACAGACCCCTTTAAGAACCCCCAAAAGTGTCCAGGATATGAAACAAAATCATCGGATGGTGAGGCTCTATTGCTGGAGCTCTGAATATTGTAGATTTGGGAAATATGGAGTACCCCTTCATTACTATCACTCCCAGGTCCACTATTACTCGGAGTGGTAGTACCTGATAAGATCCTATTTCTCAGTCAAATAGAACTGTTTGACATTTAAACTGTGTACAAACAAATGATTTATATTAAATTGAATTGTTAGAAATAGAATTGTTTGATCCTTAAACTGTTTGTAAACAAATGACTGAGGTTTAATTGAATTATTTGTAATACATTGCAATACATTTAACAGTGAGCAAATGAGTGAATAGTGTTCAATAGTATAATTAGTGCTAGATACCCATAACTGAAACTGTAACGGTTTCAAGCTGGCAAAGGAAATAATCAAAAGATACCCCGCACAAATAATTAAGGACGCGGACTTCGCCGATGACATAGTGCTTCTGGCAAATACACTCGCGCAAGCCGAAACCCTGCTACATAGTCTTGAACAAGCAGCTGGTGGCATAGGCCTCCATGTCAGTGCAGACAAGACGGAATACATGTGCTTTAATCAAATAGGTGACATCTCCATACTAAAGGGTGGGCCTTTGAAACTAGTGGACAAGTTCACCTACCTAGGAAGCAGTGTCTATTAGCAAACACATGGACAGCTATCGATATGCTATCAGTCATATAAATAAACGCCGTTTTTTCCAAGCAGCGGTCGTGTCAATACCGTATTATAAATGCACTACATGGACGTTATCTAAACGTTTGGAGAAAAAGCTTGACGGCAATTACACAAGAATGCTGCGAGCAATATTGAACAATACTACTATCACCAAAACTACAGTATTACTGGAACTTCATCATCAGATTGTTTAGTGCCATATTTTGGACACCCGTTTTGGGGATGTCTTACTCCTCCGCAGAGATTCAGTCGGTGTATTTTACAGCCCCAGACGACTGGGCTTCGAAAAAGTCTAGGAAAACGAAAGTGACGGTGATATCTATCGTAGTTGTAGGTTTTGTATCAGTCTCCAAGAATGTGGAAAAGAGACTGAGAAAACTGGAATCGAGATAATCCAGCTCACTGCTAAAATCAGCAATAATACTTAAAAAGAGATGCACCAATAAACGTATCTTTTAATGTCAGTTGAGTTTGGCACAAGGCCAGAAACATGAAGGGCTCAGTGAGATTCGAACCCACTAACTAAGATCTGCAAGTCTAGCTCGTTAACCATTACAACACCCGAGGTGCACATTTTAATACTCTATTGACTGTTTCAGTCCGCACATTTTGATTAATTTAATCTTCCTTAAAGTTAAGTTTTTTTGGTTCCAGAATGGGATTTAAATTTAACAATGTGCTAAATGAAAGGGAGCTTGACTTGGATTGATGACTGACCAAATTTAAGACACTCCTTCGTCTCCATTTCTCTCTCTCTCTCTCTCTTTCTCTTTATTTCTCTCTTTACTTTTCGCTTTCTTTCTGTGTATCACACACTTCAAGGAGTGCGCCCGGCCATTATGAGGCCTTTAGAGTTCGTCCTAGTCAAAATACGGAGAAAGTAAGCGAGCCCGTTGAACTTGTGAAATCTTTTCATTCTGGCGACATCATCCCCAAACCACGTCATCTCTTCTCACTTTCAACGGATACTGACGTCTACGTGCACTTTCTCATTTACACTTCATCCATATAAACAAGGTCCGCTTCTCCGACGTCTGTAATTTGTAGTAGAGAAAGTAGGTTGGGAGGGAAGGAATCTTTTTAATTCTTCTTTCCCCTTCTCTAGTCTTTTTTTTTTTTTTTTTTTTTTTTTAATTCTTATTGAACGAATTGAACGTTACATTCTTATGTCCTTTAGCACAAGGGAAAAAGTAAGGAGTTGAAGAAAATTAGTGTAGTAGTATGAAGAAGAAGAAGAAGAAGGAAGAAGAAGAAGAAGAAGGAAGAAGAAGAAGAAGAAGAAGAAGGAGGAAGAGTTGAGGAAAATAAGGACGAAGTTAATAAAGATGAAGTAAAAAGAAGTAAGAGCTTTTAAAGAAGAGATACTTTACAAAGAAGAAGAAGAAGAAAAAGAAGAAGGCAAAAGAGGAGAAGGAGAGGAAAAGGAAGCGGGAGAGAAGGAGTTTATAAGGAAAAAGAGGAAGAAAGAGGTGATAAAGAAGAAATATGAACAGTTGTTGTAAAAGAAGGGAAAGTTCATGAAGAAGAAGAAGAAGAAGAAGAAGAAGAAGAAGAAGAAGAAGAAGAAGAAGAAGAAGAAGAAGAAGAAGAAGAAGAAGAAAAATTAATGAAAAAGAAGAGGAGGAAATAAAAATAATAAGTTATAATGAAGAAAATCAGCAGAAAAGAAAGAAAGAAAGAAAGAAAGGAAAAAAACAACATGAAACGAAGGCGTGTATTCTCTGCCCTTTTTTACAGTCTGATTTTGCCTTTCCCTCCTATTGAAATAATTGAGGTGGAGCTAGGCTAATATTGCTTCACCTCCTTTCGAATTTTAAAATGCTATCGGTGAATAGACCGTTGAATGTATCAACGAATTTAGGCTCATACTACATACGCCTCCATACACATTCATGTAAGCGATATTTTAAAAAGATACATATTTAGTTAGAAACATACGTATTTATATAATTTTCTTGTTAGCATATTGTCGTGATAACGTGGGCATATAATTCTAAATAATGAAATTCAATCACTTGTTACTCTCTTTCTCTGAGTTTCCGTTCGTTGTTAGGAAATCTTTGGTGTTAATTTTATGAGTTAGGAAATGCTTTAGGAAACAAGGAGTTGATAAATCGACCCACCGAATCAATCAATCAAGCAAGCACCTTCGTGGACGCCGACACATGTCTTTAAGAGTAAATATCAGTGAAATATTAATCCTGATTTGAAGGAAAAGATCTTGTACATTTTTAACAGCATGTATCTTCACTGTTTAAAGTAAGTGCTATGGACATACGCAGATTAGTTGATTGCCATACATACATATATACATATCGTGGATATCCATTGTGGCGTAATGGTTATCTTCGCGCAGCAGTTTTTCTGCGTACTATCTGGCATCCGTGCCGGACAGGTGTTGGAATCAGTGGTACATCTATATCCTTGCCCTTTAGGTTATAATAATTACGCAGATGCGTATTTCCAATCCTCCAAGTGTTCCAAGTATTCGCCGGAATTTTTGGTCGTGGTAATTCAATTCACAACAATTTTTTAAAGATTTGCATATCATCCACTCGTTTCATATGTCTCGCTAAACATTTCATACATCTTAAATTGCGTGTCCCGCTGGTACGGGCACAGTCCAACAAAGGCAGACTTGAGGCTGTAAGGTCTCCGGCTTCGGCTGGGCCACCGAGCTGCATCATTGACACCTTTTTCTCCCTTGCATAACACTGGAACTTGCTGTCCAGTTTCAGCAATAATCAGGCATACGTGCCCGGACCCAGATTTGGGTCCATGTCCAGCGAGGCTCATCAGGCCCACATTGCACTAGCAACACGAGTTCAAATCCTGGACGCGAATGTTTGCATTTCATATAGTGTTAATACTCTTGGGAAAGGTATGAATCCCATTATTCTCCCTCCAGCTACGGGTAAATAGTTGGGCAGAGTAGGATCCTTAGTTTTAGTTTGGCAACCAGCCTAGGAGAAGGAAAACTCTGAATTCAAACCTGTTAACCTCGACTTAAAAATTGACCTTGTGACACATCTTGCCGTAGGGAAATGGATACGGCTACCCGAGTTCATAACCTGGACGTGAACGTTTGCATTTCACATATTAGGGCATGGTATGACAACCAATGTCCCGGTATATTATACCGGGACATTGGCCCAGCGGTTAGAGTGTTCGCCAATGGCCCGGGAGACCTGGGTTCAATCCCAGGTCGAGTCATACCAAAGACTTTAAAAATAGAACTTGATACCACCTTGCTTAACACTCAGCATTATAAGGTACGGTTCAAGGGTAAAGTGGAGCAATCATGGGAATGGAGTAGCGCCCTCCCCTACACCTTGGTGTAGTAGCTATCGAAAAGGGAGCCTTCGGGTCACCCTCGACTATGGTCGCTAACTTTACTTTTTTTTTATGACAACCAATCTAAGAAAAGGAAAACTTAGAATTCAAACCGATTAAACACAGCTAAGAAATTGACCTTGTGTCGCATTCGACACGTGCGGTGGAGTTGGTAAATATTTACATGGCAACTGCATAATCTTTCACAGATCACCGTTGCCTCTCATAATCTCACACCCGTCTCTCAACATTCCTCCGTCTTGGTGAGTAGTGTTCTAAATAGGGCTGCTCGAATACAAGAGTCTTAACGGGGTCAATCCTTGTCACGGGAGGACACAACAACAATGTTAGGATAAGACTCCTGCTGCCCATGTGTAGATATGTTACTGCCTGCTTCCAGCTGGTTAAGTCTGCATACCTCGCCACATCTCCATCACCTTGGGACTTTTTCGAGAGAAAAATTAGTAAATGAATAGACTGTAAGGAAACATTTGTATATCATGGTATTATAGTAACCAACGATTGTACAAAATGAATACCACCTGGCCCAGTCGGCAGGGGCTGTAGAATACATCGACTGCATCTCTGCAGAGGGATAAAACTACCGCAACAAGTGTCCTGGATATGACATTAAACAATCTGATGGTTTGCCTCCAGTAATACTGAAACTTTGGGGAATACGGAGTACCCCTTTACTGCCATCTCTCTCAGGTCCACTCTGGCCTGGGGTGGTAACACCAGATAGGGTCCTATCTATGGGTTAAGTAGAACTAAACTGTGTACTTATGCTAAACTGAATTGCTTGAAATAGAACTGTTTTAAGCTGTTTTCTTATGACAAAATGAATTGTTTGAAATAAAGCGGTTTTTGAAGTTGGAACTGTGTACTTATGACTAACTGGATTGTTTGAAATAGAACGATTTTTGACATTTAAACTGTGTACTCATGTTAAATTGAACTGTTTGAAATAGAATCGTTTTAGACATTTAAACTGTATACTTAATGCTAAACTGAATTGTTTGAAATAGAACTGTTCATATCATTAAAAATGGATTTTGTTAAATAATCTAAGATGGTTGATATGCCATAAAACCAAACCAAACCAAACCAAACCGAAATGACTTAATTCGGCGTTAAATGACCTGAAACGGGTTGATACACCATAAAACAACAATCCAACCAATCAACCAATCAACGAATACCACTCACTAAGTCTTCAGTATTATTATCTTGTGATAAGCCGAAGATGACAAATAATCACGTCCCCTGCAGGTATTTCATCAGAGTTATTCTTCTTCAAGTTGGAGAATGGGATAAAGAATTAAGGGGCCAAGAGTCTCAGAAATAATGTCGTTAAGTCAAAAAGCTTCCTCCTCCATTGTTTTTCATCTTGTAGGGTGTCTAAGCCACCCTCTTCACCATACAAACTCGGTGGCGATACCTGTTTAGTCGTTGATGAATCGAAGATGAAACAGGGTTAAGTAGTACCAGTAGTGTGTTGACCAATAAGTATATACGTACATACATACGTATATACAAAGGGGTGAGCTTAGTGTAACATTTTTGGTTGTAGAAAATAAAATCGGTGACTCGAGTTCTAATCCTGGTTGAGACTTTGCGTTTCACTTCGAATTAATGTTCCCAGGAAAAGAAGGGAATCCTTCTGTTCTCCTAGTTATGGATAAATAGTAGAGCACACTGGGTTCTTAGGCTTGGTTGCAAGCCTTCAAGATCATAAAGATTTTTTTTATTATCACAACATGTTTTTCATGGCCAGAATATAACATTTTTCACGCAAAATTAAAAAGAAAAGAAAAGTAGAATAAATACTTTAAGCAGAATGTGAATAATTAATCTCTCTCGCAATTTAAAATTTGTAAAAAACACTTTTAGTAATTGAAACCTATTGAGGATATCTACCCCACCTCCAGTGCTGATATGTGTCACAAAGTCTGTTTAATGTGAGCAATGAAGTAAGCCTCCACAAGGGTGGTGCCCAAATAACTTAGTTTCGTCGGCATTCCTCATCAGTTGCGTCTCCGGCGTCAAGCATATAAACCTAGTTCTTATTCCCTTTTAGGTAAGAGGGGAGGTATTGTCAGTGGAGAGGGCCTCCCACAACAAAACAGATTTTTTGTTTATGTACATCCCGACACAAGGAAATAGAACCAACCATAAAAGATCTAGATTAATCTGTTTATCTTTCAACTTAATTAGTGCCGCACGTATCGCGTCAGACATTTCGCACATCTGAAATCGCTCATGATACAACTCATAGATCTTAGATCTAAATATTTTGATTTACTACAAAACTTTCTTTCTTTGAGGAAGCAACTTTTGGATAACTGCACGTCTATTCGTTTCATGTGTCTAGCCAAATATTTCGTCTGTCTCTTGAAATCGTCCCAAATGATAAATCTTGATAATCTAAATAAGCTCATGTAGTTTTTTAAAAATTTATTCTTTAGACTATCTTCGTCAATCAGTTGGTTAGCTGCTTGGTTATATGGCATGTCAACCCTGGGATTATTTAATAACCAAGGGGTTGTTTATATCGAAGACAGTCTTTTTTTTTTCAAGCAATTTTATGGTTTCAAGTACCTTCCTATTCAGTAATTTGCAAATAATTATATATCTTCTGTTGACTATTCCTAGATATGATTAATATTTTAAAAGCATTTAAATGGCTTTGAGTAATTACTCCTATTTTAGACAAGTAATTTTTACATAATAATATGCTTTCAATTATTCTTACAATAACTTGCAAAAAATTAATTATTCCTACAAATAATAGGCAATGAATTAAATAAAATTCATGATCATTTTAAACCGGTAAACACTTCATACTTAGTTGTAATATCAATGTTTTAAGAGCCAATATACCAGTGTAGTTGAAGATAATTTATTATTATTATTATCTCAACAAGATCGATTTGACTTACAGATGGGCACAACTGATTTGGTTCAGTCTGGTTATTTAACAGCATATCAATCCTTTATGGGTTATTTAATGCCGGAATTTTATTTATCTGTAAATGTTTGATTATAATCATTAATATTTATATATTCAATAATATATTGCAATTATTTCTTAATCAGTCAGTTTTTTTTTATCGCTAATAAAAATGATTTTTAACATACACTCATATCATATAAAATATTCCCATCAAATACAAATACTTTGTACACAGGAGATCCCGCTGTCGTAGTGGCTGACGTGCTGTAGTGAAAAAGTTCAAACTTCAGTCGGATCAATACATTCACTTTTGAGGAAGTGCCCGTAGTGTAAAGGTTACCGTCGTAGGAAATGGACACGGCGACACGAGTTCAAATCCTGGCCGAGACTAACTGCATTTCACATAGCACTAATACCCCTGGGAAAGGTATGAATCCAATTATTCTCCCTCCAGCTATGGGTAAATAGTAGGGCAGACTAGGTTCTTCAGCCTTGGTGAGACAACTAGTCTAGGAGAAGGAAAACTTTGAATTCAATCCTGTTAAACTTCGCTTAAAAATTGACCTTGTGTCACATCCTGCCCGAGCGGAGGGGTTGGTAAATATGATTACATTGACTTTTGAGCTAATACCTTTCGGAAAGGTATGAACCCCTTATTTCCGCAGCTATTCGTAAAATATCACTACTACAATTCTTCTGGAAGGATGGTTTGGGCATTAAATAACCCACGATGGATGATATACAATTAGACAAAAAAAAAAAAAAAGACAAAAAACTAACCAAACCAAACGACTGTATGGTATCAAGTATTCATATCTAGAACTAATAATTCATACGCAATTATATAGTTTCAAGTAAATATTCTTATTTAATAATAATATGAATTTGTTTGCACACAGTGATAGTGATTCAAATATTCTTATTCAATGCTAATAATTTTCAAACAAATCTATTTGACCCATTGATATGACCATAACGCGTACTACTCCTCTGGGTCTGAGTTGGCATGGGAGTAATGGCAATGAAGGGCTGACCCCACACTCCCCAGAGCACTTGAACTGAAGCCTTAGAATCATATGTATCAGGCCGATGACACCTTCATCATCTTACGATTAATTAACTTGACTAGTCATTGTGCATTTTTTTCTACTGCTTTAAGACAAAAACTCACCCAGGCCCTCACCTCTAAGGGAGCAAGGATCAGCGCGTATGAGAAACTTAACTTGAGTGATTTGCGATAAAACGCAATTAGAATTAGGAAGATGATCGACTTCGGTTATTTAATGCCAAAGATATACTTGTAGAAAAATACCAGTGATACGAATGAGACCATAGCTGGAGGAGGGAGTAAAAAGTAAAGTTGGTGACCTTAGTCGAGGGTGACCCGACGGCTCCCTTTTCAATAGCTACTACTCAGAGATGTAGGGCACTACTCCATTCCCTGGATTGCACTACTTTACCCTTGATCCTTACCTTATAATGTTGAGTGCTAAGCAAGGCGGCATCAAGTACCATTTTTTACATTTTTGGTATGGCTCAACCTGGGATTGAACCCCGGTCTCCTGGGCCATTGGCGAACACTCTACTCATTAGGCCAATGGCAAAGAAGTACATAACTTTTCGAAAATAAACATAATAGAATGACTGGAGTTCGAACTTGCTTCCTTTGAGGCCGAAGTCAAACGCTTTATCTATTACGCCACGAGGACCCCCTCCTTAAGAAGATGGAGGGTAATATTACTGAACATTATTGCTAATGATAACAATTTCTTTGTACATTTTTTTTTAAGTAGAAGAATAATATTGTGAATTGAATTACCATGACCAGACAATCCGGGGAACACTTGCGCGCGACATAGGGAACACTGGACAGCTGCTTTAGCCTTATTGAATCTCATCAACAGTATGCGCCGTGATCTCCTCCACTGGAGACTGAACCAGCGACCACAGAATGCAGAACCGAAACTCTATAACCAGTCCCCATCGCATAAAAGTAACGCCAAATTAACTAGTCATGGTATTTGCGCGGGCTATTAACCTGAGTGTTTCTTGCCAGTTACATCCGTACTGTTTACAGAGAACACGGTCACCTCCAGGGCCACGTCTTCCCAGGAGGATCGTACATCTATATCCTTGCCCTTTAGGTTATATTAATTACCCAGATGCGTATTTCCAACCCTCCAAGTGTTCCAAGCGTTCGCCAAATTTTTTGGTCGTGGTAATTCAATTCACAACAATCTTTTTAGGTTTGCATATCATCCACTCGTTTCATATGTCTCGCTAAACATTTCATACATCTTAAATTGCGTGTCCCGCTGGTACGGGCACTGTCCAACAAAGGCAGAGTTGAGGTCGTAAGGTCCCCGGCTTCGGCTGGGCTACCTTCGGCTGGGCAAGCTGCATCATTGACACCTTTGTCACTCTTGTATAGCACTGAACATTGCTGACCAGTTTAAACTATAATTAGGCATACGTGCCTGGATTCAGATTTGGGTCCATGTCCAGCTAGGCTCATCAGGCCCACATTGCACTAAGTGGGTCGATGAGCAGCATAGTTCAGCAGGGCTCGAGCCTCGGCTCTTGCACGACCTTCCCCTCCCCTAAATCCCCACTATAATCGACCATCGGGTCAAGTCCTGTCTGGTGGGAGACAGAGACAAATATAGCATACATCTCAAATACTTCCTAACCCAGTCACTTGGGGTCGTAGAATACATCGATTGTATCTTTGCAGAGGGAATCCCCAATGAATGTCCCAGATATGACAATAAACAATCGGATGGTGAGGCTCCAGAAATACTGGAGCTTTGGGGAAAGCAGAGTGCCCCTTCATTGCCATCGCTCCCCAGGTCCACTCTGGCCCGGTGTGGTAGCACCTGTTAGGGTCCTTTCTATGGGTCAAATAGAACTAAACTGCTTACTTAGTTCTTCTTTACCCATTGATAGGACCCTATCAGGTGCTACCTCACCGGACCAGAGTGGACCTGGGAGTGATGGCAATAAAGAGGTACTACGCATTCCCCAAAGCTCCAGCATTACTGAAGCCTCACCATCAGGTTGTTTAATATCATATCTAGGACTCTTGTTGGGGTAGTCTTACCTCTCGGCAGATATGCAGTCGATGTATTCTGCCGCTGCAGCCGACTGGGCCAAAAAAACGAAGGTGTGATTCTATACTTACCAGATATTCAAAACTAAAGCCTCACCGCTGGTTGCAGTTTTTTTTATCGTTCTAGAGATACCTTAAACTTTGGTTATCACCTTGTAAACAGTCTGATCGTTGTGTGTGTGTGAGTTTGTGTTTACGCGTATGTAAGAGAATGGATCATTAATTCAGTCTCGGTTTGACGAATGGAAAATAGTTTTAATTTTGTTAAGCACCACATCGAACCAGATTTTGAAATTAGTTGATTGGAATCCTTTAGAGTCTGTTTTGGATACGTAATATATACGGCATTCTTTCTGTCATCTAATTATTCTAGAAGCTTCTTGTAAAATAACGAGGGCGGTTTCAAATCTTTGAGAGTAAGTGTAACGGCTGGATACTACATGGACGCTAACCAAACGGCTGGAGAAGAAACTTGACGGCAACTACACAGGAATGTTGAGAGCAATATTGAACAAGTCCTGGCGACAACACCCCACGAGACGCCAACTGTACGGCCACCTGCCTCCCATCACGAAAACTATACAGGTCAGACGAGCCAGACACGCCGGACACTGCTGGAGAAGCAAAGACGAGCTCCTAAGTGACGCACTACTATGGACCCCCACATATGGTCAAGCAAAAGCAGGACGACCAGCCCGAACTTACATACAGCAGTTATGTGAGGACACAAGATGTAACGCAGAAGACCGGCTGGAGGCGATGAACGATAGGGAAAAGTGGCGAGAGATGGTCAAGGATATCCGTGCTGGCGGCACGACATGATGATGATGATGATGTATTTCATTGTAAAAGTTCATAATTCTTACATGTGTACGAGATGGCAGGTTAGACTGATTATTTTGTAGATCACCAGGTTGACCAGGTTTAACACCTCACGTCAAAATAACGTTAGGGAAGACAGGATATGGATAATAAACAAATGAAGGCTCGTCGACCGGCGTAGGGAAATAAAACTTAATGACATGTGTTTTAATATGACTTGTTGATGCAATAATTTAAAAGAGGTTATATAAGAAAAGATAATTTTGGATTTTAAGGAGAATTGGGATTTGAAACCTAAAGGACAAGTTGGATTAGATGTTGGTGCAGGTCGGTGAGAGACGGGGTGGTGGGTTGCGCTTTGTAGCTGGAAGCGAAATTTGCTCATATACTCTTACAGGGTCTTCCTCTCTACTTCGTGTTTGCGTCGGCCTGCTAGATTTGGAGGCAGTCTGAATAAAGACATTTTGTATCTGAATAGCAGAGATGCATTATTACTTTCGAAATTTTGATATTCAACTTGGTTCATCGTGTTACATTCTAAAATGAACGAATACTCTTTATTTCAGAATTAAAAAAAAATATAGCAGATATATTTGTTTTAGTATTACATAGTCATATCGAAACCATATCACTGTCTGAAACAAATGATTATCATTAAATAGGAATAATTACTTGAAATCATATAATTGTTTATAAATTATTAGTATTAGATAGGAATATTTGAAACCGTACATTTGCGTGCAAATTATTTGTATTAGGAATACTTGATCTATAACTATATGCAAACAATTGATTATAGATATGAATACTTGGAACCATACTACTGAGCAAATTGTTTGTATTAGATACGAATACTTGAAACCATTTAAGCGCTACAACAAGCCAGGTTTTGAAATGGTGTGATGAGGTTCTTTTGAGTCTTTTGTACTCGTAACATGGACAACATTCTTTCTGTTATTTAATTCTAGAAGCTTCTAAAACGAGCAGCCATTTTTTTTTATTGGAAAATTAGAAAAAAAAAAAAAAGTAAATAGCGGATATTTTTGTTTACTACTGGTGAAGTTTCCTGTAGTAGTTTGTTAGGTTTTTTGTTTATTTTCTTTTCATATGAAAAAAAAAAAAGTAAAAGAAACAAGAAACCGAAAACTTTCATTGTTTCTTCTGGCTAATCACAAATCCTTTCATTTTTTTCCCCGTTTCATAATCATAGAGGAATTCATCTTAGCGAAATCCGTCTTTTTATTGACTTACAAAAGGTCAGAAACAGAAAAAAAAAAAAAAAAAAAGAAAAGAAAAGAAAAAAGAAATAAAAAAGGAATAAGGTACAAGAAAAAGAAAGGAGGGAATTTCGATAGTATTCGAAAGAGATGTCGACAAATGCCGGCGGAAAAAAATCACTACACCATTTTCTAAAGAAAAGCTATTTTTCAAGCATTTTCATACCTGTTTGACATTTCTACAAGAGAAAGTCTGCCGAGAAAAATAAAATAAAATAAAACACAGTTATATGATTGAAAATCTTAAGAAACTGAAATAAAAAATGGATACTTATTGAAAAAATCAACCTCTGAGGCAGGTTTGTGCGCATGCTCAGACCTCCAAAATTGTTTTAATGTTTTTTCAAAAGTGCTTTCATTTCATTCATATTTTCCCATGATTTCTTTGTTATTATGAAAACGTTGCTGAGCAGAGATACATTCAGAGAATTAAATACCTTGAAAATATTTAACTGACTAACAAACAAGTTATGTTTTTGATTAGGTAGCCATTATAAATAGTTTAGGAAATTTTTAAGACGCTGTCTGAGTTAGAATCAATTAAACTATTGTATCCAATGTATGGCTAACATTCTTCGTACCCACAATTCATATCGAATAATGAAAATATAACTGGATATTCTTAAACAAGAATAATTTCCTGGTCACTATATATATATATATATAGAGAGAGAGAGAGAGAGAGAAAGAAAATTGATAACAAGGTAATCCAAGTAGAAGGTGAGATTTATTGAGAAGCAAAGTTGACACTACAGCGTTTCGGTGCTAGTGAACCATCATCAGGACTATGAGGGATGATTTTAGTGATGATGAATCGACGATGGATGTGTAAAAAGTGCAAAATATAAAAATCTAGGGAAATTTGTATAACGAGAAAAAGGTTTCCCTAAATTTTAATATTTTGCACTTTTTACACATCCATCGTTGACTTAACATCACTAATATCATCCCTTATAGCCCTGATGATGGTTCATTATAACAGAAACGCTGTAGTGTCGACTTCGCTTCTCAATAAATCTCTCCTACTTGGATTACCTTGTTATCAATTTTTCTTTACATATTGTCGGATTACAATCCATTATTTACTTTTATATATATATATATATATATATATATATATATATCCTTTCCACACGAGCAGGATGCAACACAAGGTCAGTTTTTAAGCAGAGTCTATTGTCTACTCGTGTCGAGTGGTTACTTTTAACTTGTAAACTTGACCTCAGGGAGCCGTCCCCTAAGATTTTGCCTGCTTTGTTGGGTTGGGTTTATTGTTTGACGTCTGAGGCATCCCATAAGAGGAATGCCGACGGGGCCAAGTATTCTTTGAACCTGCCGCGATTGGGTCTCGATTCGTGTGCATGAGTCTCGATTATGGCTAGGTGGGAGGTCAGACACATGTCGACTAAAAGAGGACATAATGCAGCTCTCGCGGTGTAATGTTTAGGAAGCTCAATTTGCAGACTATTGTTCATGAGTTCGATTCTCATTGAGTACTCCATACTTCTTGTGTCACAACTAAGATCCGCTTAGTAAATAACTAAAAGAGGACATTGACCTGCATATGCGATGCAGAATAACTTACTTGGTAACATCATAACCGCTACCAAATTTGCTGTGAGTAATTATAGGGTTCAAGTGTTGTTTTAGCGTAAAAAATTGCCACCCACGAGAAGTACAAAGCAGTCATTTCATTTATTTTTTAAATCATTGATTAGTTTATTATATTTACCAAACCTTCCGCTTGAGCAGGATATGACACAAGGTCAATTTTTAAGTGGAGTTTAACAGGTTTGAATTCAGAGTTTTACTTCTCCGAGCCTAGTTGCCTCACCAAGGCTGAAGAACCAAGTCTGCCCTACTATTTACCCATAGCTAGAGGGAGAATAATTGGATTCATACCTTTCCCAAGGGTATTAGTGCTATGTGAAATGCAATCAGTCTCGTCCAGGATTTGAACTCGCGTCGCCGTGTCCATTTCCTACGACGATAACCATTACACCACGGGCGGAGTCTTGCCATTTCCCAAAGATGCAATCGGTATATTCTACTGCTCCAGCCCATTGGGCTGATATAACTTGGTATCAATGTCACCGCAGGGTTTGTCAGGACGAGGTTGAAAACAGCTACGAGCTGTATTCGGGATTTCCCTTCTTGGATCTAAGTTTAGATTTTCCCTTCTCGATGACCATTTTCCAACCAAGATAAGAAAGCCTAGTATGAATTTATCTCAGTCTTCCGCCATGGGCAGGATGAGACACAAAGTCAATAGTGTTGCCCATCCCTGCAACCATCGAGTATCGAACGCATTACAATAGTTAAAGGGGGGTCAGCTAAATTGATCACTATTCAATGGAGGTTATTTTGCAGTAAAAAATCCTACATATTTACGCTTGATAGAACCTAACAATTATCGTGCACGTATTCATCCAAAATTTTCTTGCTATTTTCAACGCTGGTTTGTGCACACCATTCGAGTTAAACAATTTTTAAGCGGTGTAAACGTTTGAATTCAGATTTTTCCATTTGCTAGCCTGACCAAGGCTAAAGAACACGTCTACCTAACTCTTTACCTTTAGCTGATGGGGATGGTGAGAGAAAGAAAGGATTCATGCATTTCCCGAGGGTTTGGTTTGGTTTTATGGAATGTCAACCATTGTAGGTTATTAACGCTAAATCTATTTTTATACATATAAACAGTTCTTTTTGAAACAATTCAGTTTAGTATGAGTATAGTTAAATGTCAAAACAGTTCTATTTCAAACAATTCAGTTTAGCATAATTACACTGCTAAATTCTATTTGACCCATTGTTAAATGGTTCCAAGTATTGCTATTAATCACTAAAAATTCAATTAAATAACAGTCATTTATCTATACATCGTTAAATGATCAAACAGTTCTTTTTTAAACAATTCTATTTAGCATACGTCATTTGTTTGCACACAGTTTGAATATCAAATAGTTCTATTTGAACCATAGATAGGACCCTATCAGGTGTTACCACTCCAAACCAGAGTGGACCTGAGAGCAATGTCAGTAAAAGGGTACTCAGCATTCCCCAAAGCTCTCGCAATACTGGATCCTTACCATCAATTTTTTAATGTTATATCCAGGACATTCATTGGGGGAGTCTTACTGCAGAGATGCAGTCGGTGTATTGTGTAGTCCATGCTAATTGGGTAATTTCCCGAGGGCATTAGTCTTGTCTAGGGCTTGCACTTGGGTCACAATCTACATTTATAACCCTTAAGATAAGTCCACCTCAAGAGAGTCCTGAATGTTCAATTATTTTAGTCATAGTTAGTAAGATAGATGTATCCAGGTACTTACCAATGGTATTAATGCAAAGGTAACGCAGACAATTTCAATCGGAATTTGAACTCGTCCAGCTTATTCCACCGTCCGTGCCGATAGCCATCTCTTTACAAGAGAGCAGCTGAAAGTATACGTCAAAGACAACATTAAAAAGTGAGAAAGAAGGTATAACCTGTTTTTTTTTTCGAGGGTAAGGAGAAGAATCTTGTTTGTATGAAATTTGTGAGCCTCTGCTCAGAGCCCCCGCTCTGTGGCTTACCAGAAGTAAAAGGTATGAAGCAAAATAACTCAAACACGACAGAATAAAAAAAAAACAACCCCAAAAGCTAAATATTTTTTGTGTTGATTCATAGTAATTTACCCTCAATGACCTGCTGTCATCACAAGCCATATATCAACTTGTAACTGAGCTTGTTTAGTGGATTGTGAGTTTAGAATAGAGAAGAGAGAAATAAAATGAACAGTGATCTTCTTCCCGCGTTCTCTTCTGCCACCTGCGGAAAAGACTATATGATGTAGTATTTGCCAACAACATCCGGTCCATGTGTTGGTTCTTCGGTAACAGTAGCCGGCTCGATTATATAGGCCGCACCTGGAGTAGCGACCATCCTGCTCGATTGACCCAATCATCGCTTTTACTCGAGGAGTCAGTTACGAGAACGGGGGCAGGTTGAATAACCGATTGTTTATGATGATAGCTATAGAAAACAGACCCAATAACAGTAGTGGGATTAAAAAAAAATAACGAACAAGTTAGTGCATGTGGAAAAAAGTAACAATTTCTAACAAGAGCGAAAATCACATTCTTTGCTGTAATAAAGCATCTGACAATACATAAGTAAAAAATGACTATGCACTATCTATCTATCTATCTATCTATCTATCTATCTATCCAAAACTATTTCTACCTTTCTATCTATCAATCTATCTATCAAAACATCTTTCTTTTTTCTTTCTAAAAATCTATCTATCTATCAGACGGGCGTACTCATCAATATATTTAGCTACCTAACAAACTCAGGATATTTCTATATATAGTTTTTATTTATTGCCAGCAGCGTCTCTTTGAATATACTATCACATAGGCGCATAAATGTAACTATCGTATCGTATCGTATCTATCTATCTATCTATCTATCTTCTCTTTGCGTTTAACATTTACATATTGAAAGTTTATTCTTAAAAGTAGCTAGCCCAGTCGGCTGGGGCAGTAGAACAAACCGACTGCGTCTCTGTAGAGGGGTGATATCCCGCCCAAAGCGGGTCCTCTTAATATGACACAAAACAATTTGATGGTGAGGCTCTAGTAATGCTGGAGCTTTGGGGAGTGTGAAGTACCCTTTCATTGCCATAGCTCCCAGGTCTTCTCTGAACCGAAGCGTTAGCACCTGATAGGATTCTATCAATGGGTCAAATAGAGCTCGAACCTACATACAGCAGCTCTGTGCCGATACGGGATGTAGCCCTGAGGACCTGCCGGAAGCAATAGACTATAGGAAATGGTGGCGAGAGGGGGTCAGGGATATCCGTGCTGATGGTGCGACATGATGATGATATCTAAACTGAATGCAACCGAACGATATGCTAAATTGAATTGTTAGAAACAGAACTGCTTAATCATTTAACTGTGTGCAAACAAATGACTGAAGTTTAATGGCATTGTTAGTGATACATAGCAATACCTTGAACCGTTTAACTGACTGCAACAAGTGGCTTTTATAGAATATAATTATAAGTGTTTGATAGCAATACTTGAAATCATTTAAATGAATAGAAACAATATGAATACTTGTATGAAAACAAATCAGTTCTTAATTATTTAAAATGAAATAGCTACCAACTTAGAAATCATGTGTTATTCATTTGAATGTGGGCAGACAAATAACTGATGTGAAATAGTTACTGTTAAATAGCAATGCTTGAAACCATTTAATTGTGTGCAAACAAATGAATTCAGGCTCGTTTAAAAATGTTATCAACAAATTGTGTTCAGAAATCATATATATATATATATATATATATATATATATATATATATATATATATATATATATATATATATATATGCATTAATAAGATTCGGCATTAAATAACTTACACTGGTTCATATGCCAGAATACCCAACAAATCCAAAATAATCATCAAAGCAGCGTTACTTAGAGTTAGGTTTTACGACAAGTGTTTTATGAAAATAATAGTTTTTCATCAAACACTGTAATATATATATATATATATATATATATATATATATATATATATATATATATATATATGTGTGTATATATTTCAGTGCTTAAATATATATATATATATATGTGTGTGTGTAACACACACACACACATATATATATATATATATATATATATATCAGTGCTATATATATATATATATATATTACAGTGCTTAAAAAATTTGAGGTTGACCACTCTGGTGAAGGAATTAATGGCTGCCACTCGCGTAATGAAAAGCTCTTCGGATGAATTGAGCACTTTGGTATCTGGTAAGGCAAAATGTAAACAAATGAAAGCCACTTCAACATGCCTTATAATTCCCAAGCTGACGTATGCCGACTGTTAGCTAAGCAGTATGATACTAAGTCTAATGTAAAGTTAGGCGGGTTTTAATCCCAGCTTGATACATCCTACGTGTTCAGCCACACACAGAAGAGTTGTGATACAATGAAACAGTCTGTCTGTGGATAACAATATATATATATATATATATATATATATATATTATATGACCCATACTTAATTGCAATATGAATGTTTTAAGCGTTAATGTATAAATAAAGTTCAGAATCATGTTTAACCAGAAAAACACTTCATATATGTGTATGTGTGTATATATTCATTGTAGATCTTGACATATGAAGGCTCTACAATTCAGTTAAGATCGAAAGATATATTTTAGTTTTCATGTTTATTCATTTTGTATGTCGTCGATCCTGCCAGTTATTTACTCCAAGTCCCACAATTAGGACACGTCATATATATATATATATATATATATATATATATATATATATATATATACGAGGATCATTTAAATAAGTTTCCAGACATTTTTTGTATGGGCACTTTTATTGATAGTACACACGTGAAACTCTAGTCCCCTTTGAAGTAATCTCCTTCGGCTGCAAATGCACTTGTTGTACCGTTCCAACAACTTTTGGAAGGCCCCATGGATGTCCACTTGTGTGAGCGTGTTAATGACACTCCTTAATTGTCTTATAACGATACACTCTGAGCTTAGGAAATAAGCAAAAGTCGCAGGGAGCAAGGTCTGGACTATAGGGACGGTGAGGAACTGTCTTAATGCCAATCGTGGTCAAATAGTTTGTGACAAGGATGGAGTTGTGGACTGGTGCAGTGTCCTCGTGGAAATGCCACTGACCCGATTTGAACAGTGCTCGCCTCTTCCCTAGGAATCTCTTCCTGAACTCCCTTAAAACCTCGACATAGTAACCCTAACCCTAACCCTTTGGCCAATCGACACTGGTCTGTTGACTTCCTTACTCCTCCTACACCTCTCATCATCCCTCACAGATTCCGTGCCTTCCTTGAATCTCTTATGCCACTCAAAAACTCATGCTCGATCCATGCAAGATGGTAAAAAAACAGTCTGAAGCATTCCATACGTTTCTGTGGCATTTTTTCCAAGTTTAAAACACAATTTTATTGCATATCGTTCTTCTAAACTGTCCTCACGTCCAGATTGCATTTTTAAATACACCAGCTGTGACAATCAGGCTTTGGTAGGGTGTATTCCAATTGCTGCTGCAGCTGTTCATTTGAACCTGAAATCATAAAAATTGGTCAGTCATCTCATAAGATGTATAGCAATAACATAGTGAATTTTCAAGAGTCTACGACAATTTTAAATACATGTACAAAAAGTCTGGAAACTTATTTAAGACACCACGTATATATATATATGTATATATATATATATATATATATGTGTGAGTGCGTGTGTATCTGAGTTATTGTTGGGTAATCTGCTATTGACAGGTTATCGATGATAAATCTGATCCTTTTGATAAAATAGAATTGGATTTCTTCCAAGCTATGTCCTGTGTCGGTACTACTGTATGTTTGCACCCTACAACTGTATGTTGACCCTAACGAAAAATATTGAGAAAAAGCCAGATGGGAACTTCATAAAAATGCTTCGAACTTTTTTGAACAAATACTGTAAGTAACCCTCCCGACCAAAAAGAAACAGCTGTATGTCCACTTCACATCTTAGAAACCATACCAGCAAGGCGAACAAGACAATCTGAGCATTGCTAGTGGAGTAAGAAAGGACTCATAAGCGTCGTTCTTTTATGGACTCCTACTTATGGACACACTAGTGTTGGTCGATGGAGTCAGAGAACTCCGTGCCATCAGCACGACTTGATAATGATGATGAATATGTACGTACTTATATATATATATATATATATATACGTATATATGCACATATATATAAGTGTGTATATGTATACATGTGGGTATGTGTGCATGTGTGTGTGTGTACGGGTATTTCAGCGTTTATGAACTTACCCGACCCTTCCACCACTGCCACCATCTGACACAAAGCCAATTTTTAAGCAGAGTACAGCTGGTTTTGAATTCACTGTTTTCCATCTCCTTGACTGGTTGCTTAACCAAGGCTAATAAACCCGCATTACCCTACAATTTGCTCGTAGCTAATCGGGTTAAAGCGAGAACATAGATTTATGCTTTTCTCAAAGGCATTAGCACGACGTGAAATGCAAACGAACTCACTCCGGGTTTGAACTCTGGTCGCCGGTTCTATTTCCTACGACGATAACCGTTATTTCATGTACCCAGCAATGAGTGAGTGCGTGTTTGTTAATTATATAGGCTCAAATTTGCCGAGCGGCTCCAGCATAAGAAGGAATAAAGGAACACGAAAGATGAGGATGTTAGTCGGAGAATATTAATGTTTATAAATGATATCTCATAAATTCAGAATTGCTCTGAAATAAAATCTCAGACCCTCGAAGGCTATTTAACACCGGCTATTTGAATGCTTAGTTCACGTTTTTCTAATGTCGACCAAGTAATGGCTTCTGGCTGGATCGGGGAAGAATGACATGAATATAAATTGCTTGCAATAAATTCCTAACTCAGTCTCGTTGGCAATTCATTGCCAACCGATTCAAGTTCTGTTCTTTTTTTAAAAGGAGAATTCTTCTTTTTTTTTCGCTTTGTTGTTGTTTTTGTTGTTTTGTTCCTTCTTACAGACTGAAGGCTGTCATTAACTCTCAACTCTTTTGCGCGTTCAGAGAAGGCTGTTAAAAACGAGTCCCATTCGCCGTGATCTCGAACCAATGTGCAGATTCTTTCTTTCATTGCTCATCAAAGCGTCTGATGTTGTAGTTTATAGAGGACGCGGAAAAGTTACCCCTACAAAACCCAAGTATTTTTCTCTTTGTTTAAATTGCAGATCGTTTATTTTTATTTTTTATTTATTGAACTAATTTAGATTGTTGACGTAATAACAAATAGCCCTTAGTTTCTGTCGGCCTGCAACACTAGAACTATCGATAGAGAAAGTCACAAGAAGTTGAATATGCTAATTATGCAAATTATGGAATTAGCACATTTAGAGGATGTTCACTTTGCTTTTTTTTATTTAACAGTAAATAAATTAATAACAAATAAGATGCAAAACATTTTTATTTGATAGCTAAAAATTCTGGTTTCATAAGACATCATTATCAAGTCAAGCTGATAGCACAGTTTCCTTTGACTCTGTCTCTGTCTCTCCCTCCTCATCCGTAACTATCTTTAATCGCTCCTGGTATGTCCTCAAGACTGTATCCAGCGTCTGTACGGAGATGATGTAGGTAAGTCTTTGTTGATCGGCCAACTCTATTGTGTCCCTGTGTTGGAGTCCATTGAAAAATATCGCTTATGTGTTCTTCCTTGCTTCACTAGCAGCGCCCACAATGTTTTGTACGTCTTACTGGGATGGTTTGCGAGATGGGAAGCAAGTGGCTGTACACCTGCTGTTTTTGGGAGTATTACTTGCAGCATTTGTTCTAGATAGCTTGTAGCAATTTTATGAAGTTCCAACATAGCTTTTTCTCGATTCGTTTTGCTAGGGTCCATAGGTATAGTTTAGAAGAAATCCTGTCTTATTTTATCAGAGGGCCCAAATTACCATATGATTGAGAACCCATCAATAGAAGTTTATGCTTTTCCAATGCATATGTTGACATCGCTTTCAGTCGATGAAATATTCCTGCTGATGAATGAGAACAAAATAGTTGAATTATTTAGATTAATGATATATTTTTTCAAGCACTGCGGATGAGAATATGAAATAGCTCAATGTTGAGGAAAAAATATGGAATTATCTTGTAATTGGCATTCATTATACATATACATTCATG
This sequence comes from Sepioteuthis lessoniana, assembly GCA_963585895.1. NCBI lineage: Eukaryota > Metazoa > Mollusca > Cephalopoda > Myopsida > Loliginidae > Sepioteuthis > Sepioteuthis lessoniana. Next base: position 78,991,702 of record OY757910.1, read on the forward strand.
AACCAACAGTAGGGAATTGTTGGGATTTTGTAGGGTGGTATGCCTTTGAGTAGTATTGATAGATTAGGCGCTGCTGAAGAGTGCGTGTGTGAGGATATAAAACCATCACGAAGTCCGCAAAAAAATCAGTAGGTGCCTTTGGGATATTAAGTGTAAGCCCATGAATTGTTGCTTCTGAGATGCGATCTGTAAAGTGATCAATCCAAGCTGGAGCATTTGTATGGGAAGGGCTATGCCGGTCATCGGCCCACTTAGAGCAATGTGAGCTTGATGGGCTTAGCTGGACATGGACCCAAATCTGTGTCCAGACACGGACGCTTAAACTGGACAGCAAGGTCCAGTGCTATACAAGGGTGACAAAGGTGTCAAAGATGCAGCTCGCCCAGCTGAAGGTAGCCCAGCCGAAGCCGGGGGCCTTTTGGCCTTAGGTCTGCTTTTGTTGGACAGTGCCCGCTAGCGTCAAAACCAACAGCAAATTAATACCGTCGGCCTTGACGCCGGGGCGCGGACTTGTATAAGAAGGGCCTGATACTGAAAGACCCGAAACCCATGATAAACGCAGGAAGATCACTGACGATCCGTTCCAGTGCGTCTATAAGATCTATCTTTATGAAGTTATTGATATTATTGAATAGAAATAATTACTTGAATCATAATCGTGTTTGTATTTGTTAGTAACAGATTGGAATACTTACTACCAAATAACTTTAGTTGTGTTTTATGGCATATCAATCTTTATCGGTTTTTCAAAGTCCAGTCCTGTCAACTCAGTTGGTTGGGGCTGTAGAATACACCGACTGCTCCTCTGCAGAGGGGTAAGACTCTCCGAATGAGTGTCCTGTATGACGTTAAACAATATGTTGGTGAAGCTCCAGTAATGCTATAGCTTTGGGGAATGCGAAGTACCCCTTCATTGCTATCGCTCCCAGGTCTAATCTGGTTCGGAGTGGTAGCACCTGGTAGGTTCCTATCTACGGATCAAAAAGAACTGTTTGATATTTAAACTGAGTGCAAACAAATGACGTATGCTAAATAGTAAAAAAAAGTCAAGTTGGCGACCGTAGTCGAGGGCGACCAGAATGCTCCTTTTTCAATAGCTACTACACCAAGGTGTAGGGGAGGGCACTACTCCTTTCCCTGGATTGCTCCACCTTACCCTTGATACGTACCTTATATTGCTGAGTATTAAGCAAGGAGATATCAAGTACCATTTTAAAAGTCTTTGGTATGATGCCACCTGGGATTAAATTCTATGAAAAAAAACTGTTTGATCATTTAACTGTGTTAAATAAATGGCGGATATTATTTGAATTGTGAGTGATTCATTGCAATACTTGGAACTATTTAACTTTGACTCATGCTAAGTTGAACTGTTAGAAGTAGAACTTTTTGATCATTTAACAATGTGTAAAAAAATGAATGGTGTTGTTGATATATAACAATACTTGGAACGATTTAACTTTGTTGACTTATGTTTACAAATCAAATATATTTAATATCAATGAATAAACCAGATTTGGCATTAAATAACCTACAATGGTTGATATGTCGTAAAACCAAACCAAACACAAACTCAGATCCTGTTTTTATACACACACACACACACACACACACACACACACACACATATATATATATATTTTTTTTTCAAGAGAAAATTTTGTAGTTAAAGTTATTTTCAGATGATCTAGAGCTCATTTGTTTGTACAAAGTAAAATGGTTTCAAGTGTTTCTACTTAATATAAGTATTTATATTTATTAAGTATTACTATCTAATTAAATATTAATTATTTGTTTGCACACAGTTAAATGATTTATGTTAGTAAATTATAGAACAGTTCTATTTGCTCCATCGATGGGAAACTAACTGGTACTACCACTCTAGGTCAGAGTGTTCCTGAGAGTAATGGTAGTGAAAGGGTACTCCACATTCTTTAGACTCCAAGACAAGCAGATGCAGTTTACTATACTTCTCAAGACACCTCATAACTGAGTGCAAAAAAAGTAATTATAATTAAATAGCAAGTGTTACTTGAAACCATATTACTGCCTCTCTCTCTCATGTATATTTTCTTTCTTTCTTTCTTTCATTCTTTCTTTCTTTCTTTCTTTCTTTCTTTCCTTCAGTGTCTCGGTCTCTCTCTCTCTCTCTGTCTTTAATATATCATTTTCTTCATGCATTTTCTTTCTTTTTCTTACTCATCTATTTCTCTTTCACTTTCTTTTTACTTTCTTTATTCTTTGCCTCTCACTTTTCTCTCCTTTCTCCCCCTCCTCCTCTCTCTACTTCTCTACATAGTATTATGAACACGCACTCGCAAATCGGAACCTGTCGTCAAATCATCAGTATTTGATAAGAATATTTGAAACTATATATCTGGGCGCAAATTATTTGTCTTAAGAATAATCACTTGAACTATAATTCTTTACTAATGATTATTCTTATTAGTTATGTGAAACTATATAATTGCAAACAAAAAAAGAAGAAAAAAGAGTAACTTCGATTTTAAATAAACCAACAAGAGCTGACACACCGCTAAACTAACCAACCCATTAACCAACAAACCAATCAACTAACTAACACGCCAACCAACAGAACTAACCCCGCAACCAACCAACTAATCCAGTGACCATCCAACCAACCAAATAACCAATCAATCCACCAACCCACCAAATAACTAACCAAACAACTAACCAACACACCAACCAACCAACACACCAGCCAACCAACCAAACTAACCAACCAACACACCAACCAAATACACACCAACCAACCAACCAGCCAACCAACCAACTAACCAACACACCAACCAACCCACCAACCAACCAAATACAAACCAACCTACCATTACATTGTATAATTGAAGTAAAGTTTGTATAAATAACGGGCTCATTTTTAACAATTATTAATATTTTATAAAAAAAAAAGGTCTTCAAAAATAACCACTTTTTGCTAAGGCACCGGGTAGCTTAGAGTGTTCATCCATCTAAGAATGTATTTACCCAATCCCTTCGCCACGGGTGACACAAAGTCATTCTAAGCGATGTAAAACTGGTTTGAATTTAGAGTTTTTTTTTTTTGAGAAAGGTTTTCTAACCAAGATTAAAGAACCTAGTTTGCCCTATTATTTACTCACTACTGATGCGGTGAACCGATGGATTTGTGCCTTTCTCATGAGCCTTAACACAAAAGGAAAAAGCAATCACCCTAGTTCAGGATTTGAACTGGGTCCATCGATTTCCTATGGCCTGACGCTAAGCATAGCCCCCATCATTTAAGTAACGCTCAGGCTCATCGCTTTTTAATTTTGGTGTTGTAGCGAGAACCAGTGCTTTTATCACGACTTGGAATTATCTAAGCTTAGTCTGGCATGCAGATAACTTGCAGAATGGGCTATTCCTAAGTAGTCACCCCATTCTTAGCAAGCTTATCACTGCTTGCTTAACTTCGGTGATTTATCTGAAATCGGCGCTTTAAGCGAAAATTGCCTGTAAGCGCAATTAGAATATCTATTCTTGAAAAGAAAAAAAATCTCTCGGGATCATTTCTATATATTTAAACGCCTTCTTCGCAAGATTTCACTGGTGATAAAAATCATGTTAAAATTATCAATTGCTTTTGGCAATATCAGCCTTGTCGTGATATTAAAAATAAATAATAAATAAATATATGAATAAATAAATGAATAAATAAGAGATTGAATTTTGGTACAAGATAGATTTTTTGAAATATTTTCTGCTGAACTATTTTAAAAATGCTTTCGAAGTATGACTGTATGTGTTTATTTGCATGCTAGCCGCGGGCATTTTTGCTCATATCCAGAACTTGGATAATTCAAGTGTTGTCCCTTTTCTGGATTGCATATGGCTGATTTTGTAAGTCGTTGACGATTTTTAACATATTATTGAACGTTTTGTAGTTACACGAGTGTACTATTCTATGAATAAATTTATTAATTTTGTTTCCTAAATGTTTAACGTTGCATTCTAAAATAGTTATTTTCGTGTAGATTTAAAGCCCGTCGTTTGTATTTTATTTCATTTTATTCACTTATCTTTTAAAGAAAGATGTATCGTCTGCCAAAAGAGAAAAAATCATGTGACCATATCAAAGCATTAGTGGTTCGTGATGGCTATTATGTGTTAAGTGAGTGAAAAGATCAAGTTTCTCATTAAATAGAAGAGTTAGCAATGAAGAAATATTGTTTTCTCTCAGGGTAGCAAAAGAGATATGGTCAGTTGGAACGGACTGATTGCTTTTTAATAGCATGTCAACTTGTCTAGAGTTATTTTATTCCAAGAGGTGAGGGAATTTTGTTCATGGTACATTTATATTTACATGTAATTGCCTTTTAAGTGTTTAATGCACAGAGATATATGATAAGTATTCCTAATTAATAGAAATAACTTGCACATAGTTGTATGGTTTCAAGCACTCTAATCTAATAGAAATGATTATATAGTTTCAAGTAATTATTTCTACTTAATAATAGTCATTTATTAAGACTTAGTTATATGGCGTAAAGCAGCTAATAATAATCCTTAGTAAAGTGTAAGTGAACCGACCGTAGTTGAGGGTGATCCAAAGGCTACTTCACGGAGGATTCAGCGAAAGGCGCTACTTCTTTCTCTGGATTGGTCTACTTACCCTTGATCTGTACCTTATAATACTTAGTTTTAAGCAAGCTAGCATCAAATATCATTATTTGAGTCTTTGGTAAAACTCGACTTGGGATTGAACGCTGGTCTTCCGGATCACTGGTGAACACTCTAACCATTATGCCAATGAGTCGGGCTGGAAAATTATAGCTTCAAATAATTATTCCTAATACAATAAATTCTCAGTTATACCCATATTCAGCAACACCTCCGCTCGGGCAGGATATGACACATTTTTTAAGCAGAGTTTAGATGGTTTGAATTCAGAGTTCTCCTTCTCCTAGACTAGTTACCTCACCAAGGTTGAAAAACATAGTCTGCTCTACCATTTACTCACAGCTGAAGAGAGAATAATTGGATTCATACCTTTCCCAAGGGTATTAGTGCTATGTGAAATGCAATCAGTCTCGTCCAGGATTTGAACTCGTGTCGCCGTGTCCATTTTCTACGACGATAACCATTACACCATGGGCGCCTTCAAAAAATTCGGTTATATGGCATCAAGTATTTCTATCGAATACGAATAATTCTTTTACAGATCTATTTTACAAAAAGATAGGGCCTTAACAGGTTCTACCACTCCTGGACAGAGTTGACTTAGCCGTAATGGCAATGAAGGGGTACTTTACACTTCTCAGATTTCCAGAACCAAAGCCTCACCATCAGATGCAGTTTAGAAGACACCTTTTTTGAGAGAGGGACTTCTTCTTCTTCTTCTTCTTCTTCTTCTTCTTCTTCTTCAGGGGATACAGTTAAAATATTCTAACTCCCAAGGTGGCTAAAGCCTTGTTACAGTAGCCAGTCTCGGAGAAGGAAAGCTCTTAATCTAAACCAGCTGTACTCCGCTCAAAAGTAACCTTGAGTCGTATCCCGCTCGTTGTTGGGGAACAGGGTTGCATAAATAGATATATTTCAAAGTCTAGGTACTTATCCCTCCTTTCGCTTTTCTTTCAGTTTTACCTCGTGGTCAGCGAGAACGGCAAAGTTCACTATTCGGCAGGTTCTTTTTTTTTTTTAATAATCACTAAGTCTGGTCATCTGGCCGATATTAGGTGGTGGTGGTAGTAGTAGGAGTAGTAGTAGTAGTATTTGTTTGTTTGTTTGTTTGTTTGTTTGTTTGTTTTGCCTCTTTGGGTATCTAACCCCTTTTACTATTTTCTCACATCTGCCTTGAAAAAAAGATAATCTTTGCACAGAACATTTACCATATCAATACAATATGTGTATTCAGATCAAAATTTATAACGTAATTTGTTTAATAGTTCCCCAAAAATGCCCTCTTACATTCTTCTTCTTACCATTTTTTCTGAAAGCATCCAATTCAATCTAAAATTTTTACAGTATTGGTGTTTTTTGATTTGATTAGGCGGTTTCTTCCAAAAATACTCTATTAGCAAAAAAAAAAAAAAAAAAAAAAAAAGAATAAAATAAAATAAAATAAAATAGAATGAATAAATAAAAAACAAAATAAGATAAAAAATAACATAAGATAAAAATAAATAAACAAATAAAATAAAATAAAATCTTGTTGGTTAAAAGACTGTTTCTATTTCGAGGAAAAATATTTTTAAAATGCCCATCATAATTAGAAAATCCATTAATTATTTTGAAAGTTTCAATTAAGTCCCTGTCATTCCTTTTTCAAGTAAAGTACTATTTGATTAATCCTAATTTCTCCAACCTCTCTATGTAATTGTAATCTTTAACTCTTTTTATTCGTTTGGTCTCTATTTGCACGCCCTCCAATCTAAATATTACACTCCAATTTCCTGGCCTGAGTACAATATTCTAAATGAGGTCTTATTAGGGTTTTATATGTTTTTAAAACATTTGCCTATCTTGAAATAATATTTCCAAGCCCCCAGCCAATCATTCCATTTACTCTCGATACAATAGACGAAATAGAATAGTTATCTTTAAATGTATCATCAAAGCTAACTTCTGCATTGCATCCTCATTTACTATTTTGTTTTTCCTGTTGCGGGAGTGGAAATGCATTTTTGTCAGCAATGAACAAGAAACTGTATACTGCGCTCTTAAAAATATGCACCAGCTGATGTAACCGACTTTTCGCTGTAGCAATACATGTGTTGTCTGAAAAAGTTATCCATATAGTGGATGAGTTGATCGAAGTGCTCTTCATTTCATGGGTTGACTGTTGTTGAATCTTGTTTCTCAGTCACATCGTTATCGCTGATGCTGAAACACCTGCAGCTCAGTTGGCTGGGACAGTAAAATACACCTACTGTATCTCTGTAGAGGTGTAAGAACCCTTCCAAACGAGTGTCCTGGATATGATAAACAATCTGATGAAGAGGCTCCACTAATGCTGGAACTTTGGGGAATTAGGAGTACCCCATCATTGCCAACGTTCCCAGTTCGTCTCTGGCCCAGAGGAGGTCTGACCTTATAGGGTCCTATCTATTGGTCGAATTGAACTGTTTGACATTTAATGTTGTGCAAACGAGTGACTTATGATAAATTGAATTGTTAGAAATAGAAATGTTTGATCATTTAACCGTGGGTAGATTAATGTTTAATTGAATTGTTCTTGATGTAGCAATACCTGTAACCATTTCACTGTATGCTAACAAATGATTGATATTGGAGAGAATTATAAATGTTAGATTGTAATCATTAAAACCATTTAACTGTTTAGAAACAATAGCAATACTAGTGTGCAAACAAGTTAGTTTCAACTGATTTAGAAATGAAATTACCGACAAACCAATCTCTTACTAATTATGTATATTTATTTAAATAAGTGCAAACAAATGACTGATGTTAAATTGTTACCGTTACTAAACAATACTTTGGAGATGCCCGTGGAGTAATGGTTATCGTTGTAGGAAATGGACACGGCGACACGAGTTCAAATCCTGACCAAGACTAATTGTATTTCACATGGCACTAATACCCTTCGGAAAGGTATGAATCCAATTATTCTCCCTCCAGCTATGGGTAAATAGTAGGGCAGACTAGGTTCTTCAGCCTTGGTGAGGCAACTAGTCTAGGAGAAGGAAAACTCTGAATTGAAACCTGTTAAACTTCGCTTAAAAATTGACCTTGTGTCATATCCTGCCCGACCGGAGGGGTTGGTAAATATGACTAAACAATACTTGAAATCACTTTAATGATTAATTGTAAATAAAATTATTCATTTTAGAAATACTTGAAACCATTCAACTGGGCGAAAAAAATGAGCTCAGACATGTTTAAAAATTTTATGAAGAAAATGTGTCTATAAATCATAAATATTTTATATATTTATATATAAACAGGATTTGGCATTAAATTATCTACAATGGTTGAAATGCCATAAAACCCAACCGAACAAAAAGAATCGTATGTTATCAGTGATTGTCAGGCTGTGCATTTTTTCTGCTCGGATGACACACATCTGCTTTTATGTCAGAGTCACTTTGTCCCACTGCCGCGAATCAGGAAATGAACCAGGCGAACCAAGTTCAAATTCTGGATGAGCCTATTTGAATTTTAATGCTCTTGGAAAAGGCATGATTCTATCACCTGCATGACATCTACGAGTTGATGGATAAACTGGGTTCTTTAGCCTTGTTACAGCAACCGGTCTAGAAGAAGGAAAACCGAATTCAAACCAGTTTCATTTCACTTAGAAATTGACTCTGAACCCGTGGCGATAGGATTGGGTAATTATATATTCTAGCAGGAAAGGTCAACGTCTACTGCCATACCTCCAATATCCCTCTCTGATATAGTGAGACAATATAATAGAATTATTCATCATTGACGAAAATGTATCGCCAGTGGTTGTGAGTATGTCGAAAAATTCTGCTTTGTAACTGAAAACTTGCTCTACACAATGATATTATTGTGTTATATGTTAAAGTTTCCGTGGAAATAAATAGAAGGCTTGATTCTCGTTGCATCACTCTTATTTAAAATTTGTATTATTGTTTTTTTTTGTTAAGATTTAGTACTGTTACCATTTACTCCAAAAAAAAAAAAAGAATCCCTGAATATTTCTTTCACGTAGGAAGACACAAACAAGTGTATATGATATATAGAAAAAAAGGTTGAGGATATGAAAAAAGAAAGAAAAAAAAAAAAGATCGTTAGTCAAATTGCCGGGAATTCACAAAGTCTGCAAGTAATATATAAGCATTAAATCGCATCCGATGTGTGTTGGGTTCCTTTGTGCGATAAAGAGACTTGTGATAAGACTCGCGGAAGGAGATTTTTCATCTTTTTGAAGTGACAACATCGACACAGGTGGAACTAATTACGGATGCTGGCTAGATAATGATGCTTGGAACTAAAACCCCAGGATGTTTCGCTTTTCTTACAAGCCTAGTTAGAAACAAAAATAGAGAAAGTAAAGTATTCTCAAGAAAATCTGAGTTTCATCGGGTTTGTTTAAATAAATTACCGATATCCTTTACTCTTCATAAATATACTCCTTTTCTATTGGAATTTTGTCGACGTTTGTTCAATGGCATTTCAACCTTCGTGGATTATCTAATACCCATTTCATCTTTTCAGAAGAATAATAGTGATACTATTTAATTCATGACTGGGTAGATGAGAGGGTTCATACTTTTCCCATGGGTATTTGTCCGAAAGTGAACGTAATAGAGCAACCAGAGTTCGAACTCGTTTACAACGATGTCATTAGCCACAACTCCACGGGGACCACTCCTAGACAATAAGATAAAACTGGTTTGCTTAGTCTCTTCTGATTAGTTGGTCACAAATAAAACCACATTAAAAGTAGCAAGTCTAACGAAAATGGTTTGATTTGGCCTCTTTGTTTTATAGCATCTCAACTTTGCAGGGTTATTTAATACCAAAGCCATCATCGTAGAAGAACAGTAGTGGTGCTATTTAACCCACAGCTGGGAAGATAAGTGAATTCATGTGTTTTTTTAAGGGTAATAGAGCTAATATGTTGTAGCGAACCGAATGTGTGACAAAAAAGTATCTTTAGGGAATCGTTATTTCTTTAAGATTTTAGAATTAGAAAATTGAAAGTTAAATTATGAAATTAGAAGATGAGCAATATAAGTAATAAACGGATGATGTCAAGCTGCATCAGTGCTAGTTTGAAAAAAAATCCCACCAAAAAAAAAAAAAATCCCCCAAAAAACGAAACAAAAACCCCAAAAAACCAAAAACCAAAAAAAAAAACACGATCTTGCCAAAAAAACAAAAAAAAAAAAAACAAACAAAAGAAAAAACAAAACAAAAAACAAACCAACAAAAAAAAAATTAAACAAACAAAAAAAAAAAAAACAAGCAAACAAAAAAACCCCAAACAAACAAAAAACACAGACCCCATAGAAAAAAAACCAAAAGTAAAACACACAACCCCACCCCCAAAGAAAGTAAAACAAAAATAAAAAGCACCACCCAACAAAAAAACCCAAACAAACAAACAAAAAAAAAAAAACAACCTCACAAAAAAGACAAAACAAAAAACACAAACCCGCCAAAAAAGAAATTAAGCTTTTGATCATTAGTTTTTGGTGAAAGACAAGTTTGTACAAGTCTAGGACTCTCCATACCAATCAAGGCTACAAAATCTTAAAATATTTTAACTAGAAATTAATAAGTTGGGCTATTTGCTTTAACGACATATCAACTCTTGATGGTTACTCAATGCTAAGTCCTGTTTATGCATTTTTATCCTATATACAATTTATAAATTAACAGTTTATTAATCAATGAATAGTTTAAAACAAAATTTGTTTATTAATCAATTTATCAGTTTATTAATCAATTTGTTTAAAACAAATTCATTTGTTTGCAAATTTGAGTGGTTTCAAGTATATCAATTTAACATTAATGTTCTTTTTTTAAATATTGGTCATTTATTCGTACAAATGGTTTCAAGTGTTGAAAATGATCGAACAGTTTTATTTAATCTAAGGATGGGACCACAAAAGCTACCATCACTCCGGGCGAGAGTTGGGCTGGGAGTAATGGCAATGAAGGAGCAATCCACATTCCCCATAGCTCCAGGATGGTGCGATCTTTTTTGTTTAGTTTCCTAACGTGAAAAATTTATCTCACGAGTAAGCTTTGTGGACGTGGAAGGCATTGAAAGAAAAACGACAGTGGAGCTTCACATCAAATTTAGATAGAAAACTGGCTAAAATACAAGTGTTCAAGGCTAAGGGGATCATTTCTAATAAAAATGTCAATCTTGTTTATTTCTGTCTCGGTAAATACAGCGTCAGTCTCGATACTTTCAGAATTTTGAAGAAAAAAACGTTTCAGTTATTGTTCATTTCTGTTTTGTAATACAACCTTAGTCAAGATACTTGTTGAAAAATCTTTGGTTTCGTTTATTTGTTTAACGATATACCAACTTTTTATGGATTAATCAATACCGAAATTTTTTTCATTTGGAAATGTTTGATTGTAATCATAGAAGAATTGGAAATCGGAGGGACAGCATTGTTGAGATCGGCCAGAATACTGAGAAGAGTCCTGGAGACTTGAGGGGACTTGCTCTTGGGAAAGACCATCAGCTAACGGTGGAGTGAAAACCTCGCAAGAAGTATATTAATAATAATAATAATTTATTTGCATTCAGTTATCTTTCAAATCTTCCTATCCAATTGTAATAATAATAATTCAAACAGATCTGTTTTACCCATAGATGGCTCCCTAACAAGTACTACCACTCCGGGTCAGAGTGAACCCACGAATAATAACAATGAAAGACTATTCCATACTCTTCAGAGTTCTAGAACGGGCGCCCCACTACCGGATTCGATATACGGTCATACCAGGCACAGTACTGTTGGTTTGTGGGAAATCTTACCCCTCGGTGAAAGATTCGGTCGGTGTACTTTCAGCTCCCCTGACAGAGCGCGAAATTTGTTGAACACATTACGTATGTTAATTTATGCTCATTATTTAGGTTTCATGGCATATCAACCCTTGATGGTTATATAATGCCAAATCCCTGATTGAGTCAAAGCAAAGACTTAATAATGGTATTTGATGCCCCCTTGCTTAACAAGGTAAAGTGGAGAATCCAGAGAAAGGAGTAGCACCCTCGCCTACTCTTCGGTGTAGTAGCTGTTGAAAAGAAAGCATTCGAGTCGCCCACGACTACGATCGGCAAACTTTCTCTCTCTCTCTCTCTCTATATATATATATATATATATGTGTGTGTAGTTAGGCAGCAGTCATTCATTTAAGCATGTTTCATTAAATAGTAAAGACAAATTTTGTCTGTACAATTTATTTAAGATCCTTTCGAATTTCCTGAGTGTCAAAGTTTCAAGTTGGAGTCGGTGGATGAATTTACCAGAATTGTCCAATTTACTTCAATAAAGAAAAAATCAACACCCTAAATGGGACAATTTTGGTAAATTCATCCACCAATTTCAACCTGAAACCAAGAAACTTGTCAGGAAACTCGAAAGGATTTTAAATAAATTATATATATATATGTATGATTTATAAATAAGTTGTTTTAAAACCATTTAGAGCTCATTTATTAGCACACAGTTAAATGGTTTCAAGTTAAATATTTGTGTTGGATCCATGGATGGGATGCTAACAGGTACAGTCCTAGTCAGAGTGGACTTTGGAGTAATGACAATGAAGAGTTACACAGCATTCTACAAAACTCCAGGACTGGAGTTTCTCCATCAGATGACTTAGTTTCGTACCCAGGACCCTCGTTGAGTGGATGGAAGTATTACCCCTCAGCAGAGATGTAGTGGGTGTATTCTACAAACCCAGCCAACAGAGCGGGTTTATTACTAAATTAAACTGATGAAAAATTGTTTATATCACTTAGAGTAATGAGTTGTCGATTATTTTTTACGTTTACTCATAGTATTTTAACATTAGCTATTCATTGTCTTTAATTGGAATCATTTTGAGATGAGGCTTCTTTATCTGAGAATTAATTTTTTTTATTTATTGCAGACTTTTTGTCCTCATAAGTAGAACAAATAATTGGATTTATAAGACCAAAAAATCCATCCGTGATCGCCCTTCGGGGCCCGTGGTGCAGCGGATAGAGGCGTTGAGCATTGTCAGGAGGTAGCGGTTTCAAATCCTACCCAAGCCGGCCAGAGGTTTACTTGGTCAAAAATGTGGTGTGATAGACAACAACTATTTAAGGTAGTAATTACTGGGGATACGGTTACAAGACTCAGCATTCCTATCCGAGGTCGCGGTAAATCACCTGAAGAAGGCCAGAGGTGAAATTTGGCCGAAACTTAGTGAAAGAAGAAACAACACAAAAACTACTAAGATGAGGACAAAAAGTCCGCAATGAATAAAAAAATTAATTCTTACATTAGCTATTCAATTAAACACCAGTCATTTGTCTACACACAATTAAATGATCAAACAGTTTTATTTCAAACAATTCTGTTTAGCATTTCAATATGGTTCTCCTCTCAGCTATGAGTTAAATTGTACTTCTAGAAGGGTGGCTTTGGCATTAAATAATCTACGATGGTTGATATGCCATTAGACAAAAGAAACCAAAACTATCAATTAATCCTTTGTTTGCACACAGTTTGGTGTTTTCAATTATTGCCATGTATAACTAACAATTCAATTAAACATCAGTCATTTGTTTACACACAGTTAAATGATCAAATAGTTCTATTTCAAACAAATCAGTTTAGCATAAGTCATTTGTTTGCACTCATGTTAAATGTCAAAATCCACAGTTGAAATGTCAGTTTTATTTGACCCATAGATAGATCATGTGCAACCAATCCGAGCCAGAGAAGAGCTGGAAGCAATGGCAATGGAGGGATACACCACATTCTCCAAATCTCCAAGGTCGAAGCCTCGTCATCAGATTGTTTAATGTCATAAACAGTACACTCGTTGGGGTGGGTCTTACCCCTGTGAAGAGATACAGTCGGTGTATTCTACATCCTCAGATAAATTGTTGGTGTCATTTACTAAACTAAGCTTCAGCCCAGTCAACAAGAGCCGTAGAATACGCCGACTGCATTCTTTGCTGAGGGGTAAGACTCCCCACCACTACCAAACGAATGTCCTTGATATGACACTAAACTACCTGATGATGAGTCTCTAATGCTAGAATTTTGGGGCATGGGAAGTAACCTTTCAGTGCCATTTCTCCCAGGTCTATCTGACTCGGAGTTGTAGTACCTAACGGAGTTCCATCTATGAGTCAAATAGGACTGTATAATCATTTAACTGTGTGTAAACAAATGACTTATGTTGAATTGTTAGTGTTATATAGTTCTTGAAACCATTGTACAAACGAATGTGTTATGTTGAATAGGATTACTAACGTTAAATAACAATACTAGGAACCATTTAACTGTGTCCAAATAATAGGACTATGTAATTGTGTGCAAACAAATCAGCTCTAATTCATTTAAAGATAAAGTTACCTACATACAAATCGTCTGTATAACCATCTAAGTGTGTGTAAATAAGTGACTGATGTTGAATATATTTTTGATATTACATTGCAGTACTCAAAACCTTTTAACTGTGTGCAAGCAAATGAGCTCTGGCTCGTATAAAATGTTATCTGCAAACTATTTGTTTACTATATTTACCCAACTCCTCCGTTCGGGCAGGATATGACACAAGGTCAATTTTTAAGCGGGGTTTAACAGATTTGAATTCAGAATTTTCCTTCTCCTTGACTAGTTGCCTCACCAAGGCTGAAAAATCAGTCTGTCCTGCTATTCAACCATAGCTGGAGGGAAAATAATTGGATGGGTATTATTGCTATGTGAAATGCAATCAGTCTCGTCTTGGATTTGAACTCGTGTCGCCGTGTCCATTTCCTACGACGATAACCATTACACCATATATATTTGATATATATCTATAAACAGTATCTGGATTTAAATAACTTACAAGAGTTGATATGCCATAAAACACCACTAATCAACCAAAGTTATGCAAATCTTCGTATGGTACCCAAAATTTAGATTGCTTCCAGTACCTGCTGTTTCTAGGTTGTCACCCATCAGATAACTGAACAGTATCATCGCTGCTTTAGGCTGGTGTGACTTGATTGTAAATTTAATAATTTATAAAAGTTAGCCTAGTTGTGCACTAGGTTAGAAGTATGGGTCACCCGGTGAGAATCAAACTAACTAGCAACAATCTGTCAAATGAACGATGGGTCACCCAGCGAGAATAAGACTAATTAGCTACAGTCTGTAAAATGAAGTATGAGTCACTCGGTGAGAATCAAACTAATCAGCAACCGTCTCTCAAATAAAGTAGGTTAGAAGTATGGGTCACCCGGTGAGAATCAAACTAACTAGCAACAATCTGTCAAATGAACGATGGGTCACCCGGCGAGAATTAGACTAACTTGCCACTGTCTGTTAAATGAAGTATGGGTCACCCAGTTAGAATCAGACTAACTAGCCACGGTCTGTGAGTTGTTAATCATGACATCACAGGAAGGTGGCTTTCCTGGTGTAAGGATTATCATCGTAGGATTTGGAATCGGCGACCAGAGTTCAAATCCTGGATGGGGTATTTTGAATTTCACGTTACACAAATACCTTTGGGAAAGGTATGAATCCAACTATTCTCCACCCTGATCTGGGTAAATAGTAGAGCAAATTAAGATCGTTAAGCTTGGTGTGGCAACTGATCTAGGAGAAGGAAAACTTTGAATTCAAACATTTGTACCTCAATTCAAAAAATAGATTATTGTCGCATCCTGCTCGTACAGAGGGGTTGGTAAATATACACATCACAGGAAGGGAGAACTTATGTTCTCGGCTTAGGTTAATGCCAGTAGTATGGGGTACCTGGTGAGAATCGAACCGACTTGTTAAGATCTGCTTGTCTAGCTCACTGACCACTACACCAATCTAAGTGGGGGTGTCCTCGTGGTGTAATGGTTAAAGCGATGGACTGCGGAATCGTAGTACGCGAGTTCATACTCCAGTCGCGCTATTACGTTCACTTTCGGGCAAATACCCTTGGGAAAGGTATGAACCCCCTTATCTTAAATAGTACCAATACTGTTCTTCTAGGAGAATAGCTTTGGCATTAAATAACCTAAAAAGAGTTGATATGCCATTAAACAAAGAAACCAAACCACGCAAGGTGCCTTGTGCAGAATTATAGCTTTTTGTTGTTATACGTGACTGGAAATGGGGAGAAAAATATAAAAATTGAATAAAAAGATAAAACGTATGAAATATATTAAAATCAGCACAATCAACGGTAAAAAAAAAATGAAAAGGAATTAAAAACAGAATAAACGCAATTTTGTCTCTCAACTAAAAGTAGGAAAACATACCAGGAAGAATGAGTTGAAAAATATGTGTGAAGAAGTAAATATGAAAGATACCTACTAAAATATGAAGGAATAAACGAACTGATAAAAATATATATAAAAAAAGGTTAATGCGTACATAATAATAAGTTAGAACATTTGGTTAGTGCTGGTAACTGCTGGTGAAAAAGTCGAATCCCAAGTGAGATATGCATCATAAATAATAAAAAAGAAAAAGCCCTGAGCAACCTACAAATATAGGTAAAAAAGGGAGAAAGTACTTGATACTTAAGATATCTATCTATCTATCTATCTATCTCTTTTGTGATCTGCAGATGAGCCACTCTTGTAGTTTGTCAACTATTGATGCACATGTCTTTACACTGTTTTTTGTTTTGTTTATTAGTTTGTTTGTGTATGTGTGTGTATGCATTTTAGTAGAAAGTATCTCTGTGTTGCATTCTTGTATGCGCGTCTGTACAGACACGCTCAAATCTAGACTATGCGTCGGTACAACATATATATATGTTCCCGTGTCCTGTGTGTCCCTGGGTGGTAAAGCTGGGGCCAATTACATGTTCCCGTCCCTGCAATCATGCTCAACACTTACCCAAGGCAAATGCTTCAAATGAAGATAGTTTTAGGTTTCTTTATTTCTTTATTTTCAACGTTTTATTTTTCTGTTTGTGTTCGTGTTGTTTCTCTCTCTCTCTGTCTTTTTTTTTTTTTAGTGTCGTTTACTGTCTGTACAAACATCATCAGGAAGCACTCAGTAAAAGAAAGCCATCAATACTTCAGCCACATTCTCAAAAAAAAAAAAAAAAAAATAGAAGTCTAATGATAGAGTTTAAAACTCACAAAAACTCACACCTACCCACAGCTGTGCTACACGTATCATTACCTATACACATTTATATAAAAATGATTGTCTCAAACTCTCTCCTGTAGGATCGCACTTAAATGCAGAAAAAGCAACGAGAAAAACGCGGGTCGAATTTAGTAAACGAGTTGTCCTTCGTACAGAGTCTTGTTGACTAAAGTAGTAATTTTTTTACTTCCCTTACGGCTAGAGCGATATATCCATTTATGTTTTATATGCAGAAATAGTATACAGGTTGATACTTACCGGCACAAGGAGCAAAGTTTCCCCCCACCTCCAGTTGATTATAAGTTATTAGGCTCCAAAACTGACGACCCCTTGCCAGGAAATTCACTTGTGGAAACTTAATATATTCATAGGTATGCTATACTTTCATAACTTTTCTTGCACACACACACACACACACACACACACACACACACACACATATATATATATATATATATATATATATATATATATATATATATATATATATATATATAATTTACTAACTTTTTTCAGTCTGGTAGTGCAGTGATCTTAAGTTGTTTATTGTACCTGCTGTTTCTTAAGTGGTCACCGTGGCTTAGCTGCGGTAATATAGCTAGAACCGGTTATTTGGGCGTGACGTGACAGTAACACACACACACACACACACACACACTCGAAAGTTTATGGAAAGAAAAAATAAAATGAAATAAAAAGAGCTTACTTTTTCACCTAGTTTCCACCTTATTCCTCGAATTACTCTTTTTCTCTATTGCTAGTCAAATGACTTAGAAAGGGTACTGCCCACAACGGGTACTGTTTACAAAAGGTAGAGTCAAAAGTCCAAACTACTTTCAGTTCGTACACGCTATCAAATCTCCGGAATATTTGTGTAGGGCCTCTTATCTATCTATCTATCTATCTATCTGGACACGACAGATGGCGTAATTGTTCGCAAACTAGATTATCAGACTATTGTTAGTGAGTTCGATTCTCACTGGTATAATTCTGCTCATAATTTTGTCATTGTGCCACAACTAAGTTAAGTTTATTAAATGTCGGTCTGTCTCTGTATGTATTTGATGAGTTATATATATATATATATATATATATATATATATATATATATATATATATATACATTATAACAGTGTTGGTTGTCACTAAATCACTTTGAGGGTTTGTGTCGAACCAAGTGCAATATGATATGGAGATTGCTCAATATCTAGGATAGAGCTATTAGCTATTATACATACATACATACATACATACATATATATATATATATATATATATATATATATATATATATATATATATATATCATCATCATGTCGCGCCGCCAGCACAGATATCCCTGACCCTCTCTCGTCACCTCTCCCTATCGTTCATCGCCTCTGGCAGGTCTTCAGGGCTACATCCCGTATCCTCACAGAGCTGCTGTATGTATGTTCGAGCTGGTCGTCCTGCTCGGCCATATGTGGGGGTCCCTTGGAGTACATCTCTTATGAGCTCGTCCCTTCTTCCCCAGCAGTGTCCTGCGTGTCTGGTTCGTCTAACTTGGATAGTTTTCGTGATGGGAGGTAGGTGGCCGTATAGTTGGTGCTTTGTGGGATGTTGCCTCCAGGACTTGTTCAATATTGCTCGCAGCATTCTTGTGTTACTGCCGCCCAGCTTTATATATATATATATATATATATATATATATATATATATATATATATATATATATATATATATATATATAAAATAGCTCAACCCTATTTAGTGCTGCAGAAATACGTCCCACATTTTAAACTTTCTTCTGTGTAATGCAAATGAATTTAGGCAAGTAGTAATAGTAGCTTCATTTAGCTAATGTCTTTCCCTGTTTTTTTTTCAGATACAATCAGTCTAGCTGATGACTTGAACCGGTGCACATCATGCGTTTGTTGTCGAAATATTTTTTGAGACTAATGAATTTGTAATTTCTTTGAGAGTTTCTTGTTCACATCTATATTACGACAGAATGATGATGTTCCTGATAGAAATCGATTCTATTATAGATTACAAATTCTATTCGTATAAAGCATCTATCTATCTATCTATCTATCCCTCTGCAGAGGAGGATATGAAACAAAATTCAAATTTTTAGGTTTGGATTCAGTGTTTTCCTTCTTTTAAAGGTTACTATACCAAGGTTAAAGAGCCCAATATGCCCTTCTATTTGTCCATAGCTGGAAGGAGAATATTTGGATTATTACTTTTTCCAAGGATATTTGCGCTTTGTGAAATACAAACAATCTCGCCCAAGATTTGCATCCGGATCGCCCTGGCTCCATTTACTACGACAGTACCCATTACACCACAGGCTCCTAGAATATATATATATATATATATATATATATATATGTGTGTGTGTGTGGGGGGTTGTATGTTTGTTAGGATTAACTGTGCTGTCCGTTGTGAAATTGTCTTAAATCTCATTTTGAAAAGTATAGATTTATTCAACAAAAGCTTTGTAAGACTTTTTTCTTAAATGTGCTTCTTATCTTGGAGGAATTTGAACAAAAACTCAGACTTCTCTCAGGAACATTACTAACATTATCGAAAATCAAATATAAAAATGAAAAATATATAACTTACGAGGTATTGTGTATTTTGGTAGCAGTCATTCATTTATTCAAGTTAAAGTAAATATGTCTTTCAAGTATGATGATTATGTTCTTTGAGATAATTATATACCATTGAGACATTTCATCAATCAATCTATAAGAAAGCATATCAAAATTAGATGCGTGGGCTGCACCATGTATTCAATGGTACACGCTATGCTTTTTTTGATTTCTTTTGTTTAAGATAATATCGATCTTCGTGGGTTATTTAATGCTAACACCATTCCTGTAAAAGGACAGTAGTGGTAGTATTTCACCTATAGCGCGGGGAATGAGAGGGTTCATGCCTTTTCTAACGATATTGTTCTTAAAGTTAACGTAGCGTGTGACTAGAGTTCGAACTCGCTTACTATGATGTAGTCCAGCAAGTGATCCACTACGCTACGGAAACTTCTCCTATGCTTTCTTAAGAATGTGTTTCCCGGATGAGTTAGACTATAAAAAATTTATTTACGGGATTAATTACACGATGTTAAAGTTTTTTTCGGGGATTAATTAAGATGTGCTTTTCTTATAAATGAGACCTTTCAGATTCATTTTACCCCAAAGAGCTTTGGGACACCCTCTGAGTTTGGAAAAAGTGGGGGTCGGTAGATTTGGTTTTTATTTGCTTTCTGGACGAATAAGACTTGATAATTCTAAGCCATCCTGATTGATTAAGCGAAAATGGTCTTTATATTCCATGAATGGGGGAAGTCTGTTCCCATCCCCATCCCTTTAGTTATCATTGAACATTCCTTGGGGTCAATGAAGTTCGCTATGTTTGATCAAGTTTAGTACATTAACTTTTGAGTCTATTGGTAACAAGTAAGCAAAGAAACCAGGGCATATATATATATATATATATATATATATATATATATATATATATATATATATATATATGTATATATATGTATATAACTTGCAGAGGGGTTGATTATATATATATATATATATATATATATATATATATATAAAAACAACGTGCGACACAAGGTCAATTTTTAAGTGGAATTTAACACGTTAGAGTTCAGAGACCTGTTGCCATGCTAAGGTTAAAGGTCAATCTGCTTTACTATTTGTCTAAGCTGAAGGGAGAATAGTCGGATGCACGCCTTTCCAAAGAGAGAAAAATATTTTTAAATGAATAGGTCGTCGAAGAGATTTGTATTTTTAAAAGATTTATTTATTTATTTCGTCCTCATATACATGTATGTTTCCTGTTTGTTAGTTTTGTCAGAGAACATATATGACAAAAGGCCATGTGAATGGGATAATTGATAAGACTTTAACTAACTTGTGTCAGTTCAAGTCTAATTGGTGGAAATAAGTATATGACACCTCATTAAATTGTTAATAATTTTCTTATAATAATTACAGCACAAATTCCTCTCAAAATTTGTGTGTGGTACGTAGATCCGATGGGTATTAGTATATATATTCGATTTTATAACAAAAAAATGTTATTAACAAAATTTCGTTTTTGAGGGTGGAAATGATTATAAGACAATTTTGAAAGATTGCATATCTGGTTTACTTCAGAATGCCAAAGGACAAATAAGCGCATGCGCAGATTATAAAAGGACTCTTATCATGATTTTAAGCCATGTTAGTCCTATTTAAATATTTTGTAATTAAATACAGTTACTGCAAAATGCCTTGGACTGCCGACTTAAAGAAAATGAAAAAGGGCAAATTTCTGGAAGAAAAATCTATAAGTTTCATTGCAAGAGAACTCTCGAGATCCCGAACAGCTGTAAGAAATTATTCAAAGGACGCTGAATCGTATGGCACAAGAAAACGTCCAGGTCATCCACCAAAAATTACAAATGCAGCCAGACATCAACTTTTTCGAGAAGCTTCTAAAAGACAATCTCCTGGATCAGCAAAAATCTCAGAATTTACTCATTACTCCAAGAAGAATTCATCAACTTCTCCGGGAATCGCCAAATCTCGTATATCGAAACAGGAAGTCAGCCCCCTTCTTTAAATGCTAAACTCTAGAAGATGCGCGTAGACTGGGTAAAGAAAAAGGTAACATTGACAAAGGAGAAATGGAGAAACCGTGGTGTTTTCTGATGAGAAAAAAGTTTAATTTGGATGGGCCCGATGGCTCCCAGTGTTATTGGCATGATTTAAGAAAGAAGAAGCTGCTGTTTAAAAAAAAAAAACTATTTGGAGGAGGATCTGTTATGGTTTGGGTAGCTTTTTCTGCGTCTGGAAAGGCTACTTTAGTTGTGATGGAAGGGAAACAAAACTCTGTTTGATATCAATGTGTTGGAAAAAAGTCTCCCCATTTCTGAATCGTCTCGACACCAATAATGCCATTTTTCAACAGGACAACGTAGCCATACACGCTTGTAAGCTCACGAAAGACTGATTAAAAACAAAAAAAAATATTAAAGTTTTGGACTGACCCACTAAGTCTCCAGATTTAAATCCAATAGAAAATTTGTGTGGAATTTTGTTAAGAAGAGTATACAAAAATAAACGTCAATTTGAATATAGAGAAAATCTTGCATTAAACAGTATTAGAAAGAAATTTCATCTGAAACTCTCAGAAAATTTATTAATTCAATCCAAAACAAGTGTGCTGAAGTATTACAATTGAAAGGGAATTAATGTAAATATTGAATTTTATACAATTTTTTTGTTAAATACAAATTTTCAAAATTGTCTTATACTTATTTCCACCCTCGAAAAAGTATGACCTCGTGGTGTAATGGTTAAAGCGACGGACTGCGGAATTGTAGTAAGTGAGTTCGAACTCCAGTTGCGTTATTACGTTCACTTTCGGAAAACAATACCCTTGGGAAAGGTATGAACCCCCTTATCCTCCCAGCTATGGGATAAATAGTACTGTTCTTCTAGGGGAATAGCTTTGGCATTAAATAACCTACAAAGGTTGATATGCCATTAATTAAAAATTCTTTTGAATGAGTTTATTTATAGACGATACTGTAAGTCTAGGAATTGTCATCTGAATAATGAGCAAGTTTTCTTAGCTCTCAAGTGCAATATATTGAGTCAATTCCCTTGCTCGTAAAATCTGTTGTATCTTCTGTTAGAAATTTCTGTATCTTCCGTGCATGGCCAGGAACTTGAAGCTGATCAGCCGATATCCCACACCAGATCTAACGCAACAATTAAGTTACTTAATTATCCATCTCTGGTCACTCCTGTCCATTGGTTTACCGCCGTGTGATCTAATCCCTTTTTTGTTATTGCGCTCTAGTGGTCTCTAATCCAACCTCAAAGCCCTTTATGTTTTTCGTGCCTCATCGATCTCGACCTCTCCTCTCCCTTTCCATTGTTCAGTCACCGGGTGTTCTTCCCACGATATGTTCTGATGTTTGACTGCTTCTCAAAGAAGTCATCATACGCGGCATTCCCATTTAGAAATAAACACAAGACAAACATCATCCGTTTCACGCTCTCATGATTCACCAATATCTTTAGTGGTAAAAACAGACCGTTTGCTGGCCAGCGGGATTCTTGTAGGAAAGAGAGGGGAAGAGAGAAGAAGAAAGAGAGAAAGGGGAGGGTAGAGAGATCGTGAGAGAGAATAAAGAAGGAGGCAGATGTAGAGAGAGAGAAAGAGAGAGAGATAAGGAGAGAGAGATAGACGGAGGGAGAGAAAGGGCAGAGAATAAAGAGGACGAGAGAGGAAGAGAAGGGAAGGGAAAGAGATGAAGTGAAGAGAGAGAGAGAGAGAAGGAAAAAGAGGGAGAGAGAGAGAGGGGTAGATACAGAGGGAGAGAGAGAGAAGAGAGATGAAGAGAGAGGGAGACAGAGTAAGAAACAGAGGGAGAGAGAGATGAAGAGAGAGGGAGCGAGAAGGAGGGAGAGAAAGAGAGTGAGAAAGAGGGAGAGAGAGAGAGTTAAGGAGAGAGAGATAGACGGAGGGAGAGAAAGGGCAGAGAATAAAGAGGACGAGAGAGGAAGAGGAGGGAAGGGAAAGAGATGAAGTGAAAGAGAGAGAGAGAAGGAAAAAGAGGGAGAGAGAGAGAGGGGTAGATTCAGAGGGAGAGAGAGAAGAGAGATGAGAGAGAGGGAGACAGAGTAAGAAACAGAGGGAGAGAGATGAAGAGAGAGGGAGCGAGAAGGAGGGAGAGAAAGAGAGTGAGAGAGAGAGAGAGAGAGAGAGAGAGAAAGAGAGTGGGAGAGAAACAGGGCAAGAGAAACGGAGTGAGAGCAATAGGCAGAAGGAGAGAAAGAAGGAGTGAGAGGAGAGAGATAGAAGGAAAGATAGAGGGTATTAAAGAGAGTAGAAGTGAGAGAGAGAGAGAGAGAAACGGGAGTAGAGAGTGAGAAGAGAGAATGAGAAAGAAAGAGTGAGAGAAACTGGGAGAGAGGGTGTCAGATTATCAACTTACACTATGTTGGGTCTCAGGAATGACCAACTATATTTGGGGCGAGTAGTTCACGCTCTTACGCTAACAGTGTAAACACGCGTCAGTGGTAATTAAATTAGCATTCATTTTTTTTACTTGAAAGGAAACAGGAAATATGTTGCAAACGAGCAACCGTATTCATTCAAATCAATGAAAAGGATATTTTATCCTGTTTTCTCGGAAAATTTATTTGGCTGATTGATTGATTTTAACGGTGTGTCAACCTGTCTAGTGTTATTTTGTGCTTATAGATTAGCGAATACGGTCATTGTACGTTCATATTCTCATTTTTGAGTAGTTATTTCTTAAGAGGCTTTTATTTTGCCCACGGTCCAATCGAATGCGAATGATTTTTAAACAAATCTATTTGACCTATAGATGGAACCCCAATAGGAACTACAACTCTGGCTCAATGATGAGTAGAGGATCTGACATTGCCACACAATCCCATGGTTTGTTCAATTGGGTGAATAAATTCAAAGTTTTCCTTCTCTAAGATTGGTTACCCTACCAAGACTATAAAGCAGAGTTTTCTCTCCTATTTTTCCCATAGGTAATCGAAAAACTGATGGATTCATGCCTTTCCCAAGAGCAATAGCAAAACATGAAACACTAACATAATAAGCTCATATCGTCGATTCCATGATAGAATATCAAGTATTTCTATCTAATACAAATAATTTGCAAATTGGTTTATTTGTCTCATAGATAGTATGTAAAGTTGGAAACCTTATTCGAGGGTGACCCAAAGGATCCCTTTTAAATCGCTACTACATCGAGGTGTAGGGGAGGGCGCTACTCCCTTCCCTGGATTGCGTCACTTTACCCTCGATCCTTACCTTATAATGCTGAGTGTTAAGCAAAGCGGCATCAGGTACCATTTTTCGAGTCTTTGATATGACTCGACCTGGGATTGAACGCCGGTCTCCAGGACCATTAGTGAACACTCTACTCATTAGGCCAATGGCCCGGTAAATAGGTTGATAGGACTTATGCGCAGGGTGAGTCATAATAATTGCAACTTTTAGTATTATATCATTGCTGGGAAAAGGTTTGAGGGTTAGAGAAATGGTGGATTTTGCCATGAGGGACATTGTTACACTGTTGGGACTTTGATTTAGACGCTTGAGATGGCAGACTTAACTAGAGCACTTGACGTAATAAGCGAGAGAGAATATCAGGATACGTTACTTGTTCGATGAAGAGTCACATCCCCGTTCATTACATGAAAAAGTCGTTTGCTTCTTCTGTCGTGATCTGGTTGGCTGTATTGAAGGAAAGTTAAAAAACTGGAACCTATGAATCTTTCTACTAGTTTGAAAAATCCTTATTACTTGTTTTTTTTTCCCTGTCTGTCCGTTTGTCTGTCGCTGTTTCTCTATCTCTTTCGTCTTTGTTCGAATAGCACGATGCATGTCGAGGTCTTTTTTCTGCAACTGTATTAAAGATTCATCTCTCACACCTTAACCTCATCAATAAGCGCGTCCTAGTACGATCTGACTTCAAATTCTAACACATCTTTCCGATTGACAATCTTGTATTCAATATATATATATATATATATATATATATATATATATATATATATATATATATATATATATATATATATGTAGTTCTGTATATATATATATATATATATATATATATATATATTATATATATATATATATATATATATATATATATATTTCTTTTTCTAACAATTCGCTTTAACATAAGTCGATTATTTGTACATTATTTAAATGATCAAACAGTTGTATTTTACACATAGATTGGATCCTGTCAGGTGCTCACACTCTAGGATAGAGTGAACTTTGGAACAATTGCAATGAAGAGGTACTCCAAATTCCCCAAAGCTCCAACGCAGGAAATGCGCCATCAAATGGTTTAATATCATATACAGGACAGTCTTCGACCCCCTGCAGAGATGCAGTCGACGTATTCTACAGCCCCAACTGACCGAGCCAAGATATATTAAAATGTTCAACTTCCGTACATCAACAATTCTATACATCGTGATTTTGCATTCAGTCAATATAATCTCAAACCAAATGTTCCTTACGTTGCAAGATAAAAAGGTTGATTTTATGCAACAATATCAATCACGTAACAACAACATTCATCTGTTGAAATATCTGAATCCTGTGCTTGTCCCATTCGAGCGTCCGTTTCCTTTCTTTTCTTTTGTCTGCTACATCGTTTCCCCCCCCCCCGACTAGACATAAGAATTTCTCGCAACAGGTTATTATTTTTATTAAATGTATATTTAACAAATTATTTAAAAGATAAAAAGAGCAAAAAGCATCCTTAAAGAAGGAATTTTTTTGCACACGGTAAAAGGAGAAAATTGGGAAAAAGTTTTTAAAAATATCTCATTTAAAGATATTTTAAAATTTTTACCGTGTGTAAAATTTGTACCAGTAAAAAATATTATTGTAGAAAGTTACAATGAAATTTCGAAATGGGGTGGCGTATTTAAGGAAGGGGAGGCAAGAGACCTAAAAAATGATGATCTAATTGTTCTCTCTCTCTCCTCCTCCTCCTCCTCCATCTCCTCCTCCATCTCCTCCTCCTCTTTGAACGCTTTATTCCCTCCAATGATTTTCGTCAGCATTTTTGCTGCGATTTATGCAAACTAGACAAAATGACAAAACAAAAACGTATCGATGCTATAGCGAGGGGGAAGCAGAGAGTTCCTGTATCTTTGTGGTTCACTTTCAGACTAATACACTTGGGAAAGATATATATATATATATATATATATATATATATATATATATATATATATATATATGTGTGTGTGTGTGTGTGTGTGTGTGTGTGTGTGTGTGTATGTGTGTGTGTGTGTGGATATATATATATATATATATACATATGTGCATATATACTTATGTGTATATATGTATGTGTTTATATACTTGTGTATATATTTACAAAAATGTGTATACATACATGTATATAAATATATACGTGTGTATACACACACACACACACACGTATATATATATATGTGTGTGTATATTAGATTAGATCAATAGATTCTACAGATATACTTAAATTTGAAGATCCCGGCAAACGGGTGAAATAGATATATAAGGGAATATACTTGATTTTCTTGTTTCTTAATGATATATATATATATATATATATATATATATATATATATATATATATATATATTCCAAAATGATTTTAATTTAATTCACAATGCTTTTTACCTCCTAATCGTTTATTGATGGAAATAATTAAGAAATCTCTCAAGTTATAAACAAACAATACAATAATACACTTGGCTTGATTTTGTATGGCAGCTAATTGCCAATAAATGTATATTTTTCTTCGTTAATTGATTGACTAATTTTCCTTTATAGAGCAAAGTTATTTCTATAATCGTCAATCATACATCACAAGATATAAAAGTCTACTGGGCGGCTCTTTTGAACTCTGTGCTTATCTCACAGCAGATGGTTTTGGCACGCTTATGGCAGTACGTCGACGGTTATTTTGATCAGTTCATGTTTAGGCATTTTTATGCGTGAATTCTTCTGCAAATAGCATGCTACTCGTATCATGTCCACAGTGTCTCGTTACTAATAAGAGATTTGAGGATAATAGTAAAAAGGGTCAACGGTGACGTTGCGCAAAACTTAAGGTTTTTCAAGTGCAAATACTATAAGGATTTTACAAGATTGTTGATAATTTTTAAAGGTGAGGTAACGTAAAAAAAAAGACAGAAACTCAAGCCTAATCTTGCTTAAATAAGTAAGCATTTTATTGAAGAAAAAAGCCCTTTACAAATTAAACAAAAAAAAAACATGGCCTATGTTTACTTTTTTTTGTGGGGGAAAGAATTGCACAAGTATTCCTTTATTTGTCTTAAAATGTCCGTAGGCAAATTTGTAACTTATGAAAATAAAGTCCTTTAAGATATCAGTTATATTTTATATCCTTTGAAGAGTAAAGGTCAGTTGAAGAGGAAAATCTTTCCTCTAAAGGTGAGGAATAAAAAAAAGAAGGTTGAGTCAAAGATACAGGTCGATAGAAAGTTAGTGAAGATTTGAAGAAGCCCTTAAATATTGTATGTCGTAATGGTTTTAGAAGACTTTCCCTGTTATGAACATTTAGATGAGTTTCAATGAAGTTGTGACTTTAGAAGACTTTTCATGTAAGAGAGAATTTTGAAGAATTTTAATGTAAGTTGTGAATTTAGAACTTTTTCAGTATAGAAGACTTTCAATATGATGGAGAATTTTGAAGACTTTCAATGAAGTAGCGAAAGAATAGTTTCCATGTAGTGTAGAATTTAGAATATTTTTAGAGTCGTCATCATCATTATCATGTCGTGCCGCTTGCACAGATATCATAGACCCTCTCTCGCCATTTCTCCCTATCGTTCATCGCCTCTGGCAGGTCTTCAGGGCTACATCCCGTATCCTTACATAGCTGCTGTATGTATGTTCGAGCTGGTCATCCAGCTTTTGCTCGGCTATATGTGGGGGCCCCTTGGAGTACATCACTTATGAGTTCGTCTCTGTTTCTCCAGCAGTGTCCTGCGTGTCTGGTTCGTCTAACTTGGATAGCTTTGTGATGGGAAGCAGGTGGCCGTATAGTTGGTGCTTTGTGGGGTGTTGCCTCCAGGACTTGTTCAATATTGCTCGCAGCATTCTTGTGTAATTGCCGTCTAGCTTCTTCTCCAGCCGTTTTGCTAGCGTCCAAGGGGTGCATCCATACAGCTGTATCGACACGACCGCTGCAGCAATTTTAAAAGATATCAAATGAAATGGTTATCTCGACTGTTTCTTGAAATTTGGAAGATTTCTCTTTCTTTTTCTCTTGTAATCGTGAAGATGATGGCCAACTTTTTTCAGGTGTCACCTTTTCTTCGATTAGCTAAAGGGTCAAAATTATCTGTATATATCTATTTCATCTCCTATAGAGCATTCAAATTCACGTCTATTTAGCAAAACAAAACAAAAAAGGAACGTGATTTAAAATAGATGACCTTGATTTCAATTTTATTTCCGCGCCTATTTTTTTTTTTTTTTTATGTATTTATTTACCTACATCTCCGCACGAGCAAGGATAGGTCGCAAGGTCATTTTTTAAGTGGAGTTTAACTGGTTTGAATTCAGAGTTTTCCTTCTCCTAGCCATACCAAAG
Source organism: Sepioteuthis lessoniana (assembly GCA_963585895.1). Lineage (NCBI taxonomy): Eukaryota > Metazoa > Mollusca > Cephalopoda > Myopsida > Loliginidae > Sepioteuthis > Sepioteuthis lessoniana. The sequence goes on from OY757910.1 coordinate 79,020,658, forward strand.
TTAAAGAGCTCAGTCTGCCCTATTATTTGTCTATAGCTGGATGGAGAATAGTTGAATTCATACCTTTCCCAAGGTAAAATGCAAGCAGCATCGGCCTGGATTTGAACTTGGCTCACCGGGTCATTTTTCAACGACGATTGCCATTACATCACGGATACCATTCGCATACATACGGTGACAAATTAAAGTCCTTGAATAAAATTCTGCTTATAAGCACAACTCAAAATTAATAAAATTATCCCTTCAGCGTGAAAGCTTTATATTTCTGATAACGGCAACTCTCTTTGCAATTCTTCGATAGCTAAATCACGTTTTTTTTGTTTTGTTTTTCTGAATTAACGCGAAGTTATAGAGGGCAGCAACTCATCTGAAAAAATTGGCCTTTTTTCTTTTTTGTCGATTTGTTTTTGTTTAATTTGAAAAATATCACCCCAAAGAAATTAGTTGTCTGTAAACCTTTCTGAAACAAAGATAAGGTTTATTTTAAAAAATACAAATTAAAAAACGAAATTGAAAAAAAAATTCAGTGTTAGAAACTATGGATAATTTTTAAGTTCTGGGATTCGGAACATGTCTCCATTATCTCACATAAAGCAATAACAGTCTTTGTTAATGAGTCGGCAATTTGTTGATTAGTTGAAATCCACTCAATATTTAAAGCTTCCGATTTTGACAGCATTTCTTGCAAAGTTCTTTTTTACTCAAAGTCTGTTATCTGAAACTTGATTTGATGAGTGGAAGGAATCATACAAGCAGTTATTCTCGGTTTTATCAGTACTAGGAATGTTTCTTATAGTGTTAGGTAAATGCAAGACTCTGCTAGATCAAAGAAGACCAAAGTCTTCGAAGCCTGTGTGCTTTCATGTAGTGTAATTTGGCGTCGAGACTGCCAAGATATATTGGTAGGTACTCCTTATCTGACCAGACGAGGAAAGATAGCGGAAGCAAAATTAGGAAAATTCTTGTATGATAATAATAAACAACTCTATTAAAAAACAAGATTAGTTTTAATTTTCAAAATAAACAACAAAATAAGAAGATCGACACAAAACAGTAAATTCATTCAATATGGCCGTATTTTTTTTTCAATTATTGCATTGTTCGAATTCCAGCCGCGCTACTATGTTCACTTTCGGACAAATACACTTAGCAAAGGTATGAAACCCCTTATCCTCCCAGGTATGGGTTAAATAGTACCACTACTCAGAAGGATGGTTTTGGCATTAATAACCAACAAAGGTTGATATGCCATTAAACAAAGAAACTAAACCAACCAACACCAAGCTAATTTGGCCAAAATACAAAGCGAAACAGTCGGTTATAATATTGAAAGGGAAGAAAATTTAAATATTAAAACTATTCATCGTGAGGTTGTCAGGAAGGGGTCAATCCAACAAAAAATTCTAACCCTCACCCTTGCGCTCAAGCCTCGATGAAATGAAACGTTTTGTTCCTTATGGTAATAAGGAACTGTTTTTGACATTGAAACTGTACTTAAGCTAAACTGAATAGTTCGAAATGGAACTGTTTTGACATCTATCTGTGTGTAAACAAAAACTATACTTATACGAAACTGAATTAGAACTGTTCGACTAAACTGAATAGCTTGAAATAGAAATGTTTTGACAATTAAACCGTGTACTTATGCTAAACCGAATTTTTTGAAATAGAACTGTTTACTTGTATAAAATGGATTTGGCATTAAATAACCTACAAAGGTTGATATGCCAGAAAAACCCAAACAAACAAACAAAATACTCCCATGGTCGCTGGATTCAAAGCGTGTTTCTTGTAGACTGCAAATATCCATGCCGAAGCTTTTAAGAGTTTACACTTTCTAGACTCTGACCTCCAGCCTTAGGCATTACACTGATTAATTTCAAATCCAGTCTTATAACTTGATGGTGGTCGGCTTCTGAAATAATCATTGCAAGGAAAAAGACGTTGACAACCTGGTTCATCAATCCTTCTTTCATCTTTTTTTTTCGATGGTGTGGTCAAGAGCGAGATCTACTTTATATCACTGGAAGGTTAATTTGACTGCTCTATGTTGGCAGGTTTGGTTGGTTTGGTTTCTTTGTTTAATGGCATATCAACCTTTGTAGGTTATTTAATGCCAAAGCCATTCTCCAAGAAGAACAGTAGTGGTACTATTTAACCCATAGCTGGGAATATGTTGGTAGGAATGAATGTATAATGGGTCCCCTCGCTCTACTGTTTTTGAAAGTCTTGGAAAATTCGGCTGGTAGGGCAGCAGTCCAAATGAATCTATCGCCTCTCCTAGCAATCCCATTACCGTTTCTGAACTCGGGATTGCCCGCATGATTGCAGAACACTTTTTTTTCAGCAAGGTTCCTTGTGCCCTTTTCTTTCTTTTTGTTGACCCCTCGTCTCGCTAGATTTTAGGGGGACTTGAGATTCTTTTTTCTCGAATGTCGGACTCGCTTTGCACATTTTCTCTCCCTATATTTATACTTCACCACTCTCTTTTAAAATTAAGTTTGGGCAACTCGTCTGACGCACTGAGTTGTCTCTTGGAGGTACTTGTTGTTGGTTGCATACGAAGAGAAGTAGTGGGTTTTATGGATAGACTTGAAAATTAAGTTGTCTGATGTTGAAGGCCTAATGGAGGATGGAGTTGACAGCATGTCTTTTGGTTTGGTTTCGTTTCGTTCTGTTTCTTAATGTAATAGCATATCAAACTTCGTGGGTTATTTAATGCCAAAGCCACCTGTAGAAGAATAGTTGTAGCGTTATTTAACACACAGCTGGAGGAAAAGGGATTTTATACCTTTCCTAGGAGCATTAGTCCGGAAGTGAACGAAATAGTACGGTTGGAATTCGAACTCGCTTATCATGATGTTGTCGTCCAGCACGTTAGCTACCACACCACGGGAATCCCTCTTGTCTGTTGGTGTCCAAGTTTTAAAAAGCTAGTAGAGTCTCGTATTTTATCTTAGCAGAGTTTACACGTCCTCTTTGATTCTTTAATTTTTTGACATGTTTGTCGATCCTCTCCTCTATGACTGTGACTAAAAACCACGACCTTGAGGGCAACTGAGGAACCTCAGGTTGGATCTTCCCTCCGCCCTTACCAACAGTCTATCAATTTTCCTTTTGATTCTGAGCATTACTATTTGTTGAGAAAGGGAAGCCATAAGAACTGTATTGCTTTTTTTTTTTTTGCTTGTCAGAAGGCGGGTTTGCGATAAATCCCGTTTTTAGTCTTTTGCGATGAAAAGGAATTTTATGTTTAGGTGTTCTATTTATTAGATGCCTTCTTTTCTGGTTAGATTAAAGAAATATGACCTATATGTCTAACGTCAGTACGCTGGTTCCCCCCTTTTTTCGTTATTACCGGTATTATTATGACCGAAGACCTGCTGGCTTGGAGTGAAAATCTTACAAGCTGCTCTTCGCGCAAACTGTCTAAGCCAATGTCCAATAGTCATTTAGTGTCTTTCTGAGTTTCAAGTTTGGTTCCTTTATTTTTAAATGACATGTCAACCTTACTGTTTTTTATTGCCAAAGACATCCTTTCAGAAGAACAGCAGTGACACTATTTAACCCTTTGTTGAGAGAATAAGGGGATTCATTCCATTCTCAATGGTATTAATTGAAAGTGAAAGTAATAAGGCAACTGAAGTTAGAACACACTTACTTCAGTCGCCTTATTACGTTCACGTTTAACAATCAATTCATTGATGATTTTATTATATTTCTAAGTTTACGGTCTTATCCAGGATACACAAAATTTTTTGAGAAAATAACAGTGGAATATCTGTCATAACCGCGTCGGTGTTTACATTCACGATTCCTCATTGCTCCAGGGATTTTCAGCTGCGGCGGTTTCGACGATAATATTGAGGTCTTGTAAAAATCTTCCAAAAATGTTCATTATTGATTTCCTTACCTTTGTTAGTCAGAAACTTTTCAGGGCCACAAAATAAGAGACCCAATATTTAAACATGGCTGCTAGTATTTAAAAAAAAATCATTATTTCGCAGTTTGGAGACCATGCATGATCTTTAAGATCCAATATATTTGATCCCTTGATTTCCTTTATATCAATAAATCTTGTGACCGATAGAGAACCAAATACATGCCTGGGTTCTATCTTCTTATATTTGATGTAATTGTCATATATGGAAAGGAACGCGTAAACCATTCTTTCAAAGACCCTTTCAGTAATTCTATCAATTTTTTTAAGCTTACGCATATTTTCATTGCTCAGATGGCTAAAATGGTGATTTAATTTTCCTACTATTTCTTGTTTATGTTTTTTAGTGGTATCTTTTGATGAACGAGTTCTATTTTATAATTTGGTGATGTCTATCACAATCGTAATACAATATATACGCAAATACAAACACACAATACAGGAGGACTCTGTTGTTTCAGGTACGAACGATTTTATTAACATCTGACAACGGTTCTTCGACACGAGGAGAGAGACACAATTATTACTATGATAACCTCACCCAACGCGCGGCGCATCTTTTGATGTTTAAGATCTCAATTCATCTCCGCTGGTCGAGACCCGAAAAACTTTACTGTCGCCGCAACGGTAGAAAACTCAACTCACGTCTTCTATGGTCCAATCTCAACTTCAACTGCCTCTTTTCTTAAAATCCTCAAATTCTCAGGACCATCTCTTCTGGGCATGACGTCATCCACACTCCAGCCTCATTTTTCTGTCTGGGGGTTTATTATGACAATGGTGATTGTCATATCCTTTGCGCACGAGCGTAAAACTGTACCCAATGACTATACACTTGAACTATTAACCCGAATAGTTTAAAGCCCAACCAAACTGAATGATAAAATATAATTAACGAAAAATGATTAATATAAAAAATCATTCCTTAATTATATAGCAGTATTTCATTATTACAACTTATTGCCAGGTAACAGTTTAACAATAAGTCCTGTCTCTATACATTTCAAATGAAAAAAAATCTGCACAAAATCTTTAGACTGATTGATTGATTGAAAGGTTGATTTTAACGGCATGTCAACCTGTGTCGGGTTATTTTTTGCTCAGATATTAGGGAAACTCTTTCGTTGTACATTCATATTTACATTTTTTGCGTAGTTATTACGTAACATACTTTTTCCTCACAGTCTTATCAAATACCAATAACTTTAAAATAGATTTATTTGAGCCATCATCAGCATCATTAAGTCGTGCTTGAATCCCTCTTGCCATCCGCCCCAATCGGACACAACTTTTGATAAGTCATTTAAAAGGCATCCAGTGTCCACACAGAGATAATTGATTTAAGTTTTTGGTGGTCAGCCAACACTGATTCGTCCATGAGAAGGAGCCCAGAAGAGAAGGTCACGTATAAGTTCATCCATACTTCCCCTAAACAGTGCCCAGCATGTCTCATTCGTATTACTTGTATGGTTGGTGCGATGGGACGTTAGTGGCCGTAAAGCTGTTATTTTGTTGCGTGTTTCTTCTTGGATTTTTTCAAACTGCAGGTAACATCCTTGTGGAGTTCAAATCTAGCTTTTTCTTCTAAAAAGTTTGATATGGGATCCTAACTGATACTCTAGTTCAAAGTGGGCTTGGGAGTAATGGCCATAAAGGAGTACTTCATACTCTCCAGAGCTCCAGAGTTCCTGAGCTGGAGCGTGACCATCAGATGCGGTTTAGGTCCATATCCAGTTGTCACAGAATCTGTAGAGAAATCGATTTTTCTTCCAGTCTTCTTCATGACAGTTTTATTTGGTAACAGCCTTAATCTCATCAGTGTTTATATTCACGTTTTTTTTTTGTCGATACGACATAGTAATGTGATGTGATTTATAGCTGGTGACTTTTTAGCATTTCCAATTTTACCCTGTTTAATTGATTTTAACTTATTTTGGCAATCTTTCTAAAATGCTAACTCAGTTGTTACACAGAATGTTTTAGCATATCTAATGAAAATCATTCCTATGGTTTGGTCGAATAATGTAGTATTTTTATTATTACCCAGCCAGAATAGTTGAGTGCGTTTTCTCATCTAAGTTTTGCTCCAGTATGCTGACAAAATCGTGAATGATAGAATCACATACAGAACATCTTGATGGTTTGCCCTTTGGACCCACAGAATTAAGTCTTCTGACTTTTCGTTTACTTGCGTGTCGATAATAGCTCCCGGGAGCGTCTGGGCCGGAAATTCCGGCGATAATTAACTTCTCCCATACTTATAAAATCCATAGTCTGTCTTTGGCACTATTATAAATATTTCCGATCCCTCGGGTTTCTAATTGATTTTAAATACGACAAAGTTTTCTGAAGAGCCAAAACTCTTCATTCCTTTTTCTAACTGCATTGATATTCCAATTAAGATCAATTCATACACAATCACTTTTATCAACCATTCATTCAACCCTGATATACTCAGCACTTAGACCAGTTTAGGTACCTTGGTAGCAATATGTCATCTACTGAAAGCGATGTCAGCATACGCATAGCAAGCGCATGGATTACAATTGACAGATTATCAATCGTATGGAAATCTGGTCTCTCTGATAAAATGACGGGATTTCTTCCAAGCTGTGGCTGCGTCAATACTACTGTATGGATGCACCACCTAGACTCTAACGAAACACAAAATGAAAAAACTAGACGAGAACTGCACAAGAATGCTGCGTGATGTTTTGAACAAATCTTTGAAGCAATATCCCTCAAAACAGCTGCTGTACGGCCATTTAAGTAAGAGGAACAAGATATACAGAGCAGTGCTGGAGAAGGTAAGGATGGACTCATAAGTGACGTTCTCTGATAAGTTCCTATGCATGGACGCACCAGTGTTGGCCGACCAGCAAGTACTTACATTCAAAGTGGGCCTGTGTGGACACTGGATGCAGTCTAGAGGATCTGTTAGACGTAATGGATGATATGGACGGATGGAGAGAGAGAGAGAGAGAGAGAGAGTTGGAGAGAGTCAGGTAACTCAGTACTATCAGCACGAATTGATGAAGATGATGATGATATGCCAACAATTTTTCAGGAAAAGAAATATTGTCGTTTTTCAATTAGGTTGTAGTGGGCTTGAAATCGATAAGATAACTCTGATGAGCAAAAAAGATTTTTTTGAAATGGTGTTGAGGCACAAAACATCTTTTATTGCTAATTTCAGGGCACTGAAGCTGAAAATGACATTATTTTTTCTTGGTTTGTTACCGTTTTGCTTCATTTTCGGAAAAAAGCATTTTTTAATTTGTTTTGATATTGACCGATGGCTAATATTTCAGAAAGTTTTCATGGTTAGTTACCGTTTTTGCTGTATTGTTATTTTTATTATTTTCCGGTAGACAGAGCAAAAAAAAAAAAATAAATATTGGCCTGCTTATTGAGAATTACAATTTTTGCAATAACAATCAGACCTTAATTCTTTAAAAATAAAATGATTAAATATACCAAGACCAACAAGTATGATATTTATCACTGCCTACCACCAGACAGGACTTGACACTAGGTCAATGACCTGAAGGCTGATTATAGTGGAGATTTAGGGGAGAGGAAGGTCGGGAACGAACCGAGACTCGAACCCTGCTGGTCTATGACAAGCAAGTATTTTCATCGAATCATTTCATAAACACAGAAATAAAACCTTCGTGAACATAAGAACTATGATAAAAATTTTCTCTTTCTTGATTTTCATGTTCAATGTTATTTAAGTCCCTTTTCATACTCTAACAGTAGTCAGCCATCATTCGTTTGTCCCACCATGCCTGGTAGCGCTCTTCCATTGTTTTGATATCCTTAATGAATTTCCTGATGTTAGAGTGAAACCATTTTCATAATGTTCATCATGTATAATGGAATAGGTGCATTCAATTGGGATGTCTTTAGTTTGAATTTCTTTCCAACAGTGTAAACAAAAGCTCTCAATGTGCTTGGTTTCCTTCTGTAGTGAAGGTACAATAGCGATGGGATAACAGGTTTTAGGGTTTCATTTTTTTATGACATCTTAATTATCAGGTTTACTAAAGTGTATTAATGATAAAGTTTATCAGTTAATTTGGATTTCGGTGATTAGCTGAAAAAATTCAGTACTTCTATTTTAAATTTTTTGACTCAAAAACATTTTTTTCTAATAGAAATAGTTTATTTCAAGTGGTTGACATAAATTACTCTGCCTACCTGAAAATTGATGGGTTTCTACGACCTTTATTAACTAAATTTTTCGATCTTCCAAGATCGTAAATTGATATTTTTTCATAAAAATTAGCAATTACAGTACAGCAAAAACGGTAACTAACCATGAAAAACAAAAGTCGTTTTCAGAATATGCACCATGAAATTAGCTTAAAACATTTTTTGTTTCTTGGTAGCAAAAATTGCGTTGACCTGTGATTTTTATATCTAATACAATTTTCAAATTTTTCGTACGACAGTAACGCCGAAATATTTGAGTCCTCCTTAGACATGGAGTTTATCAAATGGTATTTCTAGACAATTTTCTTGGTTGAGGTTCACTAAATCCAGTTCTGTCATTGTCTTTTAACTCCTGGCGTCTTCTTCACATTCATTGGAAACCATTTTTTTTATTTTTTCAACTCGCAAGCTATTTTCTAATGCTTATTTTTTTGGTTTGTAACGTATACTTCTCTTTCACTAACACTAACAGTGACCGATTAATATATCTGGCCGACTTTTTTTAGCAACTACGCTCTGCGTAGTTAGTGAATTTAAGTCCAGAAAACGCTTCAACACCTGCTTACTACAATAGGATGGAATTATCCAGTACTTATGAGGCTAGAACGGGATCCTAGATTGGTTTAATTTAGATTTTAGTAATTAGAATGTAGAAAAACGCAAAAGTGTTTGGTCTGAAGAAGTTTTTCCTGTGAATAAAGAACGAAATATTACCACTAAACCGATTGTAAGTGTTCAGATTTATCCACTTTTCCACTTATTTTTATCATCTTGTCAGATTCACGAAAATCTACCATTTCTCCATGTATATATATATATATATATGTGTGTGTGTGTGTGTGTGTGTGTGTCTCTCTCTCTCTCTCTCTCTATATATATATATATATATATATATATATATATATAATGTATTTCTATTTTAGGTTAATCCATAACTTTAACTCTGGCAGAGAGAAAACCCCCCCCAAATGACCCAACTTGGGAATAAACAAATTGACAAATTGATATTTAGCAAAAACATTCCATTAAAATTATATATATATATATATATATATATATATATATATATGCGAGGATCGTTCAAATATTTCTAAGCCATATCTGAACATTTTTGTTGTAGCAGCACAACTACTTCTTATAAAACTAGAAAAACTAGTTCATATTTCTATTTTAATTTTTGTGCAGGTAAGGTCCATATAAAGATAAGATTTTGCAACAAATCGTAAATCTTGGTGAGTCTTCGAGCTTTCGGGTCCTTTGCTATACCAAGGTTAAAGAGCCCAGTCTGTCCCACTCTTTGACCGCAACTAGAAGGAGAATAGTTGGATTCATACAATTCCCAAGTGTATTAGCGCTATGTGAAAAGCAGACAGCCTAGTCCTGGATTCGAACTCGGATCGCTGCGTCTATTTCGTACGACGATAACCATTACATCACGAGCACCCCCAATAAACTAATAGCAGATAAGTTGCAAGATATTTTTTATTTAATGGCTGAAAATTTTGCTTTCATAAAATATTCCTGAAACAAATTAGATTGAATTATTTACCTTGTTTGACGGCATATAAGACGCACCCCAATTTTTGAAAAATAATAGTTTTTTGAAAGTTAGTCTAAAGTCTCAGCATATAGGAGTTGCCAGACAGCTAATTTCGGCCGATTAAAGCCAAATTTACATCTACATATGACATATAAGACGCAGGGGAATTTTAAAAGATTTTACAAAAAAAAAGTGTGCCTTATAAGCTGTCAAATACGGTAGATTAATAGTATAATTTTTCTAAGCCATGCAGAGAAAAATATTATGGAATAACCCAATAATTTGGAAAAAAAAAAAAAACATTAAATTCCTCGAGAAAAGAATTATCCCTAATATTTAGTTGCCCCTTCTCGATCTTTTATGACAGCCTAAATTTATTCAGGCAAGCATTTCTCTAACATAAGGCAAAATTTGTTTTATCCAAGCGGTTTCAATTTTCTCGATATGATGTTTTCCTCTAACTATATTTCTCGATATGATGTTTTCTCGATATGATATTTTCCTCTAATTTATATGATGTTTTCCTCTAACTTATATATTTCTCTATATTATGTTTTCCTCTAACTTATATGATGTTTTCCTCTAACTTATATATTTTCTCGATATGATGTTTTCCTCTAACTTTTCTCGATATGATGTTTTCCTCTAACCTCTTCATAATTTTTGTCAGAAAAATACATTGTAAATGGATTTTACTATTAAAATACATTGCAAATGGATTTTACTATTAAAATCCATAGCAAATGATTTTTACAATATAAATGCATTGGACATAATAAAAAAAAACCGGGGGAACATCCTCTAAGTGTGCTAATTCAATAATTTTTGGCAGGGGTATTAGAAAAATACATTGGATATAAATTTTACAATAAAAATATGATGCAAATGATTTTTACTATAAAATTTCATCGCAAATAATTTTTACTATAAAGATGCATTGAAGATAAAAAAAAATCAAGGTGAACATCCTCCAAGTGTGCTAATTCCATTATTTTTGTCTGGGATAGTAGAAATATACATTGTAAATAAATTTTACTATAGATATTCATTAAAGATGATTTTTTCAATAACAATTAATTGAAAAAAACAAAAAACAAAAAACAAAAAAAACAAAAAAACAAAAACAAAAAAAATCTAGATGAATATCCTCTAAGTGTGCTAATTCCATAACTTTTGCCAGGCATAGAAGTTCTAGCTTTAGGCAAAAATAAGAGATTTCTTCGTTGGTGTCTATCCGGTGACTGACTATTAAAGTCTAACTAAATTTCACACCTCCTTGGCAAGTGTTAGAATATACTGACTGCATCCCTTGTAGGGGGTTAAGACTCCCCTCCTAAAAGAGTAGTTTCTTGGGTGTGACTTGAAACTGCTGCATCGGATGGTGAGGCTCAAGCTCTGAATCTCTGAAAGTGCAGTAACACTTCATTGACATTACTCCTACTCTCCGCTTTGGCCCGGGATGGTTGTATCTGTTATGGTCCCATCAATGAGTCAAATAGATCAGTTCAAAAATCATTCGCATTTGATTTAAATATTTGAAACGATATAACTGTATATTATTTTTATTTAGAATAGTTACTTGAGGCAATAATTGTTTACAAAGGATTATCATTAATAACTTGAAAGCATAAAACTGTGTGGAAACAAATGGCTATTATTAGATAGAAAGATGCAAGATATTGGTTATCGTCGCAGGAATTGGACACGGCGACACGAGTTCAAATCCTGGACGCGACTGATTGCATTTCACATAGCACTAATACCCTTGGGAAAGGTATGAATTCAATTATTCTCCCTCCAGCTATGGGTAAATAGTAGGTAAATAGTAGGGTCTTGGTGAGGCAACTAGTCTAGGAGTAGGAAAACTCTGAATTCAAACCTGTTAAACTCCGCTTAAAAAATTGACCTTGTGCCATATCCTGCCCGAGTGGAGGGGTTGGGTAAATATGATAGAAATAATTATTGGAAACCATGTAATTATTAGTTGTTGATTGGAATACTTGAAACCATACAAGTTCTTTGTATTAGATAAGTTTGGTTTGGTTGAGTTTTATGACATATCATTGTAGGTTGTTTAACGCCAAATCCTCTTTATATATAAACATTAGATATATATATGATTTGTAAACATACTCTGTAGATAACTTTCTTACACGAGCCTAAGTACTTTTTTGCACACAGTTAAATGTTTTCGGTTTCTTTGTTTAATGGCATATCAACCTTTGTAGGTTATTTAATGCCAAATCCACCCATCTAGAAGAACAGTAATGTTGCTATTTGACCCACAGCTAGGAGGATAAGGGGGTTCATACCTTTCCCAAGTGTATTTGTCCGAAAGTGAACGTAATAGCATGACTGGAATTCGAACTCGCTTACTACAATTCCGTAGTCCATCGCTTTAACCATTACACCACGAGGACACCCCCACAGTAAACTGGTTTCAAGTAGGGCTGTATGACTGTCACAGTTTAACATCGGTTATTTTTTTTTGTACACAGTCTGTACACGCAATTCCCTAACGTCTTGACATAAAATAACTCTTGGCAAGTTGATAAGTTGTTAAAATCAATCTATCAATCATGACTAAACTCCAGGCCTTGTCTCTCTTGACATACGATATCTCTCAACTAATCAGAGTACAGTTCTCTTACAAACCCCTATTTCATGTAGTTCCCTCGATTCCTACATGAAGGAATGGCCTATAATCTGAAAGCTGTCAGTTACGCCTTTGTAGATGTTTGATACATCCGCTATTTAGAATACTGAGTGTGACAGGGGCCACCACATGACAATTCAGTAACCAAAAAAAAAGGGGGGGGATGGAACAAAAAAGAACATTTATATTTCATGTAGTTGTACATCTTTTTATTTTTCTCTTTCCCTCGCACGCTCTGATTGCTCTGTCTGTGGGGCCTAGAATACGCCGACTGCATTCCCTGCAGGCAGGTAAGACCTCTTATAAAAAAGATGTCCTGTATATGACACTAAACTGCAGCCGGAGGAGAGGCTACAGTTCTGGAGCTCGGGATATTGTAAAATTATCACTTTGTTACCGTTACGCTAACACGGAGTGGTACTACATGTTAAGGTCCTATCTACGTGTCAAATATATCTGTTTGAAATTTTTAGGTTTGGATTGACGTTTTCTACGTTAGAAAAATAACTGTATCCAGTGGTGAGACTCCACTTCTGGAGCTCTGCTGGCTACTGAGTTAGCTCGTAGTTGCCGTTACTTCCAGGTTCAATTTAATGCAGAATAGTAGTATATTTCAGGATCCCATTTATAATTTAATAGATCTGTTTTAAGATTATTAGTATTGAATAGGAATACTTGAAACCATGTATATACCTTCAAATCATTTTTGTTAATGATAGTTACTTGAAGCTATAATTGTTTACAAAATATCATTTACATTGGTTACTTCAAACTGTATTATTGCTTGAAATACTTGAAAACATATTACAGTGAAAATTATCTGCCTTTGATAGGAATACTTGAATTCATATAACTATGTTTAAACAAAAGGTTATTATTACTAAATATGATTAGTTACTTGAAACTATATAATTATGCATTAATTATTTGTAGAGTGAGTCAAATGTTTTGCAATATTTTGGCACGCGCTAGTTTGCAGCGCGTATATCACGAGATTGAAGCAGTTCAAGCCATGCTAGTTGGTAATATCGTGGTAGTAGGTGTGCTGACATGCTGTGCATTGCTTCACTCCATGTGTGATTTTAAAGCTGCACAGATGAACGCGTAACGTATTCTAATTATGGAGTTTATCCTATTTACCAACCCTTCCGCTCGGGCAGGATATGACACAAGGTCAATTTTTAAGCGGAGTTTAACAGGTTTGAAATCAGAGTTTTCCTTCTCCTAGACTAGTTACCTAACCATGGCTGAAGAACCCAGTCTATCTAACTATTTACCCATAGCTAGAGGGAGAATAATTGGATTCATACCTTTCCCAAGGGTATTAGTGCTATGTGAAATGCAATCAGTCTCGTCCAGGATTTGAACTCGTGTCGCCGAGTCCATTTCCTACGACGATAACCATTACACCACGGGCATTACACGGGCATTATGGAGTTTATGCTTTACGAGTTTGAGCTGGACCCTTAACGCTGTGGAAGCAACCGAAAATATTTGCTGTGTGCAAAAAGTGAAGATACAGTTGATCACTGTACAGTAAACGGATGGCTGAAGAAATTTCACTTAGGTTGCAAGAACCTCGACAATCCGGTCAGTACTCAGGTGACCTCACCATTTCACAGTTTAGTACGGTTCACCACCTTCATTAACCCGGCAAAAGCATTCGTAGCTGCCGAATTGTGCCTTATGTTACTAAAATATTGCAAAACTTTTGACTCATCCTTGAACTGTTTGATGAACTTGATGAAATCCTGTAACTATGTACTAATTATTTGTTATAAGAATAGTTACTTGAAGCTATAATTGTTTATAAAGAAATATTATTTGTTACTTGAAACCATATAATTGGATGCCCATTATTTGTATTAAGAATAGTTACTTGAAGCTATAAATGCTTAAAAATGATTATTATTAGTTACTTGAAACCATATAATTGGTTTAAAGGCTTGAGACAATATTATTGTTTAGTTTGGTTTGGTTATGTTTTAAGGCTTATCGATCCTTGTGTGTTATTTAATGTCAGATTCTGTTTATATATATATATATATGTATGTATGTATACATATGCGTGTGTGTGTAAATGTGTGTGTTTAAATGCGTGTGTGTGAGTGTGTGTATGTGATTCGTAAGGGGATAATTTGTTGGCAACATAATTTTTGAATCAGCCAGAGCTCATCAGTTTGTACACATTTAAATGGTTTCGAGCATTGCTATTCAAAATTAATAATTCTATTTTATCAAGTTGGTTGGTTAGTTAGATTTTACGGCTAGTCAACTCTTGGGTAATTGTTGTATAGCTACATACATATACAAATATATGTTGAACATAATCAACAATAATGACGAACTTCACTGAACGAACGAATACACTTCTTTATAAAAATATAATCTCTCACTTTATTCTTGAAAGGGTGATGTTGGTTGTGTGTGAGACATGAGTTGGAGACGGGGACAGACTGCTATATTGACCCCAAGTTCTTCTGACCATAGCAGCATTTCTTTCTCATCTTGGCTTGGGGTTACTCAACCGTGGGTCACTGAGGGTCAGCAAGCTGATTCTCATGCAGAATCCAATCTCTGACTCAAACCGTCTGTGCCCTGGTTATATTATTGTTTAATGCCCACCTGCTTCCGCTGTTCTTCCGCTTATTTACACAGGTACATCTCTTGATTGACGGCTCGGTCGAGGGTCAATATATAACATAATTTTATGTCGAAGATTTGTGTCTAAGAATTTTCAAATCAAGTTCTCTGTAGGTGTTGTTTCTCTTTTTCTCTTTTTTCTCATCTTCTTTTTCTTTGTACAAGAGTGTATTCTGTGTGTTTGTGTGTCTGCGTGGGCGCTCCTGTCCATGTATATGTATACACATTTGGGTTAACCGAAGTTGGCTACGTACAACCCGAATTCAGGTTGTACGTAGCCAACAACTTCTAACAAAAACCTACTCAATCTCAATTGCCAAAGAAAATAATTATAGAAGAAAACAGCTGATTGCTGAATTCATCTCCCAGTGACATCTTTCTGGCAGAAATTCTAAAAGTAATGCTTCCTATTTATGTCCAAAGAAACTACAACTGATATTGGGTGCTTAATAACTGTTGGATAAACCAAGATTTCAAGACTATTTTCCACATTTCCACTATCCACTACATATTTTTACTAGTCAAAGAGAAAAGCCTCATAAGTCGGAGCTCCTAAAAGTAATGATTAGTTTTTAAAATGTCGGCCTACAATGTCAGTTGGATGCGGGGGCTATGGTAAGATTAAACCTTCCCATTAATGAAACTATTTTCCTTGCCTTGGTACAGACAGCAGGGAAGTAGCCGTATGAAGAGCATGTGAAGAGGAGGCGTGTCAGTAAATACCTTCAATGGAGGAAAAAAAAATGCATCCTTTGACATTCATCGATGCTAACCGAATGTTTACCAAGACCAAATAGTGGACATGAGCCCAGTTAGACTGTCGATAACGTAACCAGTTCAAAACGTTCGACACAGGTCTCATCCATCGACTCATTTGCGCGAGTCGGGCCGATGGAAGATGGGCTGCGAAGAACAAGATTTTTCGGACGATGATGCAGTCACAGCAGCTGTGAAAAAGTGAGTTAAGTAGTTTGATAAGTGCATTTTAAAATACTTCTAAAATTCTAAAAAAGGGAACTCCTCCTTCCGGTCACGTTTCATCAGAGAAAAATACCGTGATTGACAAGCAGTAATAAGAAAATTGGGGAAGTGACCGTCAAAAAGTCTGGATGGGGGAAGAAAACTATGACGAAAAAAATTCACCGTGAACCAGAATAATTAGGAGGTGCCCGAGGTTTAATGGTTATCGTCGTAGGAAATGAACACGGCGACACGAGTTCAAGTCCTGGACGAGACTGATTGCATTTTACATAGCACTAATACCCTTGGGAAAGGTATGAATCCGATTATTCTCTCTCCAGTCGGGTAGACTAGGTTCTTCAGCCTTGGTGAGGCAACTAGTCTAGGAGAAGGAAAACTCTGATTTCAAACCTGTTAAACTCCGCTTAAAAATTGACCTTGTGTCATATCCTGCTCGAGCGGAGGGGCTGGTAAATATGATGAACCAGAATAATTGCCATGGTTAAATTTGTTTTCTTGTCCAACTAAGTCAGGTATGGTTAAGCTAAAATCAGTTGTGTTGAATAAAAGTAATTTATAAAATTGCTTTTGTGCGGACAACGCAGGTCGGAATTTTGTGATGAGGAGAAACTCGAGCATGGAACAGTATTAATCGTTATTTCAGATCTCCTAGATACTAAAAAATGGGGTTATATGCAGCTGTGCAAGCCGGACTGTTCAATATATATATATATATATATATATATATATATCATCATGTCGTGCCGCTAGCACGGATATCCCTGACCCTCTCTCGCCACTTCTCCCTATCGTTCATCGCCTCTGGTAGGTCTTCAGGGCTACATCCTGTATCCTCACATAGCTGCTGAATGTATGTTCGAGCTGGTCGTCCTGCTTTTGCCCGGCCATATGTGAGGTCCATAGGAGTGCATAACTTATAAGCTCGTCCCTGCTTCTACAGCAGTGTCCTGCATGTCTGGTTCTTCTAACTTGGATAGTTTTCGTGAGGCTATCGATCATATGGAAATCAGACCTGACCAATAAAATGAAACGCAGTTTCTTCCAGGCAGCGGTCGGATCGATGCTGCTGTATGGGGCACTACTTGGACGCTAACTAAACGGCTGGAGAAGAAGCTAGACGGCAATTACACAAGAATGCTGCGAGCAATATTGAACAAGTCCTGGCGGCAACACCCCACAAGGCACCAACTATACGGCCACCTGCCTCCCATCACGAAAACTATATATATATATACATTTATATATATATATATATATGTATATATATATGTATATATATAGGTGTTTATAATCCGAGGAAAACAGTCCAGGGTTCAGACTTATTTTATCGTAATCCAAGGTTAGTTGGAATTTCCGTTGAGTGCTATCGGATTTATAATCAATTTTCGATTAATGAATACATTAATCATCACGATCAACTTGGAAAAAAAGGAAAAATTAACTCTCCTTAATGAAGTAAATAACTAGAAGTTGGGTACTATATGTCCCCTAAAGAAACATTTAGTTGATTTAATTCTGATATCAATTATCAAAAACACATGGACAGTATCATTAAATATTGAATACGAACATTATTTCCATAGGCTATCTTTAATCTAATTATAGGAAATTAGGTTTCTTATTCAAACTAAACCTTAACTAACTAGGAACACCCTCCGATATTCACCGGTTTTTAAATGATAAATAGCTGTTAAAACTATAAGTAACTAATTCTTTAAAATAAAATGGAAAAGAGGAATATTTAAACCTTAATATATAAAGAAATTTCATTTGGAAATAAATAAGTTTTCTTGTCTCTTCTGGCCAGAAACGAGGTAGCCGAAGCACCAATGTATTAAACTCTCTCTGAATAAGGTCTTAAGGATTAGAAATAAATTTATTATGGAAACACTAAATTGAAGATTTTCGTCAAATCTAATATATATATTTGGACACCAGTTACTCCAATTGTTAACCGATTAAATGTTCTAGACAAAACATATTTATTTTAACACATTTTCCTTCCCTATCAATACATTTAAATCTATCGTGAATATTAATCATAGAAGACAAAAGAAAACAATACTTTTTGGTTAGAGAGATGTTACAATGTCATTTTTCGTTACAGAGTTGTTCCACTATTATTTTGGGATACAGAAATGTGTCAATGTTATTTTGTGTTACAGAAAAGTTGCAATATTTTTTCATTACAGAGGTATTGTAATGCTATTTTAGTAAAGGAGATATTGCAATGTTATTCGTCGTTATGTCGCGTGTTATTTTCGTTACAGAGGTGTTTATATTTAATAATCTGGCATTATTGTTTTATCTGGAAAAGGATTTGATTTATCCTGTTCTAAGCATTCGTCACCTGAGGAGACTACCACGGCTTATCGGTTTCGAAAATACCTACTTCCTTGGCCTATGAGAACCATAGCACTTTGTGAATATCAAGCTAGACTCAATGTAGATTTATACTCTCAACAGCTACATCATGAGCTGAAAAATCCTCTTAGACAGGAGTGGGAAAACTTTTGGTGGGAGGGCTGCATCACTGGGTTATGAATTATCAAAGAGCTTCATCTTTTAAAATCAAAAGAATTCAGTTTAGATTCAAGTGCAAGTGTTTATTTTTTCATTTTTTCAAAGTGACCTGTGGGCTGCACAGAACAGTGCGGCAGTTCACATGCGACCCGGGGGCCAGAATTTGCCCACCCCTGTTCTAATAAAATGCACTGCACTTGTCAATAAGAGAAACTTAGTGCTTCTCCATGATAACACAAGGCTACGTTCAGCAAGAATCATGCAAAAAATGATATTGTATTTAGGCTAGTCTTTTCTATCCCATCTATTCACGAGACCTTACATCATGAGATTTTCATCTTCTTCGCCCAGGAAAAATGCTCTGAATTACAAAAGAATTTCTATTGAATATCAAGTGAAAACATTTGTAGTAAAGATCTTACGTTCAAAACCAGCCGAATTTTATACGAGAGGTATCAACAAGCAACCTAATAGATCGCAAGAGGCGTTTCAAAATAATGGCGAATATACAATTGATTGAAATTAATTCACTGTTAAATTATTCATGAATAGATTAAATTTTACGAAAACAGAAATTATTTATGACTCATCCCAATATATGCATATATATATATATATATATATATATATAGAGAGAGAGAGAGAGAGAGAGTGAGAGAACATAAGAGATATTAGAGGCAGCCACTGATCAAAGTTTACGGAATTATATTCACTCGTCTATTTCTCCTGTATTTTATCTATCCATCATATATATATATATATATATATATATATATATATATATATATATATATTAGATATATACCTTTAAATCAAGGAATTTAGACTGCGACCCCTGGGTTTCATGGAGTTTTTTGCAAAACAACAATCATCAGGCAGTTAAGAAAATAATAGGTCTATCCTATAGCAATCCCCATATTATATTGCACTTGGTTCGACACAAACCCACAAAATGATTTAGTGACAACCAACACTTATGTTATAATATATATATATATATATATATATATATATATATATATATATATATAGTTTTCTCTATTCATAAAGAAATAATGCTCAATATCGTTGATAGAGTATACGTAAATCTAAGTTTGGATAGCATAGATATAGTCATCAAGAGCTTGGATCTCTCTTTCTCTTTCTCTCTCTCTCTTTATATATATATATATATATATAGGTATGGTTTTGAATAAAATTCGACAGTATTAGGAAAGGAAGACAATACATAAAGTTGATATGCTTCCATATTATTCTATATCAATTTCTGGTGAAGCCATTCTCATAGCGAAACATGTCGATTTAGTTTTTCACACCCACATGAACATACTTTGTATGTCTATGTATGCACATTAATGCGGAGACAAATGCGATTGTGTGACTGTGTATGTGTGCGTATATATGGATAGATGCGTTTGTGAGAGTATTTAAAAAGTAAACGTGAAACTTTTTTTTTCTTTTTGCAATATAATTACAAAGCGTGTGTGGATATGTGTGCATATACATGCATATTACTGCACGATCGGGTAGAAGTCTATATATGTACACGTCCTTTTTTCTTTTGTGTATGTGTATGTATGTGTATCTGTATGAGTGTTCATGTGTGTGTGTGTATGTGTGTGTATGTATGTATGTGTGTGCGTGTTAACGTGTGCGCAGATGCAAGAATCTGCACAGAAAAATGACCTGAAAAAAAAAGAGAAAAAAAAAAAAAAGAAAAAAGAAAAAAGAAAAAGAAATCCTTTTTCTCCAAAACAAAACAACTGCCATCCCGACAAAACTAGCGAATTTCGCCGTTACGTTGATTATAAAGCTTCACACGCTTTCTATTCTTTTTTTTTTCTCCTCGCAACCTGCTCCCTCTTCTACCCTATCCCACCCTTTAGTTTGCATCTTCCCCCAATTTCTGCATGACTTGAAACTATGTGCATATTTCTCCACCACGCTACCCCCCACCCAATGCTTTGGCTCCCGCCCTTTTTCTTTCTCCCCACCCCAGTTGCAGTTTCTTCCTTCCCTGTCTTCTCTCCGATCCTCCTTTTCCTTTCTTCATAATACCAAAAACGAACATTTAGGACAGTACAATCATAATTGGGCCCAATTTTACCAGTATTTGGTCAATATTCTGTAATTTTGAGCAATTTATAGGTCGTAATGCGCCCATTAGATGTGTGGGTCGATGCGAGATTTGCTTTCGCAGAACTAATGATTCCGCGCCACCGAAGAAGGAAGACCTTCCCCTCCCCACCGATGGGGCGTCTACAAAGGAAAGAAAAGAAAAGAAAAGAAATGAAATGAAAGAGAGAAGGAAAAAAGAAATTAAGAGAAAATGTAAAAGAAAGATTGAGAAGGGAAAAATTATAATAAAAATAAAGACTGACGGTTAAGGAGATATGGACAGAGACAAAGGAAGAAAAAATGAAACTAAAAAAAAAGAAAAAAGAAAAGAAAAAGAATGATTGATGAGAAGGAAAAGCAAAAAGCAAAAAAGCAAAAAAAAAAACAACAAACAAACAATGAAAATGAAAGATATAAATCGACAAAATAAAGAGAAAAAAGAAAACTGACTGAAAACAGAAATAAAGAAAGAGAATAAAGAATTGAATAAAGTTAGAAAAAGAAAGAGAAAAATAAGACTCAGAATAAAGAATAAAACGTGAAAGAGCGAAAAACTGAATGAAATAAGAAAGAAAGAATGAGAATAAAAGAAAGGATAAATGTCGAAAATGAAAAGAAAAGACAAAATGAAATGAGAAAGAAGGAAAATTGATTGAAATACAAAGAAATAAAAAAGAAGATAAAAATCGAATGAAAATTGAAAAGAAATTAAAAAAAAAATCTGAATGATGAATAAAACGAAAAAGATAAAAGAACTGAATGTAAAAAGAAAGACAGAATGAGAAGGAAAAAATGAATGAAAGGAAAAAAAGAAAGAGATTAAGAAAAACAGAATAAAATGAGAAAGAAAGAAAAATTGATTGGAATAAAAATGAATAAGGAATGAAGATAAAAAAATGAATGAAAGTGGATAAAAAGAGTGAATGAAATAAGGAAGAAAGCGAAATTTAATGAGATAAAGAGCAATAAAGAATGTGAAAGAAATAGTAGAAAAGAATGGTATCAAGAGAAGAGCGGGTTGGGAATGAAATGAGAAAGAATGAAAAATTAAATAAAAAGGAAAAAAGAAAAAAGAGAAAAGAAAGAGATATTACGGAAAAAAAGAGGATGAAAATTTGAGTAATAAAAGAAAGAGAACAAGAAAAGATATAACAATGAATAAATGAGAAAAAAATGAATGAAATAAACAAGAAAAACAAAGAAAAAAGGAAGGAAAAAATGAATGAAAGTGGAAAGTAAATCAATAAGAAAATAAAGAATGGTAAATGAAATGAGAAAAAATAGAAAAATAATTTAATGGCAATGTAGAACGAAAGACAGGAAAAATGTTATGATTTAAGAAAGAACAAAAAAAAAAAAAAAGAGAAAAAAGGAATGAATGATGATTAGGAAGGAACAATAACAATTTGAAAGAAAGAAAGAAAGAAAGAAAGAAAGAAAGAAAGAAAGAAAGAAAGAAAAATGAATTAAGGACAGAAAAAAAGAAAGAATTTGAGAGGAAAAAAATTTGAAATAAAGAAAGAATCAAAAAAAGAAAAGAAAAAAGAGTTTGAAAGAAAGAAAGAATGTTTTAGAAAAAAGAAAAAATAGAAAGAAAAGATAAAGAACTTAGAAAGAATAAAAAGAATTTGAAAGAAAGAAAAGAAGAAAAGAAAGAAAGAAAGAAAGAAAGTATTCGAAAAATAGAAAGAAAGAATTTGAAAGAAAGAAAAAGGGAGAATAAAGAAAGAAAGAAAGAAAGACAGAAAGAAAGAATTTGAAAGAAAGAAAGAAAGAAAGAAAGAAAGAAAGAATTTGAAATAAATTATTTGAAAGAAATAAAGAAAGAGTAAAGAGTTGGAAAGAAAGAAAGAAAGGAAGAAGTAAAGAATTTAAAATAAAGTATTTGAAAGAAAGAAAGGAAGAAAGAAGGAAAGAAAGAAAGAAGAGGAAAGACAAAAAGAAAGAAAGTGTAAAGAATTGGAAAGAAAGAAAGAAAGAAAGAAAGAAAGAATTCAAAAGAAGGAAAAAGAGACAAGAGGAAAGACAGAAAGAAAGAAAGAGTATAGATTTTGAAAGAAAGTATTTGGAAGAAAGAAAGAAAGAAAGAAAGAAAGAAAGAGAAGAGAAGAAAAAATAAAAAAGAAAGAGTAAAGAATTTGAAAGAAAGAAAGAAAGAAAGAAAGAAAGAAAGAACTTGAGAAAAGAAAGAAAAGAAAGCATAACAGAGAAAAGAGTAAAAAATTGAAAGAAAAGTGCAGGTTGGGGCAGTTAACCATGAAAAAAACTAAATGCATGAAGAAGAAAAAAACTTGGGGATATATAAGCATGTGTAGAGGTCTTGTTTGTTGTTGTTGTGACATTTCTTTTCCAGACATACCAAAAAATATGAGGAGTGAAAAAGCAGCGCATGTGAAAACAACGAGAAAGAATTTTTTTAAAAAAGAAGATAAAAAAAAAAAGAAAAAACCCTAAAAAAACATAATGAAAATTGGAAGAGATGTTAAGGAGAATAAAAACTAAATCTAACAAGAAAAAAAAACCTTCCTTCAAAGAAAAAAAAAAAAGGAAAAAAAAGGAAAAGCGAAATAATAATAGCAATAATATCGATGATGATGATTAGAATAATGATGACTGGGATTATGCAGATGATGACGGAAGAAGGGAATGATAATGTTGATAATGATAAGTTTGAAATGTAGAAATAACGACAAAATACGGATAATAACCATAATAGTAATAAGGGAACGAAAGTGAACAGAAAGGATCTGACACAGACAAACGGACGATACAAAGGAGCGGGAAGAGGAGGAGAAGGAGGAGAAAAATGCTTAGGTCAAATATTATCACTAAAAGCAATAGGTAGAGAACTACAATCTTGGCGTTTTCTTTGGCCTTTGTAGAATAAAAAGAAGAAAAAAAGTAGGTGTGAGATGGAAGGAAAGAAGACGCCGGAAAAGGAATTAAAACAAAACCTTTTGAGCAACCGGAAATGAGTTCATTTCCCTTTGTCAGCAAAGAATCAAAATCTCGGAAATTAACGTTTATTTCTTGTTTTAGAAGTAGAATGAAGTCATGTTTTTATTATAATCATTTTTTTTTAATATTTGAATTGAATTGAGTTGTTATTTGGAAATCGCCCTCAATAGTTTTTTAAACTGAAATTATCACTAAAAGCCAAGGGAAGAAAAAAAATCTTGGCTCATGAGGATTTCTTTTGTAATGTCCCTCCATCCACTAAAAAACTGAAGCAAGACACCGGAAAAGGAAATAAATAACACCTAATAAAATCCGTTTTGATTCTTCTAACGCGTTAAAATAGTTTGTTTAAAAAATTGATATAATTTGATATGTGCAGAGTGTCTCAGAAAAATCTGTCTTAATCCAACTAACCACTTCATCTGTTTATTTTATTTGTTATAAATAAAGGAATAAATTCATAACCGATAATATACTGGATATTTCAGAAGAAAAAAAAAACCCGGATATCTAATAACTCGACTAGTTCTCTTTCAAATAATCCTTAATTTCAACAGCATCCCAAAGAACAACAAAAAAAATTCTAGGCTTAATGTTTGAACGCTTTTTATTTTTCAGTGAATGACATTTTGAGACATGAAAAAAAAATGAATATGAAATATGAAACAAAGAATTTTGAATAGTTTTTGTACATGCTGTGAAAATTTGAGATCATTTGAACGAGAATTGGTTAAGTTAAACCACGAAATGATATCAATTTTTCTGAAACACCCAGTATATTATAGGTTATCTATTTATTCCTTTATTCATAATAAATAGAATAAACCAGTAATTCCCAACGTGGAGCGCATGCCTCACCGGTTAGGCATGATAATATTTTGGCGAGGCATGCAATATTTTGGTGGGTTTTGATTAGAGACCAAGCTTTTTTAAGCTTCCTTCATGTAAACTGCAGTAAAATTATTATTATGTAAGATTTAAATATTACAGAGGGACATCAGAATTTTAGAAATACCAAAGTGGGGCATAGCCCCAAATCGGTTTGGAACCACTGGAATAAACAGACAAAATGTCTAGTTAAGCTAGGGTTGGGAACCTGGGGTCTTAACTCTAGATGCGACATTCTAAACTATCTAGTGTGGCCTTCCTCAACCTTGTTGAAAGAATAATTTTGAATTACGAATCAACATTTTAGAAACTGATATCCTCGTAAAAAATAAATCTAAAAAACTCATTAAAAAATTAGGTATCGATATGTTTGTTCAAAGGCATATCAACCTTCGTCCTTGTTAAAGAACTGTAGAGATTATTATTTAACCCATTGCTAGGGAAATAAGAAAGCTCATCTCTTTTCCAAGATTATTAGTCCGAAAGCGAACACAATAGAGTAAATAGAGTTCAAACTCGCTTACTATAATCTCATGGTCCAGCACGTTAGACACTATGCTACGGAGACTTTTCCCTGAGGGACATTGATCACATAAATCAAACAAAGTGAAAATATTTCAGATTAAAATTTGAACGTGAAAGACTACAGACTTGTTGGTTCACTCTTATATCCGATTATTTAAAATGAATTACAGAATAATTCGCCTATTCCTTGGTAAAATTGTTATTGATGGTTTGGTTTCTTGGCATATCAACCTTTGTAGGTTATTTAATGCCAAAGCTATTCTCCTAGAAGAACAGTAGTAGTACTATTTAATCCATAGCTAGGGGGATAAGGGGGTTAATACCTTTCCCAAGGGTATCTGTCCGAAAGTGAACGTAATAGCGCGACTGGAGTACGAACTCGCTTACTACGCTTCCGCAGTCCATCGCTTTAACCATTACACCACGAGGACACCCCCAATTGTTATTGAGTAAACACTCAGGCCTCAGGTTGTTTACTGTACTTTCTCTTCTTAAGTTATCAAACATCTAAAAGGTTAGCAAATCTTTTCATATCTTTGAAGTTTCATTACTTTCGAGACATATTCGCGGTCAGTCCAGTCGGCCGTAGCTGTCGAATACATCGACTACAACTCTGCAGAGGCGTAAGGTTCCCCAATGAATGTCCTGGATATAACACAAACTCATTTAATAGTAAGGCTTCAGTCTTGGAGCTCTGGGAATCTGGAGTACCCCTTCATTGTCATTAATCCTAGATTGTCTCTGAGTCAGAATGGTAGCTCCTGATAGGCTCCTATCTATGGGTCAAATAGAATTGTTTGACATTCAAACTGAGTGCAGATAATAACTTACGCCAAACTGAATTGTTTGAAATAGAACTGTTTGATCATTTCACTGTATAAACAAATGACTAATGATTAAGTGAATTGTTTGTAATACATTGTTAGTGTTAAATAGCAATATCTGTAACCAGTTATCTGTCTACAAGCAAATGATTAATATTGATTATAATAATTAGCGTTAGATAGCAATAGTTAAAGCAATTTAACAGTGGAGAAACAAATACGATACGAGTGTGCAAACAACTAAGGTCTTACTGATTTGAAAATGAAATTAACTATGAAATTACGGTGTGCGAATAAATAACTGATGTTAAATTGTGACTGTAATATAGCAATACTCGAAACCATTTAACAGAACCAAAAAAACGAGCTCAGGCTTGTTTAAATATGTTATCTACAAAATATGTTAATTCATATATATTTAATATATATGTATAAAGAGGATTTGGCATTAAATAATCTACAAATATTGATATGCCATATAACCCGACCAAACATTCACTGAGTATGGGTCTGTGGCCAAAAAGAATTTTCGATTGGTACCAGGTTGGTTGGTTGGGTTTTATGGCGTATCGACCTCTGTAGGTTATTTAACGCCAAATCCTTTTTTTTATATAAACAGTCAGTTATATTTCAAACAATTCAGTTTAGCATGAGTACACAGCTTAATTTTCAAAAACATTTCTATTTCAAGCTATTCAGTTTAGTCAAATGGTTCTAACAATTCAGTTTAGTATAAGTATAGATTTTGTTCACACACACTTAAATATCAAAACAGTTCTATTTAAAACAAGTCCGTTTAGCGTAAGTACAGTTTCAATATCAAAACTGTTCTATGTCAAACAATTCAGTTTAGTATAAGTACGCAGTTTAGAGGTCAAAACAGTTCTATTTCAAGCAGTTCAGTTTTGCATGAGTACAGAGTTTAATTGTCAAAAACATTTCTATTTCAAGCTATTCAGTTTAGTCACACAGTTCTAATTCAAACAATTCAGCTTAGCATGAGTACATGGATTAATTGTCAAAAATATTTCTATTAGTTCTATTTAACTGATAGTTAGGGCCCTATCAGGTGCTACCACTCCGGGCCAGAGTGAACCTGAGAGCGAAGGCAATAAATGGGTGCTCCGCATTCCTCAAAGCGCCACTATCACTGAAAACTTACCACCAGATTGTTTAGTGTCATATCTAGGACATTTGTTGGAGGGTGGGGTTACCCCTCAGTAGAGGTGCAGTCGGTGTATTCGACCGACCTCTTTTACAATCTTATTGTCTTGTGACTATTTCCTCTACTCAAAATAGCCCAGCCGTTTAGGGCTGTAGAATACACCGACTATATCTCTGCAGAGACCTCCTACTCCTACGAGTATCCTGGATATGGCACTAAACTATCTGATGGTGAAACCTTGAACTCTTGAGAATGTGGGACACGCCTTCATTGTTATTACTCCCAGGTTCACCCTGACCCAGAGTGGTAGTGCATGTTAGGGTCCCACCGATGGGTCAAATAGAATTCTTTAGCCATTTGATTATGTGTCAACAAATGACTGATGTTAGATTGTTAGTATTACATAGCGATAATTGAAACCATTTAACCGTGTACAAATAAAACTATTGGTTTTCGATAGCTATTCCTGAAAGCATTTAACTGTGACCTAAAATCGAATTATTGGTATTACACATAAATACTTGGAAACATTTAAATGTGTGCAAATTAATAGAGTTGACTTGACTTATTAGTATTGAATAACTATATTTGAAACCATTTAGCTGTGAGCAAATAGAATTATTAGTGTGAGTATATTTGAAATCACTTCACCGTGTGCAAACAAATCATTACTATTAAATAGAATTATAAGTGCTATTTAGCAATACTTGAAACCATTTAGTTGTGAGCAAACAAATTAGCTCTAACTCTTTTAAAAGATAAGACTTTGCAAACAACTGACCTCACGGTCATCTAAAAATATATCTGCAAACTATTCGTTTTCAAGTTATATATATATATATATATATATATATATATATATATGGACAGAATTTGGCATTAAATAAGCTACATTGTTTGATATGTTATAAAACCCAACCAACCAACCAATCAGCTAATATATGAGGTGCCTTCAATAAGTTTACAGACTTTTTTTTATAGAGGCATTTAAAAATGTCAGTATGTTATTGCTATACATCATATGAGATGGCTGACCAATTTTTATGATTTCAGCTTCAAATGAACAGCTAGAGCAGCAATTGGAATACACCCTACTAAAGCCTGATTGTCACAGCTGGTGAATTTCAAAAATGCAATCTGACACTTTAGAAGAACGATATGCAATAAAGTTGTGTTTTAGACTTGCAAAGAATGATGCCACAGAAACGTATGGAATGCTTCAGATTGCTTTTCGACCATCTTGCATGAATCGCGCCTAGGTTTTTAAGTGGCATAAGAGATTCAAGGAAGGCAGGGAGTCTGAGGGATGATGAGAGGTTTGGGAGGAGTAAGGAAGTCAGAACACCAGAGTTTATTGGCCAAATAAAGAATTTCATGGATAAGGACCATCGTGTGTCTATAGAGACAATAAGTGCACAGTTTGATGTCAGTGTGGGAACTGTACACACAATTATTCACGAGGAACTGAAGATGCGCGAAGTTTGTCCCAAGGGTGCTCAGAGCAGATCAGAAAGAAAGACGTTGTAATGACAGCAGAGAGATGGTCGAGCTGATCAATTCAGATCCCGCAGTTCTTGATGCTCTGGTGACCTGCGATGAAAGCTGGATCTACTGCTATGGTCCAGAGACCAAGAGACAGAGTTCCCAGTGGAAGCATGCTGGCCCTCCCAGACCCAAAAAGGCCAGACAGAGCAAATCCACCCACAAACTTTTGATGATTCCTCTTTTTGACAGCACTGGCATGATCTACATGCACTGGGTTCCCACTGGACAAACAGTCAACAAGGAATGCTATGTTACGGTTTTAAGGGAGTTCAGGAAAATATTCCGTCGGAAAAAACCAGCACTCTTCAAATCGGGTCAGTGGCATTTCCACCAGGACAATGCACCAGTCCACAACTCCATCCTTGTCACACTATTTGACCAAGATGGGCATCAAGACAGTTCCTCACACACCCTATAGTCCAGACCTTGCTCCCTGTGACTTTTGCTTATTTCCTAAGCTCAGAGGCTGTCGTTATGAGACAATTGAGGAGATGAAAGAGGCTGTGACGAAGGTCATTGACACGCTGACAAAAGAGGACTTCCATGAGGTGTTCCAGAAGTTTTTGGAACGGTACAACTAGTGTATTGCAGCCGGAGGATATTACTTCGAAGGGGGACAAGAGTTTCATGTGTGTACTATCAATAATAGTGCCCATACGAAAAAAGTCTGGAAACTTATTTAATACACCTTGTATCTCCCAAAAAACCCCATCAAAACCAAAGTATTAATTACATTTAGATGAAGTCAACTAAGCGTTTAGATTTTAGATTCGATAATAAACAATCTAAAAATACATCTAATGGTCAAAACTGAAATTTATCACCAACTAATGTTGGTGATAAATTTCAGTTTTGGTTTTAAAAATGAAAAAGTTCCCACCCTTGGGTCAGCGGATTAACGTTTGACGGGATGGAGATAGACCTAAAAAATGATAAATTGTATTGAAATATTTCATTCAATCTTATTCGTAATTCTGTTTTCTTCACAATTGTTCGAGTATTCTGTAAATATACACCGGACAAATTGCAACAGAATCTTTTTAAAAAGTGTATTTGGTTGGCTGACCTGAATTGTATAACTACAAAATTTATCAAAAATACTAAGTGAAACAGATTCAAATAGCCAGTTGGATTTTAATAGTTTATACGCATCATGACAGTTCTTCAACCTACTCCCCCCAAAACGTCCGAAAATTGTTCGATGCACTTGAGGATCTTGCAATACCATAGAGTGTTCTTGTAAGGAGTACGGGTTGGTTTTTTTTCCCA
This sequence comes from Sepioteuthis lessoniana, assembly GCA_963585895.1. Lineage (NCBI taxonomy): Eukaryota > Metazoa > Mollusca > Cephalopoda > Myopsida > Loliginidae > Sepioteuthis > Sepioteuthis lessoniana. Next base: position 79,050,451 of record OY757910.1, read on the forward strand.
AACTTGGAGAAGCGTTCATGGCACGAGGGATGAAAATTGTTGTTCATGCTGAGGTTTAACGGCACAAAGAGAGTTATGTTTGTCTGAGATGAAAATATTAACAATTCAATTAAGCATCCGCCCTAATGGTGGCGCCTATAGAACGAAACTGTGCCCTGAAGATGAATAAGACCCTTCAAAAGAGATGTCCTGAGTTTTACACTAAACTGCATCTGATAATGAGGTTCCAATTTTGGATATCTGAAGGAGTGTATAGTATCCCTTTATTGCCACTACTCACTGGTTCACCCAGATCCGGAATGGTAGCACCTCTTAGGATCCTATTTATGGGTCAAATAGATCTGTTTAAGAATTATTCGTATTCGACTGGAATACTTAATGCTATATCACTAGCAAGTATTTTTTTATAAAGAATAGTTACTTGAGTTTGTGTTCTTTTGTTTAATGGCATATCAACCTTAGTAGGTTATAGAATACCAAAGCCGTCCTTGAAGAAGAACAGCAGTTATACCATTAGACTCATAGAAGGTAGAATAAGAGGGTTCGCACCTTTCCCAAGCGAATTAATCTAAAAATGAACGTAATAGCGCGACTTGAGTTCGAACTCACTTACTTCGAGGCTGTAGTCCATCCGTGGTGTAATGGTTATCGTCATAGGAAATTGACACTGCGACACGAGTTCAAATCCTGGACTCAGCTGATTGCATTTAACATAGCCCTAATACTCTAGTGGAAGGCATGAATCCAATTATTCTACCTCTAACTATGGGTAAATAGAAAGAATCTTAAGAAACAACTAAACTATATATATATGCTCTTCTACCACCGTAGGGTTGAGCTCTCTGGTTGCCACTAGTGTAATGCAAGGTTCTTCATATGAATCGAGCTCTCGGTAGCCGTTAAGCGGATATATGTAAACAAAAGCAAAATGTGATACACAAGTGTTTAAATTTCCTTCGCTTGCGCTAGTTTCCTAGTGGCTGAGTGATAGAATCTTGGATTGGCGTTTGAGTCAATCGGGTTTCGATCCCAGCTTCGGGAATTTAGCCTGTCTAGCCACACTGAAAAGTTCTGATAGAACGAAACAGGCCTCTCTGTAGATGACAATATATATAGAAATATATATATACAATAAATGAGATTCTCTAAATTCTCAGCACAAAATAACCCTAGACAGATTGACATACCGTTAAAATTAAACAACTAATCAGTTGAGCATTGAATTTTATTTCTTATATTTCAATGATAATTTTAAAATCTTTTTATATATAAAAAAAGACAGTAATTTAAGTAGAAAAATTCCATTCTTTATGTTTTCTTTTACTATTTTTTCCCAGTTACAAGGTAAATAGTACCAATGCTGTTTTTTACGAGGATGGATTTGGCTTTAAATAAACTACGAAGATTGATATGCCATCAAACGAAGAAATTAAAAACCCACTATTTGCTTATTTTGATGTATAAATTTACAAATAGATCTCGAAAGATTGATATTAAAAGCAAATTTTTAATTTTATACGATTGGATTTAGTAAATTTTTGATAGACTTTCATTACTAATTCATTTTGACTCATTACTTGCTTCCTTACGAATAAACAAGTAAATGAAAGTAATTCGAATAGTTCTGATTTAATGTTTAGTTTATTTTTATCTATGAATGAATGATAATCAAACTATTTAAACATTTTTATTTGAATAATCTACTGATTTGGGGAAAATTTTTGAAAATATGTCAGTTTTGTTAAAAAAAATAAACTTCCAAGGTTTAAAAAAAAAGTTCCTATTTTCTTTCTTTTATTAATTTCTCTCTTTGCCTATCAATCTATCTCTTACGTTTGTTTGTTTGTTTCTTTCTTTCTTTCTTAACAGATTTGCTTCTTCCTCTTTGACGTGTAGTACTCTTTTTAAGCTCCTTTTTCTCATGGTCAAAACAGAATGGTCCATTATTTATCCGTGGTGATGACAGGGTAGTAAATTTGAACAGAGGCGTTCATGGCTTATTCTATTAATATCAATATTAACTGGCATTTATAATATTTCTCGTATAAGGCGCTTGCCTGTTTATCTCGGTGATAATGCATTTAAAACATTAGATTCAAATAAAAGAACTCTGAAAAACTAAAGCCTTTAAAATATTTTGGTTACCGTTTTGTTTATTGCCCACTGAAACTTACCTTGAAAACAAGCGATCAAGTGTCCCGAACTATCTTTTATATTTCACTGTCATGTTAAAAGTAAAGCTGAAAAATAAATGGTTGATGAGGAAAAGGTAAAAAAAAAAAAAAATATTGATACCAGTTAAGTACGTGGTATATTTAATAAGTTTCCAGATTCTTTTTGTACAGGCATTTAAAATTGCCGTAGACTCTTGAAAATTCAGTATGTTATTGCTATACATCATATAAGATGACTGACCGATTTTTATGATTTCAGGTTCAAATGAACAGTTACAGTAGCAATTGGAATACACCCTACTAAAGCCTGATTTTCACAGCTGGTGAATTTCAAAAATGCAATCTGGACGTGAGGACACTTTAGAAGAACGATATGCCATAAAATTCTGTTTTAAACTTGGGAGAAAAAAAATGCCACAGAAACGTATGGAATGCTTCAGACTGCTTTTCGACCCTCTTGCATGAATCGAGCATGAGTTTTTGAGTGGCATAAGAGATCCAAGGAAGCCAGGGAGTCTGTGAAGGATGATAAGAGGTGTGGGAGGAGTAAGGAAGTCAATACACCAGAGTTGATTGGCCAAAGGGTTAGGGTTAGGGTTACTCTGTTGAGGTTTTAAGGGAGTTTAGGAAGAGATTCCGTCGGAAAAGGCCAGCACTCTTCAAATCGGGTCAGTGGCATTTCCACGAGGACAATGCACCAGTCCACAACTCCATCTGTGTGACTTTTGGTTATTCTCTAAGCTAAGAGGCTGTCGTTATGAGACAATTGAAGAGATGAAAGAGGCTGTGACGAAGGTCATTGACACGCTGACACATGAGGACGTCCATGAGGTGTTCCAGAAGTTGTTGGAACGGTACAACACGTGCATTGCGGCCGGAGGAGATCACTTCGAAGGGGGACTAGAGTTTCATGTGTGTACTATCAATAAAAGTGCCCATACGAAAAAAGTCTGAAAACCTATTTAATGATCCTCGTAATAGTAATAATATTAGATTGAATCAACCACCCGGAGTTATCTTCCTTGGTCCGACACTCACACTTGATTTTTGTGCTGTCACCTATTGGCATTTGCGAATTACGTCGCCGGTTTGAAGGTGGAATATTTACATTGACTTTCGACGGATTGATTGACTTTCATCGAGCAAAATTAGAAGAATCAGCTTGCATCGTGACATCGATGTGTAGAATTGTGTTTGGAGTGAATAGTGTCGGTATCTCTTTGATTTATTTATGATCCTTTCTGTATTAATGACAGTTATTTAATGAATTATTTTAAAGAGAAAAAAACTATTAACTTCAAATGTATATAAAAAACAAACAAAACAAAATAAAAAATAAATAAACGGAAACTCGATTGTGAATTGAATTACCATGAACAGAAAACCCGTCGAACACTCATGCACTACACTTGTCTCTTGTGTGCGATGTGGATCGATGGCTTAGTAGTAGGGTTTTGGCTCTGCAATCTGTGGTTGCTGGTTCGATCTCCGGTGGTGGAGATCACGGTATACACTGCTGATGAGACCTAATAAGATCGAAACAGCTGTCCAGTGTTTCCGTATGTTCTACGTGAGTGTTCGCCGGGTTTTCTGGTCATGGTAATTCAATTCACAATATAATTCATCTACTTAAAATCATTTGAAAGAAAATGTATCAACTAGTATTTTAGTTATTTATTAAAAATACCACTTCTGTCCCATAATTCGAGGCGGCTTAATATAACGGTTATCGTCGTGAGAAACAGATTCGGTGAACCGAGTTCAAATCCTTGGCTGAGTAGTCTGTTTCAGTTTGCTTTAATACCTTTAGGAAAGGCATGAATCCATCTTTTCTCTTTGCAGCTCTGGGTAAATAGTAGGACAGGCTTTATCCTTTAGCCTTGGTAAGGCAACCAATTTTGGAGAAAAAATAGCTCTGAATTTAAACCAGTCGCTTAAAAATTAAATTCATGTTGCATCTTGCGCGTGGCGGAGGAGTTAAGTAGATACATGCCTCTGTCCCATATTTGTTGTTACATCTGCATATAAATTTCACAAACTAAATGTACAAGCTCTCTTGGGATAGAAATTGTAATAAAAGAACTGTTCTTATCCTATAATAGTTGTTATATTCTACTTTATAAAGTACTTATAGACACCTAAACAGCTGGGCGTAGAAAGCTACGATTTTGTACGAAATTCTATTTTTCGATCTACATCATTCTTATCGTATCACAAATTTATATCCAAGCCAATATTGACCTAAAAAGATTAGACCGGGAAGAAATTATTCTGCTACATTTTTTCCTGTGACAACTATTAACTTCCGCTTCAAATATCAACAGCTTTTATCTCCTTCGACGCCATTTCACAATTGCACAGTGCGTTTTAAGTTTTCATTTTAACTACTTAATTTTTGCAGGAAACTTAATCATATGTGATTCTTAAAGTTTAGTATTTCATTTCTATGTAATTGTTTTATCATTTAAAAAAAAAAAATTTCACCCAAATATTTCTTTTCGTATATACTCCTTCATTTTGCTATAGAGAAGAAAAAAAAAAACTAAAAAAAAAAGAGACTTTCAAAATTATCATTTTAAATTTTCTTTTTTAATGAACTGGCAAAAAATGAACCAAATAAAATTAAAAATGATTTTAAAAAAATGCGATAAAAAATTCTTCATAAAATAAAATTGCGAATATTATTTCTGAATTTACACATCGTTGTTTATTTTAATCTAATTTATTCTAAATATACGGACAATAAAGGAATCATTAGAAATATACGGGCAACAAAGAAATCATTTTAGATATACTGCCAGTAAAGGAATCATTCTTAATATACGGCCAATAAAGAAATCATTTTTGATATTCAGTCAATAAAGAAATCATTTTTGATATACGGCCAATAAAGAAATCATTTTTAATATACGGCCAATAAAGGAATTATTAGAAATATATGAGCAATTAAGGAATCATTAGAAATATACGTGCAATAAATTAATCATTTTTAATATACGGGGACTAAACGAATCATTTTTAAAATACTGACAATAAAGGAATCATTTGAAATATACGGACAATAACGGAATCATTTTTAATATACGGCCAATAAAGGAATCATTTTTAATATACGGCCAATAAAGGCACCATCTTTAAAAAATTACAAAAAATTTTTCTATGAGATAAAATCTTTTTTCTTTTTCCTTTACTAGAAAAAAAAAAACAACCCCAACTTTTAACCTACTTGAACAGTTTTAAGCGTAAAAACACTTTTATAAAAATGAAAAATTATTGAATTAAAATGAAAAAAAAAAAAGGTACACTTTAACGTAATTCGAAAAATGTTATTGATTTAATAAGAAGCTAAAAAAGCAAATGAAAATTATTATCTCGCTTTTCATTTTTATATTTAAAAAATGTTAGCATAAAAATAACATAAAAATGTTGTCTCGCTTTTTGTTTTTATAAGACAAGTATTTTAAAAGCCGCTTTATTCATTTTTAAGTTATTTTCCATGAAAATCTTGAATCAATATCGATTAAAAAAGGGTTGTTAAGTATAGACTTTTTAATCATTTTGAACATCTTAAGCGTAAAGAACATTAACAGATTGAAAATTTTTTAATTATAATAATAAAAAAAGATAAATTGGCGACCGTAGTGGAGGGCGACCCGAAGGCCCCCTTTTTATTAGCTACTACCCCGAAGTGTAAGGGAGGGTGTTACTCCTTTCTCTGGACTATTCCACCTTACCCTTGATCCGTACCTTATAATGCTAAGTGTTAAGGAAGGAGGCATCTAGTACCATTTTTTGAGTCTTTGGTGTGACTCGACCAGGGATTGGGTCCCTGTATCTAGGGCCATTGGCGAACACGTTACCCACTAGATCAGTTGGCCGTTAGATTATAAATATGCCATCGTCGTATTTTTAGATATTGAAAAACATTCTGTTTAAATATATGAAGTTAATTAAAGAAATGTTATTTATTTAATTGTAATGAATATTGTCCTTCGTCCAATCATTTTCCGATAAAAAAAAGAATTGTTCATTACTGGAGTTAATTTGTCTCAATACATTTTGATCAGCTGTCTCAATACTTTTATTCTGTTGTCGTAATATTTTGCAATCAGCGGTCCCAATACTTTTGATCAGCTGACCCAATACTTTTTGATCACTCGACCGATACTTTTTGATCAGCTCTCTCAAAACTTTTTGATTAGTTGTCTATAATTTTTGATTTGGTGACTCGATACTTCTTGGTCATCAGACTCTATTCGTTTTGATCTGCACTCTTAATACTTTTCCATTAGTTGTTTCAATACTTTTTGATCAGCACTGTCAATACTTTTCGAATAGTTGTTTTAATACTTTTTGATCAGCAGACGTGGTACTTTTTGATCAGCAGACGCGGTACTTTTTGATCAGCAGTCTCAATACTTTTTGATCAGTTGTCAATAATTTTGGATTTGTGTACTCGATACTTCTTGATCATCATACTCCATTCGTTTTGATCTGCACTCTCAATACTTTTCGATCAATTGTTTTAATACTTTTTGATCAACAGTCTCAATACCTTTTGTACAATAAAGGACTGTTCAATAACAATACCTTCTATATTCACCAGACTTAGCACTATGGTCCTTTTTTTCTTGTTTCCTAAACAGAAAATCCATCTCAACTTTAAGATATAAGGATGTGTGGAATTGACGGCGCTGCTTTACATCATAATGGGAATTTAAGAGATGATTCGACCAATGTAAAACTCATTGGAATAAGTGTATTGACTACAATGGGGACTATTTTGGAGAAAGGTAATGTCTCCTTCATTGTTCCTTTCTGTCTTAGTTAATAAAGCTACATTGTTCATTTTTGTCTTGGTAAATACACTTTTTGAAAACACACCTCGTATTTCTCCAATTTTCCAAAATTTCCTCCAAAGGTGAAAATGTAAATTCACCGTTTCAATCACCTTGATTGATTCTGAACTAGACAGAAGGATACAAAAAAAAGGGTTTTGTATTCAAAAATTTAATTTACCCCCCCCCGAAAGTTAACATTAAAAACCACCAAACGGGACAAGGGCACATCGGGTGGTGTAATGGTTAGCATGTTAGACTAGCAAACCTACACGAGTGAGTTCGATTCTCATAGGGTGCCTCATTCACGCAGCCTTGTGCTACATCTAAGCAAAAAGCTTAGTAAATTACAACCACCAAACGGGACAAAATACAAGGCATATTAGGTTCATTGTAACCAAACTTAGTCCTTCTTTCGTAATGTTCCTATTTTCAACTCTCAAAACCGTAATGAATATCGCCATATAACATGGACACGCTGACCTGAGTTCAAATCTTCGACGAGGCTGTTTGAATTTCACATTGAATACCACAGGAAAAAATATGAACTCAACCATTCTCTGAGCTATTCGTGAATAATTGGGTAGATTAGGCTCTTTAACCTTGGTATGCCAACCGGTCTAGCAGAAGGAAAACTCTAAACTCAAACCAGTTATACTTCGCTTTAAAATTTGACTTTGTACCACATCCTGCAAGTGACAGAGGGGTTAGGTAAATACATACTTCTCGCCTAGTCCCAGGCTAAGTACATAAAAAAAGAACTTCGGTCGAAACAATCAAAACTATAAAATCTTGTTTTTTTTTTTTTTAGACTTTTTGAAAGATTATAAGAAATGAATTCTTCACCGACAACCTCTCTGTTAGAATGTTCACAGGTTTATTATAGATCTAAGAATCTTATCCTTTTTGAACTTTTTGACTGGAAAGTACAAATTGGCCCAAATTCCAATCACGTGTTATTCTTTCCAGTCTCTACCTGAACCATTGAGTTTAAAAGAGTAGGGTTTTAACCGTTTAGGAATTATTATATTATAGTTGTTTTTCCTAGATTACACATACACACACCCACAAACACACACAAAGAGAGAGAGAGAGAGAGAGAGAGAGAGAGAGAGAGGGAGAGAGAGAGAAATTAAAATGTGATTTACATGCACGAGTATTTTAAAGAGAAATTTTGATGTAGATGTTTTTCGAGATTTTATTATTTCATTTTTAATGAAATCCGATGATCAAATATAGTATTTGCCTGACTACGTTAAAAAAAATTATGGTTAGAAATACAATACGCAAATATATTTATTTGATCTTCAAAATTTGATGCTCGCTGATTTGGTTTCTATTCAGAACAGATACGTTTGCTTTTGAAAGTTAAGTGAACGTTCTATTTGCTACAATAATAAAAGTGCTGCAATTAAAACGAACATTCATTAAAGGTTGATTGATCTTAAAAAAAACCTCGCGTATTGTATTACTTCTGTATATATAAGTCTTTTTTACCTTGCTACATATTTTGATCTTCTATCAACAGAATACAATTACAGAATCTTTGCAGAAATGTTGGCAAAAAGTTGCAAAACCAACGTATACAACACGATAATTATTTCAGTTATATATGAAAACTTATATGAGAAGGGAAAAATTTTCTTTAATTGAAATTTTTAGATAAAAATCTAATTATGGATCATTATACAATGATAAGGGATATTATTAGGTATTATTTGTAGCCAAACTCTACAGTCTTAAAACTCTGTAAACAAAAATATTAATATAGTACAGTCATTTGTATATATATATATATATATATATATATATATACATATATATATATATATAAAATTTTATTTTGGGGTTAAAAATGTGTTACAATTTTATATTTAGTTACAGTAGATCAGTGGTATAGAGTTTCGTAAAACAAAACAAAAAACCTAATGATATCTTTTTTGATTGAATAATCCCTCTCCCTCTCTCTCTCTCTCTCTCTCTCTCTCTCTCTCGCTTATATATAAAGTTGGAGACGGTTGTCAAGGGGGACCTGAAGGCTCCCTTTTCATTAACTACAACACTGAGAGACTACTTTTCCTGGATTGCTCCACTTTAACTTTGATCCGTACCTTATATTGCTCAGTGTAAAGCAAGGAGATACCAAGTACCATTTTTTGAGTCGTTGGTAAGACTCGACCTGGGATTGAACCCCGGTCTCCCAGACGATTAGTGAACACTCTACCTACAGGAACATATATATATATATATATATATATAAGTACCTAATGTTTCAGAAGAAATTTACCAAGGTTTCACCTTTCCGGATCGTCAGCATAAACACTATATATATATATATATATATATATCATCATGTCGTGCCGTCAGCACGGATATCGCTGACCCTCTCTCGCCACTTCTCCCTATCATTCATCGCCTCTGGCAGGTCTTCAGGGTTACATCCCGTGTCCTCACAGAGCTGCTGTATGTAAGTTCGGGCTGGTCGTCCTGCTTTTGCTTGGCCATATGTGGGGGTCCATTGGAGCACATCACTTATGAGCTTGTCCTTGCTTCTCCAGTAGTGTCGTGCGTGTCTGGTTCGTCTAACTTGTATAGTTTTCGTGATGGGAGGCAAGTGGCCGTATAGTTGGTGTCTCGTGGGGTGTTGTCGCCAGGACCTGTTCAATATTGCTCTCAACATTCTTGTGTAGTTGCCGTCTAGTTTCTTCTCCAGCCGTTTAGTTAGCGTCCATGTAGTGCATCCATATAGCAGTATCGATACAACCGCTGCCTGGAAGAAACTGCGTTTATATATATATATATATATATATATATATATATATATATATATATATATTATGGTGAGTATTTTCTGGACTCTTCTACTTCAACGCAACAAATTTATCGATGATGCGTTCAACTTTTAAATAATATATATTGAATTGAAGTGTTTTTTTTTTGTTTTATTTCGGAAACTAATGTTCAGATATGTTTCATACCTTGTTCAGATATGTTTCATATCTGAACAAGGCAAGTCTGACATTTTAAAATTTAAAGTTTTGTTTTGTTATACAAATTCTAAGAGTGATCAAAATATAAGACATGGTAAACAAAAAGTAATAATAATAATAACAGAGTGATAATTTTGTGATTGCAATGTAAAAGCGACGATATTCTAATTTAAAAAAAAAATTCTAATTGCTACATCTTTTTTTTAGCAAGGTGGTATTATTTATGAAACCGTGATATAATTTTATAATAAGCTATCTGTGTGTCTTTTTCACTGAAGAGCTGGATATTATAAGTTGTTGTTAATTAATACTAGAATTATATAGAGTGAGGTAGAAATATCTCCTAAATTCTTGACAGCCACCAGTTAGGTTCAAGTAAACCTTGGCAAGTTGCAATGGTAGCTCCATCTAGATAATGTGATATTTGTTTTAGCTATAATCCGTTACGGTCATAGCTTGAATCGGTGCACACTGTGATTTTGCTGTTGAAACGTTATCTAATACTGGTAAAACCGAAATTGTTACACAGATTATTTCGCGTTCATTTCATCTTGCATCGGAATAATGCTGTTCCGAATAGAATTTTCAACCCACAGCTGTATCGATTTTCTATACGGAACAACATTAGTTCGATGAAATTAGCACGAAAGTCTCTTTCTGTGACAATTGCAGATTCACCAGCCTAAAAAAAGCAAAACATTACAAACCATGATGGTAACTGATTGTACCCGAAAAAATAGGGGTAGGGCTGTAGAATACACTAACTGCATCCCTGGAGAGGGGTAATACCCCTCCCAAAGAGTATCCTGAATATGTGTTATTGTAATTTACCCACGCATCCATGAACTCTCCTAGATATAAATAGTAGAAAATACTGCTCTTAGGCAAAATCCACTATTCCAACAGACAGCACTGGCAGTCAGACCGAAACAGTCTCGCTAGTAACCCTCCCATTTGTATATGTTGTATCACTGTTCTTTGTTAATATATATTTGTTTAGCTTAATTCCTTTCTTGTTTCTTTATTTCTGGTCCCTAAAAAGAACAGCTTAACTTTGTTGATTTATGATCAATTAAATTGTTGGAAATAGAACTATTTGAATATTTAACTGTGTGTTAACAGGTGATTGATGTTTAAATGAGTTGTTAATGATACGTAGCAATACTTGGAACCATTTCACTGAGTGCAGAAGTATCAGCACAGGCTCGTTTAAAAACGTTATCAACAAAATGTGTTTACAAATCATATATATTTAATATATATGTATAAAGAAGATTTGGCATTAAATAACCTACAATGGTTGATATGACATATAACCAAACCAAATCAAACCAAACCGAAAAAAAGTGGATATGACATTAGCTAGATGGAGCTACCATTGCAACGTCACTAAGCTCACAAGCACCCAACTGATGACAAATTAAAATGTTGGAGATATTTCTACCGCATCCTGTGACTGATACAAACATAACAGTTTTATTTCGAGCAAAGAAAGCAAAATTTTCATTTTCCTCAGACAAAAGGAAAATATTTATAAAATATAAAACGGTACATATGAAGGAAAATAATGAAATTTTGGACGGCTTGGTTGAAAACATTAATAAGAGAATATGATTGTCGTAATGGGTTTTTTTTTCTTTTTAAATGTTTGAAAAAAAATCTTTCCAAAAGTTTTTCAGTGGTTGCTTCGGCCATGTTGATTCCTAGGATGATGGAAGTGATCAATATTTGTGAGTGAAGACGATGAGGAGTGTTATCTGCAATAAAAAGAATTATGAATGAATATTACGAAAAAAAAAGACAAGTGTTCAAATATTTCAAACTGTTTATAACGTATCAGAATTAACATAGTTTGTACTATGACGAATTTTTGTCTGAATATCTGAAATGAAGAATTACCTTTATTATACTCTGATGTATACGGACGAGTGATTCGGTCCGAAATTCCGAGTAGGTTAATTTCCACAACAGACACCCGAGAAAGATCGGAGGTTTTGCCTCTAACCACCAAGAAGATGATACTAGTTCGAGTGTCTCAGTGAATAATCGTATGTGCTAATTTGGATAAGTTTGCAAAATTTCCTACCGGAGAAATTTCGGCATATATATATATATATATATATATATATATATATATATATATATATATTATAAATTTAACGAAAAAAATTAATTCAATTAAGAATTTTTTTTCGTTGAATTTATAAAAAATGGTTTAATTCTGTACGTGAGCTTCGTTATTATTATTTTTTTTAAAATCTGGAATTGATTATATATTCAATAACCGTTGACGTTGAGCACTCACCTGGAGATTCCAATCCAACTTGGATTACTACTTATTTGTCTAATCCTTAGACTATTTTCCTCGGAATGCATATATATATATATATATATATATATATATATATATATATATATATATATATATAATTGCATTCATTATCTGTATAAGAGTAAATTTGATTAATTATCTCCATTCTATTTACTGAACATTCACATTTAAAAAACTTTGGGAAAGATATGGACTCATATCATCTTTCTCCCCCACATTAAAACAGATTGTACTTGTTAGTCTTGGTTAGGTAACCAGTCTAGGAGAAGGAAAACTCTAAATTGAAACTAGCTTAAAGATTGAACTTGTGGAGGAAAAGGTTAGGTAAATAAATACATTCACAAAACATGTCGTAAAATCACTACAATTCCCCCTCCCACCATATTTCTTTAGTCTTTACTTGCCACAACAACTTCGAAGATGTCGGCTTACTGTCAATTACTGATATATTTTGAGGGCAACTAAAATGTAAAAGGAGTAAAAAAATAACAGAAATGACTGAAATTTTTTCTTATGTGGATGCTAATATATATATATATATATATATATATATATATATATATATATATATATATATATATATGTGTGTGTGTGTGTGTGTGTGCGTTATTTCAGACATTTCGTTAGCAGGAGATTCTGGCTAAATACTTGTAATTTTTGTCTGAATTTTGGAGTGAAGAAATGATCATAATTATACAACGATGTACCTGAAATATTCATGCCAGCTATTATAGTCACATCGTTACGACCATTATACTCTACGAATCTTGTGGTCGTAAATTCAATCTTTGGCTTGGGTGGTGCCAAGAGATGTATACTCTGGTTCAGTGGAAGAGACAGACAAGTGACATTACAAGGACAAATTAATGGAAGCACGCTTAGCGTCATAGTTATCGTCGTAGGAAATAGAATCCCCGACCCGATTTCAAAACTTGGACAAGGCTGTTTGCGTTTTGCTTCACACTAATGATCTTGAGAAAGGCATGAATCCATCTGTTCTTTCCTTAGCTATGGGTAAATGATAGAGTAGACTGCTTTTTTAGCCTTGGTAAAGTAACCGCTCAAGGAAATGGAAAACTACGTTTGAATCAGCTTTACTCCGTTAAAGTAAAATCTTACCCATGATGGAGGGTTTGGGTAAATATATATATGAACAAATTAACTAGAAAGAATTAGCCGATGGAGAATCTTCTCTAAGGATGGGCAGAAGGAGAACAATCAACCTCATTGGAATAATTAGTTTCTATCGAAATTTTCAAAGTTTACCGACTACAACAGACAGTTGAAAAAGAAGGAGACGAGAATGGTCGAAACGTTGTGATTACATTAACAACCAAAGTGAAGAAACTAATCCGGGTACATCAGCGCGTAATAAAGATTAAGTTTAGTTTTAAAGTATGATTCGTTCTTTTCAAAGAAAATCAAAAGTCTCAGAAGTTTGAATATCTCTGTCTTTACCTGTGTAAATATAAATAAACCTACTTTTATATAATTCAAGATTATTCAGTCTCTAGGGAGCGATATAGATGCAAAAGTCAATAACATTATTACTCACGCCTAGTTGGAAGAGTCTAGAATACGATGACTGCACCCTTTTCAGAAGAGTAAGACCCATAAAAAAAATGGATGCCCTTAGTATAACACTAAATTGTATCAATAAAGCTCCAGTTTTGGGCAGTGTAGTATTACTCCTTTGTTGCCATTACTCTCAGGTCTACCCTAACTGGAAGTGATAGGACTTATTAGGGTTCCATTTATGAGCCAAAATAGTTTGAAAATTATTAGTATTAGATAGGAAGATCTAAAATCCTATAACTGTTCAAGTTATTTGTATTATGAATAGTTACTTAAAGCTAGAATTCTTTACTAAGGATTATTATTATTTAATACTTTAAACATTGTAACACTCGGAGCCATAAAATAGGGTACACAATTTTTATTATCAGATGAGATGACTTGAAACCATACTACAATGAACAAATTATTTAGTTTGCTGGTTGATTTTACGGCATGCTAACCTTTATTGGGTTATTTTATGGTAAAATCAGTTTAGCAATTTATGATCTCCAATTATATGTGGTACAAAAATTAACTTCAGTAATTTTAAATTGGTAGATAATTCATACTGAGTAACAATATGAATATTTTAAGATTTAGTACATTAAAGTTGTTCAAAATCCTCTTAAATATCATAAACAAATCTGTCTCATAGACGTGACCTCAACAGATACTACCGCCACAGATCAGAGTTGACCTGGGAGTAATGGCAATGAACGGGTTACACTACACCACATAGAGGTTCAGAACTGGAACCTCACCACTGGATGCAGTTTAGTGTGACGATAGGGGTACCCTTTTTACATGTGGGAAGTTTATCCCCATAGAGAGGATATATTCTAGACCCAGCCGATAGGGTCTGAGAAAGTAGGAGAGTTTGCGTTGACTTTATAAAAATCTTTGAAATCATTCATAGTCTTAAAACAGTTGATCGTAATGTGTTGTTACAGTGGCATGGTTTGTTTGGTTTCTTTGTTTAATGGCATATCAACCTTTGTAAGGTTATTTAATGCCAAAGCCATTCTCCTAGAAGAACAGTAGTGGTACTATTTAACCCATAGCTGGGACAGTGGCATAAGAGATCATAGAAATAATGTTGAATTGAACAGATGTATAGATAAAATATCCGGAATTCTTTTTATTTTTAATTTTTTATGGAATAGTTTGCTATGTGGTTCTCTCATCTGTTGTGGATTATGTTAAGCTTTCATAGTTTTAAAATGAAAGTACTGTAAATTGTAGTGTAGCAGTTGCTCTTTTAAATATGAAAAAAATTCTAGAAAACTAGGATCAGACTTATAAAATAGGATTAAAATCCAAACCTTTAGTATAGCGAGATCGACCAGTGATAAAATCTAGGATTTTAGCCCTGCCTTATAAGTCGAACCCTAGTTTTGTAGAGATTTTTACAGGTTTAAACTGGCCGACTTTACGCCGAAATTTACAGTTAACAAGATTTGTATTTACTGTTTGTATGTGTATACATTTTAAATATCTTTTAAGCAAATGAATGTATTATGTATTATATTATCAAAAAATGAAAGCTGAATTGTCAAGTTTAAAAAAAAAGACGCATGAAGAAACGCAATAGCTATTCAGCGTAATGGAATAAAAGAGTTTATGTATTTAGAATGTTTGGGTCAAAATAAAGTTTCATTTTTGTGTCATTCATTGTACTTGACACCGACCGTGGTGATGCAATCAGCTGATTACTTCCTCCGGACCCTTTTTGTGTATGACTCATTCTGCTTGATCCTCCGTCCGAGTCGCTCGATTCAGTGCCGCTTGTGTCTCCGACCTTTTCGCGCTCACTTTCTCCGGTACTATGAATTTTGACGTGTTTACTCAGATGATCACTTCGCACGAATCGTCTGTTGCACAAAGGGCAGGTGAACTTTTTCTCGCCTGTGTGCGTCCGGAAGTGACGCTGCAATTCATCGGAACGCGTGAAACGCTTCCCGCAAAAAAGCCAGTTGCACACGAACGGGCGCTCACCCGTGTGCCATCGGAGATGTGCTTTCAGGTGAGATATCTTGCTGTACACTTTACCGCAGCCGGGCACGTGGCAGTTGTGCAACTGTTGCTTCTTGAGGTGTTCCCCAGCCGGCCCCAGTTTCTCGATCTCTTGGCAGTTCGGGCATTCGCAGCAGGACTGTCCGATTATACGGCGTCGATTCGAGTGCAGAGCGGATTTCGGTTGGTCCGCGGTGGTCGACGAGACCTGACTTTGACTCATGTAGGATCCAAATGTGGCGGGATGGTTAAACCGTGATGACGCTTGCATCAAAGCTGCTGTCTGGTAAGTGCCGGATATGTAATGCTGACTAATATTCGACCCGGCGAAATACGATTTAGGAGTGGAGTTTATAAGGGAGTCAAGGGATGAGTAAGTTCTACTTCTCTGGCTGTGGTGATGAAGATGGGTATCGGTGAACTGTTGACAAAAACTTTGTTTCCCGCTACCGACAGCAGAAGCTGATTTGCTGAACCAATCATCGGCAGGTTTATGAAATTGCAACCATGTTGACTGACAAAGTTCGATGTTTTGGTTAATATGCGTCTTAAGGCTTGGTGTTACTGGTGAAGTGAGAACTCCTATAGGCCATGTTTCACAGGTTGCTTGACTAAAAGTCGACGATCCCGGATAAAAAGGGCGGTTTGCAGTTGTTACTGTTAAATTATCTGAAATTTTAGAAATAAAAAAAGATGAGGCACTGGCCGTTTCTGCATTACTAGGGAGATTACTGCTGCTGCTGCTACTGCCTGCTTCGCCGATTTTTAGTTGTTGGCTCGGAAACGATCCGGAAACAGTCGAAGCTATAAAGAAAGGATTAATGTTTTCTTCGTAAGTCGAAGCTGTGGCAATAGCCGTGGTGGTCGCGGCAGCAGTGGATGAATCTGCATTCATGTTGACAGAGCGGGAAAAGGAGAGGTGTGTAGACGCAGAAGACAACAAACTGGGATAGTCCTTGTCCTGAATTATAGATACACCGCTCGACTGCGTAATTGTAGAATCCAACTGAGCTATAAAAGACGAGGAGGAAACTTTCAAATGCTCTGACAAAAAGGACGGAAAAATCATGCTATAATTTTTAATTTTTCGAAGGGTTTCATAAGAGATTATTAATCTGTAATCAGTTAGGTTTTTAAAAGTTATATTCCAGTCCGAACTCCGTAAGTACGCTTAGTTTGGCACAAGGATAAGTGCAGAGGGCACTCAATGAGAATCGAATTCACTAACAATGGTCTACTTGCCAAGCTCGTTAACTATTGCACAACTCAAAGTGCTGAAGAGTTTCTGCGGGTAGGAATATTTACAAGTTCCCGTTTTATCTTCACGTAGTCAAAATTTCCGGAAACTCTAACAAGCTGTCTGTGGCCAATTGAACGAGAAGACCGATTCTGAAGGATAAAGAATGGCCCGGGGAATTCTCTGGAATAAAAAGAAGAAAAAAGAAATGACATAAACAGCTGTGAGCAGACAGACAAAAATATTTTCAAATTAAAATTTGAAAACGTTATATTTTGATTCATTTTTAAATAAATGAAAAAAAAACAAAAAACTACCTAATAAAATAGTCTGCATTTGCATATGTTATGCACTGTTGCTACTAGAAAGCGTTGGTTTGTGACAGAATAGAGGCTAAAGTTGTTTAATTGATATGTTTCATCCGACTGAACGTCGCCCTCATTTTTTTGCGAGCAATTATATGATTTCTAGTAACTAATGATTATAATTATTTTAAAAGAATTATAGCTTCAAATTACAATTCTTAATATAAATATGCGTATATTTTATATGGTTTTAAGTATTCTTATCTAATACAAATACTTTTCAGTTTTGGTTTAGTTTGTTTTGGTTTTATGGCATATCAATCATTTTTTGGTTATTTAATGCTGAATACCTTTTTTCACATATATATCAAATATATGATTTGTAAACACATTTTGCAGATTCACACAGTTAAGTGATCTAACAGTTCTATTTCTAAGAATTCAGATTAACATAAGTCTAAGGTCAATGGTTCCAAATATTGCTAAGTATCACTAACAATTCATTTAAACATCAGTTATTTGTTTACACACTGTTAAATGATCCAACAAATCTATTTTAAACAATTTTATTTAGCATAAGTCATTTGTTTGCGCTCAGTTTACGTGTCAAACAGTTCTATTTGACCCATTGATAGGAACCAACCAGGTGCAACTAATCCGAGTCAGATTGGACCTGGGAGCAATGGCAATGAAGGGATACTCCGCATTCTTCAAATCTCCGGCATGACTGGAGCTTCGCCATCAAATTGTTTAATCTAATATACAGGACACTCGTTGGGCGGCCTTACCCCACTGCAGATATGCAGTCGGTTTATTCTACGGTCCCCGCTGAAACAGTTTTATTTGACCCTTAATACAAATAGTTTGCGTGTCCTTAGTATTGTATATATCAGTTTTAGAGCAGTGGGGGCTGTGGAGTTATTCTAGCGTTGCCATTACTTGCACGTTCATTTTAGTGCGGAGTAGTAGGACCAATTAGGATTTCTTCAGTTGATCAAATCGAACTGTTGAAAAATGATTAGAATTGGGTTAGTATATTTGAAACCATATATCTGTGAGCATATTTTTATTTGAAAATAGTTGCTTGAAACTATTATTGTTTATTTGAATTAGTAACTTGAAACCGTATAATTGTTTGAAATATTCGAAACCATATTACTGTGTAAATTGTATGAGATTATACTTGAAAAGATATAACTGTTTGAAAACAAAAGAATATTATTACTAAATTGGAATAGTTACTTGAAACGATATAATTGTGTATGAATTCTAGAGGGTAGAGTGTTTTCCAAGGGTCCGGGAGACCTGGGTTCAATCCCAAGTCGCGTCATACCAAAAACTTTAAAAATGGTACTTGATACCCTCTTGCTTAACTCTCAGCAATATAAGGTACATATCAAGGGTAAAGTGGAGCAATTTAGGGAAAGGAATAGCACCCTCCCCTACACCTCGATGTAGTAGCTATTGAAAAGGGAGCCTTCTGGTTGCCCTCGACTAAAGGGAGACAACTTTACTTACTTATTAGTATTAGACAGGAATACTTGAAACCATATGAATGTATACAAATTATTTATTTTAAGAATAGTTATTCAAAGTTACAATTGGCTACAAAGGATTATTATTAATATTATCAGTTACTTGAAACTTTATAATTGCTTGAAATACTTGAAATCATATAGCTGAGCAAATTATTTGTACTAGATAAGAATATTTGAAACCATATAAGTGTGGGAATGATTTATATATAAGATTAGTTATTTTAAGCAAAAATTGTTTGCAAATGTCAATCATTGTTAGCTTGAAACCATTCTACTTTGAAAAAAAACAACAAAATAAATTACAAAAAAAAAAAAAAAGAAAAATAAAGAGGAAAAAAACTAACTTCGTTATCAAATAACCTGACAAAGGTTGACTTGCGGTAAATCCAATCAACCACCGCACAAGTAGCTCTGTTAAAAGGAGTGTTTATATTTAAAAAGGAATTTCGAAAAAATACTTCTACGGTCTAAGTTGATCAGTTGATATTTATGTATATATGTGTTTTGGTGGATTTAGTCTGAGAGTAGCAGAAGACCAGAAGAGAAAGTTGTAGACTACGAAGTAAACAGTCGGCCAGGGCTTTAAAGAAGAGAGGTGGTAACTGAGAAGGAGACATGACAGTTCAAATAAGACAAAAGAAATGACGAAATTGGAAATACAAAACAAAATATCGTACCTAAGAAACAAGTGACTTGTTATTCTCGGGTTCCAGATTTACAATAACTTCTTATAGAAACTCTTAAAGAGAATGAATAATAAGGGTCCTGTTTTTAAGAAGGTTGTGGGCGTTGTGGATTAGCTTTTCCCGCTATTTGACTGCCCTTCTAAAAAACGATGTGTGAGAGGGATAAGTCCGCGAAATCAAGCGTTCATTATGTGACACCAGCCTGAGGACAAAAGAAAAAGAAAACACTGTTTAAAGTAATTTGCTTAATCTTCGTCGAATATGACCAAATAAGAATACGGTTGTCTTAAATAAAAAAGTGCGATTGGTGTGATGATTATCAGTGTGAACAATAGAAACGGCGAATCGAGTTCAATTGAAGGCTGATGTTACATAATCAATTATACGCCTATTAATTTGGTGAAGTAAGTGTAGAATATATGAATTCAAAAGTTAAGTGGTAATTCGTTAGAAGAAGAGTCATGGAAAGTAACCCGTGTTATGATAGAAAAGACTTGACCCTTGGCTGACCTTTTTAGCAGTTCTCTAATTGGTTTGTTTAGTCGTGAGAATGAATCAGTTTGGTTGAGTAAATGAGAGAGTAGTCAAGGGCACCGTAACGAACGGACGCTTAAAATGGTAATTTTTTTCATCCGTGCCGCTGACGTGGAAATTTGGGTGCATAAAGACGTCGAAAATCAAACAAAGTCTCTGTGTCCATTTATAAGAACAGAAGTGGATACGAAGACCAAACTAAACCCAAGACCACCAGAAGATGACCCGGATAGAAGCCCAGAGAATATGGCAAGATAGATAAGAATAAGAAAAATAATAAGTGTTATAAAACAATGATACTATTTCCTCTCAATTTGCAGTAAAAAGAGTGGCATAAATCGATTTCTTTCTTTCGGGCATTGGTTATAAATCATAAGGCAGGTTAGTCTCTCTTAACTTGTGCGTAACTAATCTTTCTGATTAATTATTTTTTTTATGTTAGGGTGGTTGATTGGTTTGGTTTACAATATGTCAACACTTGTTACGTTATTGAAGGCCGAAGTGCTGAACTGTTGTCACGAAGTAAGAGAGTTTGAACTCCAGGATGGCTTCGGTATTGAATAACTCACGAAGTTTGATATGCCATTAAACAAAGAAACCAATCAAATCAAACTCCTAGGTCTGCTACTTGCTGGGGGTCAGTTTAAAGATGATTTTTTTTATTGTCTTAGTATTTGTCTTAAGAATAGTTACTTGAAATTATAATTGTTTACGAGAGATTATCATTATTAGTTACTTGAAATCATAAAACTGTATAAAAATCATGGGGGGTGTCCTCGTGGTGTAATGGTTAAAGCGATGGACTGCGAAATCGCAGTACGCGAGTTCGTACTCCAGTCGCGCTATTACGTTCACTTTCGGGCAAATACCCTTGGGAAAGGTATGAACCTCCTGATATGCCATTAAAAACAAAGAAACCAAAAATTATTGGTGTTAGATTGGAATACCTAAAACCATACAATTGTGTGAAAATTATTTCTATCAGATAGAAAAACTTGAAACTCTAAAATTGTGTGCAAAAAAAATTTTTTTAGGAATATCTGAAATCATACAACTGGATGCAAAGAAATGATTATTGATATTATTAAATAAGAATACTTGAAATAAAAAATTATTAAGTTGGCCAACTGTAGTCGAAGGTGACCAGAAAGTTCCCTTTTCAATAGCGACTACACCGAGGTGTAGGGGAGGATGCTACTCCTTCCTTGCGTTGCTCCATTTATCCTTGATCCGTACTTTATAATGCTGAGTGTTAAGCAAGGAGGTATCAAGTGCTTTTTTTTTTAGTTTTTAGTATAACTAGACATGGGATCGAACCCCAGTCTCACGGACCATAGGCGCACACTCTAACCATTATGTTAATAAATTTAGTACTAGATAGGAATTCTTGAAACCATATAACTGCGTACAAAGTATTTATAGAAAAAACGGACATTGGCCTAGCAGTTAGAGTGTTCGCCAATGGGCCGGGAGACCTGGGTTCAATCCCTGGTCAAGTCATACCAAAGACTCAAAAAATGGTACTTGATGCCTCCTTGCTTAACACTCAGCATTATAAGGTACGGATCAAGGGTAAAGTAGAGCAATCCTGAGAAGGAGTAGCGCCCTCCCCTACACCTTGGTGTAGTAGCTATCGAAAAGGGAGCCTTCGGGTCACCCTCGACTATGGTCGCCAACTTTACTTACTTACTTATTGCTTACTTGAAACTATATAACCGGTTAAAAAAAAAAAAGAAGACTGATTTCTGTAATAAATAGAGATGATTGACAGACAGTAAATAGAACGAACCAACCAACTAACCAATAAAATTAGCTGGTGCTTTTTCATAGGTGCTCTAGGGACTGCCAGTCTTCTTATGCATCCAGGATGCTTCCCGGCTTTCTAACCGATCTTACCAATGCTGTGGTGTGTATAGTCTTGATTCTTCCTCTGTTTTCTAGTTCCTCCAGTCGTTTTTTTTCCAAGTCTGGGGACCGTTCCTAGCGCACCAATTACAATTAGTATCCATATCACTCGCACGATCTAGAGTTTATTTTACTTTTCTGGCAAGGTCCAAGTATTTGTCTATCTTTTTATTTTATTTTTTTTTTCACTCTGTGATCTCATGGAATGGCAAAATTCACCAGATGACAATTGTTTTTTGTTAATTAACTCTAGGCCAGGTTTTCTGAATGGGATTAGGTGATCGGTTTGTATCTCAAAATCCCTGTGAACCTTTTGGACGGATTCTGGTTCTGCATAAATCATTTGGAAGTATGGTCAAATTTTAATCTCTTGAACAATTTCCAGTGGATCACCTTTCCCTACAAGTCATTACTAGTATTGTACTAGTCTTGTTGTATTCGCTTACAATGGGATTAACTGTTTTATCGCAGTCTACATTTAACCTACACTTGTTATTCTGTTGCGTTTTATTAATTTCAACTTTAGGTTTGGTTTGGTTTCTTTGTTTAATGGCATATCAACCTTTGCAAAGCCATTCTCCTAGAAGAACAGTAGTGGTACTATTTAACCCATAGCAGGGAGAATAAGGGGGTTCATTCTTTTCCCAACGGTAATTTCCCGAAAGTGAACGTAATAGCTCAACTGGAGTACGAACTCCCGTACTATGATTCCGCAGTCCATCGCTTTAACCATTACACCACGAGGACACTCCCCAATTTAAACTTTAATATAAGCAGTCCTTGTGACATTATTTTGTGCTATTATAAAGTATTCAGTTTCTCCCTTAAGGTTTTCCTTTTCGTATCCATTTCTAGTTCTTCTTGTGTGTAATCTCCCCTTTTTGTCGTTTAAAATATTAATTAATTTCTTTTTCTTCTAATTTCTGTTTTCCAGTGTTGGTTTTTCTTTTTGAACTTGTGTTGCCATTGCTATTACTGGCTGCTGTAATTAGTCATTCTTTGATCTTTTCAGAGTATATTTTGAATCTTTGTATTGATGTATCTACGCAATCCTCAATGTAGACGAGTCCTCATTCTCCTTTTCTTGACACATATAGTCTGTCATCTCTCATGTGTAAGACCTTGTGTACAGTCATTAATTTCTTAGTCATTTCTGTGTGTGCTCCTCCCAAGTCTATTTTAAGAATGGTCCCGAATATCTTACAAGGAGGATTACCTCGGTGTTTATTCTTTTGATGGGAGTTCTGCAGTTGAGCTTGGTTTCCAGAAGTTGTTTGGTTCTTCTGAGGTATTTATATATATATATATGTATATATATATATATATATTTTATCTCTGTTTATTTGATGGTGTCCGCTTCCTGTATTCCAAAGTAATTGTAATTTTTCTTATACAATGTTTACTTTGTCTCTACTGATCCACTCAATTAGATTTGCACCCTCAAATTAAAAAAAAAAAAAAAAATGGCGCCAAATTTTTAAAAATATCAACCCAGTGGGAGTGAGTACGTATCCAAAATTTGCATATTCAATGCCAAAGACAATTGAATTAGCAAAGCAAATTTGAATTTTAGTTGTTATTGATTATACGACTTTCGCAAAGATATCCTTAAAAGATCACAAGTTGTAACAGTGAGTCATATTCATCAGAGACATTTCTTCAGTTGAATAAAAATATAGGTCATCCACTGATTACCTGCTCTTAGTGCTGTGATGAACAAACAACAAAAACATTATTATAATTATTATTATTACTATTCCTTGCGAGTTTTTCACAGCAACGTTAGCTCGTGGTCTTTCACTGCAATCTGAGTGACAGCAAATCTCTTCAAGTCTCCTGGACTCTTCTCAGTATTCTGGCCGATCTCAAAATGTTGTAGTTGGAATGATCTCGGCTCGTCCTCTGATTTCTAACTCCTCCAGCCCTCTTATCAATACTATGGGAATTGCTCCAAGTGCACCAGTTACAATTGGTATTACCGTCAAGTTCATGTTCCATACCTTTTTTTTAGATCTCTGGCAAAGTCTAAGTATTTTGCTCTCTTTTCGTTTTCTTTGATTCTTACACTGTGGCCGGCCACGGATTATTTATTTATTTATTTGAAACCATATGATTGCGTACAAATTATTAGTGTCAGATAGAAATATCTGAAACCATAAAAATGTGTGCAAACCATTAGTATTAGAAATATTTAAAGCAATGCAACTGTGTGCAAACAAATGATTATTGCTAATTATTAAATAGGAATAGTTACTTAAGATCCTATAATAAATATTAGATAGAAATACTTGAAACCATATGACTGAGTACAAAATATTTGTATTTATAATAGATACTTAAAGCTTTAGTTGTTTGCAAGGGATTATTAGTTACTTGAAACTATATATAACAGATGACAAAAAATTGATAAATAAATAAAAGACTGACTTCGGCAATAAATAACAATGATTGACAGACAGCAAAACCAAGCAAGCAAGCAACCAACAAAATTAGTTTTCGTCAATGGCCCGGGAGACCGAAGTTCAATCTCAGATCGAGTCGTACCAAAGACTCAACACTCGGAATTATCCTATTTACCCAACCCCTCCGCTCGGACAGGATATGACACAAGGTCAATTTTTAAGCGGAGTTTAACAGGTTTGAATTCAGAGTTTTCCTTATCCTAGACTAGTTGCCTCACCAAGGCTGAAGAACCCAGTCTGTCCAACTATTTACCCATAGCTGGAGGGAGAATAATTGGATTCATACCTTTCCCAAGAGTATTAGTGCTATGTGAAATACAACCAGTCTCGTTCAGGACTTGAACTGGTATCACCGTGTCCATTTCCTACGACGATAACCATTACACCACGAGAACCTCCACAACACTCGGCATTATAAGGTACTGATCAAGAGTAAAGTCGAACAATCCAGAGTAGCACCCTCCCTTACATCTTGGTGTAGTAGCTATCGAAAAGGGAACCTTGGGGTCACCCTATACTACGGTCGCCAACTTTACTTTTTACTTATTTAGGGTAAGGCCTATAGATATCTGATTATAGAACTAGGCTCAATAAAAAAATTTAGGCTCCCTTGATTCTCTTGACAATAACAATATTTTTACCAAGAATTTTCTTATACCCTCTCCAGGCGGAGAAGGTCCCGGCAAAGTAACCTACCTACCCATACGCCACAGTTCTGGCTTGTTTGGAGCACAAATATATTCACAAAGATTTTTTTAAAAAACATTTTACACCTTCTTGGAACACAGTTTTTGCAAATCTGGAATCAATTTGAAGACAAAAATGAATGGGCAAATGAAGTTGTAAAGAAATCATCAAACAAGCGGAACACCCAACGCCGAGATTTAAAAGTGTTGTTCGTCTAACTTCCGATTTAAAATGTATTTTATTGAAAGCAGGACCTCAAAAAGCCGGAAGTAATTGAAGGGAGAAGGTTGGTTGTGATCATTGGCCCAAAAATGACTGCTACTGGCTGTTCACAGATGAAACGTTTGGGGATCGGAAGTGAATCTTTTGCGAGAAAGCCAAATCAGAACCTGATAAAAATGACTATGTTTAAGCAAGCCAATGCAGAATGTAGTCAGGCCAAATAAGAAGGAACTCGCCGATAAGATGAAAAGGCGAAAGGAGCGAGATCGCTAAGTGAATTGTAGTCATTATACAACTAGAGACGGATGTTCTTTAGCACTCATAACACATTCGGAGAGTTTTCTTCCCCCACCTATTCCATCTTCTTCTTCTTCTTCTTCTTCTTCTTCTTCTTTACCATTTCCTGCGATTTATCCTTTTTTATTTCATATTTTTATTCTCTCCCTATCTTAAACTTATTTATATATATATATATATATATATATATAAAATTCCTTTTATATTTTTTCTTTCATTCTCGGTTCCTTTGCTATTCCGTAATTTCTTTCCCTAGTTATCACTGTCTGTGATCGATTTTTAACGTCACTAAAAAAGTCAGAAATATCAACGAAAACATTAATAAAAAAAAAAGAAGAAAAAACGATTGAAAAATCGACGTGATATGAGCCGAAATGCGCAATAAAAATTTGTTTTCAAGCGACGCCTCCGACATCGTCAAGAGTATAATTTACAACACAGGTTCTTTTTATTTTTTATTCTTATTTTTCATTTATATTATGTAAATGCTTCGTTATTATAATGTTTAAGACGTGTCCATTTATCTAACAAATAAATAAATAGAATAGAGAAGAAAAAGTTAATCTTTGTTTGAAAATCAAACTTGGAGATCGTAAGGCAGTGAATTTTTGTTGTACAGTACACTGCAAATATGGTTTGTACTCTTTGAATGTGAGGCCCAGTATTCTGTCAGACATATGATTGCAGACATTTCGACCAATGAATTGCTTGGCATGTTCGCTACAAGCCATGATTATGGGGTAAAAGTGGAGAGGCAATTAGATTTTGAGAGCACCAATCTATCATTACTTTTGTATTTCATGCTGAATATATATATATATATATATATATATATATATATATATATATATATATATATATATATATACTGGCTTCAATTCGATCGATTTGACTGTTATTGCTTATTTACGTTTCAGAATTAAATGTTTTTGCCTTTCGTAGAACAGTTGTTTTAACTGCTTTCTTAATTAATATAATTAAACTAACATAGTTCTCGTCAAAATGAAAGGATTATTTACGCATCGATCATAGGGTATTATCCGTTCACTCTGCTTAAGATTAAAAAAAACGAGCCTGGATGAGCCTGGTCACGGGGATTCCAACTCTATTGCAGTACCTGGGGGGATTTAATATCAGGGTGACAGTGGTTGCAAGGTTTCGGGATATTTTTGAGTGAAACTGGCTCTCCGTTAGAGTAACAGTAGTCGTAAGAAATACTGAATATTTCACCGTTGCCGATGCATTACGCATTGTTCTTGCTATATGTCACATATCACACTCGAGCGGGAGAGGAGACACATTCCTGCATTTCTCAAGTTATGATTGTTTATAAATACCTGCTCATTAGCCTAGTGGGTAGAGTGTTCGCCAATGGTCCGGGAGACCAGGGTTCAATCCCAGGTCGAGTCATACCAAAGACTTTTAAAATGGGACTTGATACCTCCTTGTTTAACACTTAACAATATAAGGTACGTATCAAGGGTAAAGTGAAGCAATCCAGGGAAAGGAGTAACACCCTCCCCTATATCTCGATGTTGTAGCTATTGAAAAGGGAGCCTTCTGGTCGCCCTCGACTACGGTCCTCAACTTACTATAAATAATCATTATTATTAGTTACATGAAACCATATAAGCGTTAGACAAAAGACTGACTTCGGCATTCAGGTTGGGTTTCTTTTTTTATGGTGTATCAACCTCTATGGGTTATTTAATGTCAGAGCCATCTTGGCAAAAAAGGTACTGCCGTAGAGTTGGAATCCCCAGGAGCAGGCTCATTTTTTATCTTATTTATGAAATGGAAAATTTTACTCATCTTTTAACTTTTGAAAAAGTGAAAAACTCTAGTTGCATTTAAAAATATTTTTTTTTTGTAAGTTAACTTTTAAAACATAATTACGAAATTTTGATTGTTCTTTTTTCAAGGCAATTGTTTCAAGTACTTGTAATACAAATGATATATTAGATATATGGTTTACACTCAATTTTATGGTTTCAAGTATTTCTATCTAATATAAACAACTATATTGAGACATAATATATACTCTATATATACAAAAAATCTAAATGAATTTTCATTTTTGTTACACATCCCTCACATACAAAAATGAATAAAGAAACAATATTTATTTTACATAACAAATAGTTTTTTTTTTGGAGGTGTTTAGCGTAACGGTTATCGTCGTAGGAAATGGAATAGAGGACATGAGTTTAAATTCTGGACGAAACGTTTTTCGCTTCACTTTACCCTAATGCTTTTGAGTAAGTTATGAATCCATATTTTTTTATAAATCCATATTTTTATAAATCCATATTTTTATCCAGCATTGAATATGAGGTCCAGTCTTTTGGCAGACATATGATTGCAGACGTTTCGACCAATGAAATAGTATAGCAGACTGATTTCTGCCGGTCTAGGAGAAGGAAAACTCTGAATTTAAATCAGGCTTGTGTCACATCTGGTCTTTTGCGTTGTGCTTGAGTTAACTCATGCACAAGAAATAATTACATGTTCCCCCGTAAACGATTCGAGTTCAACAATTATTGAAACTGAATTTAGGAGGTGCTTGTTGCGTAACGGTTATCGTCGCAGGACGCGGACTCGGCTATCCGAGTTCAAATTCTGAACGGGGCTGTTTGCATTTCACATTGCACAAATACCCTTGGGAAAGGTATGAACTTAATTATTCTCCCTTCAGCTGTGAGTGAATTTTAGGATAGACTGAGCTATTTAACCTTGTTATGGCTACCGGAGAAGGAAAACTCTTAATTTAAATCAGTTGTAGACCAGGAGAGCGATGGGCTCGGACAGGCAGTATGAGAAGACCAAACCCGGTAACGGGATCCGTGAGAGTATGTACATATAGACTAGAGGTTTCCTACCCACATCATCCAATGTTACTTTGGGAATAACATTACAGAGCTGCACGCGAGGATGTGCCATAGTGTAACGGTTATCGTCGTTGGAAATGGACACGGTAACACGTGTTCAAATCCTCAACGAGACTGTTTGCATTTCACATAGCACTCAGCCAAGTCGGTTGGGGCTGTAGAATACACCGACTTCTTCTCTGCGAAGGGGTAAGACCTCCCCCCCCCAACGTATGTCCTGTATATGACGCTAAACAATCTGATGGTGATGCTCTAAGAATGCTGGAGCTTTGGGGAATGCGGAGTACCCCTTCATTGCCATTGCTCCTTGGTCCGCTCTGACCCAGAGTGGTAGCACCTGATGGGGTCCTATTTATGGGTCAAATAGAAGTTAGTCATTTAAACTGAGTGCAAGAAAACGATGTATGCTAAATTGAATTGTTTGAAATAGAATTGTTTGTTCATTTACTTTGTATAAACAAATGACTGTTGTTTATTTGAATCGTTTGTAATACATAACAATACTTCGAACAATTTAACAGAGTACAAAAGAATGAGTGAGGCTAGTTTAAAAATGTTATCAACAAAATGTTTTTACAAATCATATATGTGGTGCCTTTAATAAGTTTCCAGAGATTTTTGTACAGGCATTTAAAATTGTCGTAGACTCTTGAAAATTCAGTATGCTATTGCTATACATCTTATGACATGACTGGCCAATTTCAGGTTCAAATGATCTGCTACAGCAGCAATTGGAATACACCCTATCGCTTGATTGTCACAGCTGGTGAATTTCAAAAATGCAATCTGGACGTGAGGACACTTTAGAAGAACGATATGCAATAGAATTCTGTTTTAAACAGAACACCAGAGTTGATAGGCCAAAGGGTTAGGGTTAGGCTTAAGGTTACGATGTTGAGGTTTTAAGGGAGTTCAGGAAGAGATTCCGTCGGAAGAGGCCAGCACTCTTCAAATCGGGTCAGTGGCATTTCCACCAGGACAATGGACTAGTCCACAACTGCATCCTTGTCACGGACTATTTGACCAAGATGGGCATCAACACAGTTCCTCACTCTCCAGAACTTGCCCCCTGTGACTTTTGGTTATTAAGCTCAGAGGCTGTCGTTATGAGACAATTAAGGAGATGAAAGAGGCTGTGACGAAGGCCATTGACACGCTCACACAAGAGGACTTCCATGGGCCTTCCAGAAGTTGTTGGAACGGTAAAACAAGTGCATTGCAGCCGGACGAGATTACTTTGAAGGGGACTAGAGTTTCATGTGTGTTCTATCTATAAAAGTGCCCATACGAAAAAAGTCTGGAAACTTATTTAATGATCCTCGTACATCTAATATATATGCATAAAGAGGGTTTGGCATTAAATAACCCACAATGGTTGATATCCCATAAAACCCAACCAAACTAAAAAATCACATATGTCAAAGTAACACTATGGTTTGCTCCGTCTGGGCATTTATCTTGGGCACGGTACGAAATATAGTGCTATGCTTTTTCACGGTACCAATTATAACACTATCACTTGGTGCAGAAATAAATATGATACTATGTTCTAGTGTCGAATACTATTTGTATTTGTGTCTTTCTCGTTCTCCTGATGTTTGGGTACGATTCTAAATGCAACAATACCTTGGTACAGCACCACTGTAAGAATATCACGGTCAAAACTACTAACACCGATACCAGCTGCAAAATGTAATGTTATATGCTCATCTACAGCATCACAATGACACAATAAGACGCAGGAAGACTTCTTTAAACAAATATGTACCTCTCACTTTATTGCAAGGGTTCGAAAGGTTGTGTAGGGTTTTACTGTGAGAGGGAGCTGGAGACCGAACAGAAACTGTAATATTTTGACCCCAAACTTATGGCCATCAACGTTGTGTCTTTCTCGTTCTCCTGATGTTCCACCGGAGGTCCAGAGGCCCACTCTGCTGGGTGATGGCTTTCTTTACTGAATCTTATCAGCATCTTCTCCGGACCTCAACTCATCAGGGCCCAAAGGCCCCTTCGGCCTGGTGTGGCTTTCCTTACCACGTCTCCTCTCCGACTGGAACTCAACTCAACTTGACTTCTGTCTTGACTGAGCTATATAATAGTTCAACGCCCACTCGATCGCCCACTTGATCTTTGAAATCGCATGTTTAATCGTCATCAAGCGGAAATAACTGTCATGCAGTTCAGAGGTCACACTCTTCCGGTGCATCAGTCTATGAGTGTATCATGGGCTTTATCTAGTCCCATTTCATCAGCCAACTTCCGCCTACGCAATTTCCTCTCATAACTGCCATTAGAATGTGTCACTTCCTTCCGGTGCATCACCTTGGAATGGCATTTTTGCTCGGGCCGAAGGTCAAAATATAACAGTAATACCATTGTGCATGACAACATTTGCAGTACCAAATGTAAAAATAATGATTGGTCTTATCCTGGTAACGTGCTATAGTTGTCACGGTATTTTTACCTTGGTCTTATACTGGTAACGGCGCTAAATGCGTTTCCATATAGTTTGTTTATCAATCCTCTCTGTGCCCGTGTTGTATTTGAAAGATCCATAGATGGGGAATGACACACTTCATCTGGAAATTTTTCTGGCCGGGGTGTTCCGTAGGAACAAAGTTTCCTGGGTGTTGGCGACTCAAAGACAAGAACTCTCCGTCAATAATTAACAATCATTTATTGTTCGATGTTCAGTCTGCAAGCAGTCGCACAAGAGAGAGAAAGAAAATCTGTAAGGGTCTATGAACAGACACAAAGAGACGCCTCCCCCCAACTCGACCGAACTCTCTGAACGCCAACTTCTGACACAAATTCTAACTGACAACTGACAAAATTCGCTTCTTTTTGAATAGTCAAATTCAGGATATCGGTTGTGTGATGTTAACTCGCTAAGGTATTGCGTTTTCTCACACTTGTCCCAAAATCACTGTATTCATTTCCTTAATCAAACCTGTGACAAGACATGAATCCATTTTGTTTACATTGGATCTTCCTATGTTGCTAATTGGTGTACACACTTGGACATTCCAATTTGACTTACATTTTCGCTCAAAGATTTTAGCTAACTTAACCGTTAACTGAAAAACTCGTGGCCCAACCAAACAAGATAAAAAATAATAACTCGCCAAGGCAACTGGGTTACCCATAGCGCTAAAACCTTTGGGAAAAGTATGAATCCAATTATTCTCCCTTCATCTACGTGTGAATAGTAGGCCAGATTGTGTTTTTTAGCCTTGGTTAGGCAACCAGTCTAGCAGAAGGAAAACTATGAATTTAAACCTGTTAAAATCCGCTTACAATTGACCTTATGTCACGTCCTGCCCGTGCGGAGTGGTTGGTAACTACGTACAGCGTTACCTACGTCAAAATGTATGTGTTTCTTATGTGAAAACAGATTATCTAGCTGAGCGTCATTTTTTGGTTGGGGGTGATGATAAAATTATTGGCGTGATTGTCTTGTGGTCAGAGAGAGACTATTTATTGTATGTACTAGCGTATCATGCATCATTCTAGACCTAAATTTTAGCGTAATATTAGGGGCTCGAACAATACGCGAGATACATACATTGTGAATGAAAATCATTGGCCATTGGTATCAAACACCTTTCACACATCACCCTTTATCTTATGCCTTGTCACTCTTTTATTGATGTCTCCATTGGAATTGACAGGACCATTAAAAGAAAAAAAGTTAGAACATTTTCTCTGGCGCGATAAACCACTTTATACCAAGGTGAGTCAAAAGTTTTGCAATATTTTGGTAACATGGGGGACAGTTAGGTCGCTCCTGATGCTTTTGCCAAGTGACGAACCACACTAGGCTGTCGAGCTCGCCTGATACTCTTATTGTGCTACTCACTAGATTTACCTTAGTGGCTTGAAGCACGACCTCAGAATCCACAGTTTTAAGCCAAGTTTTTACTAGCCGAGCGAAAATTCTTGTAACATTTGGTTACTGTAATCAATTGCACCTTCACCTTTGGCACCACAGATATTTGGGTGGGGCTGTAGAATACACCGATTGCATCTCTATAGAGGGGTAAGACCCACACCAACGAGTGTCCTAGATATGACACAAAACAATCTGATGACAAGGATCCAGTAATGCTGGAATATTGGGGAATGCGGAGTTCCTCTTCATTGCTATTGTTCCCAGGCCCACTCTGGCCCGGAATGGTTGTATCTGATAGGGTCCTATATATGGGTTAAATAGAACTAAACTTACTAATTACTACGATGCTATCGGCCACAGCAGGTAGCTTCCACACCGCAGACTTGCACGTACCAAAATATTGCTAGACTTTTGACTCATAGATATACATTAGTACGACTTTCCAGCATATTCAGATTTGACATAGAATCATTTTATAGTAGGGAGCTGCCCTCAAATCAAAATTCATGCACGGCCATTAAAAGAAATGCTTGGTCCCGTCAGTAATTCCTTTTTAGGGCGCCTCTGGTGCTGTGCCACAAACTCAGTCCTGCCAAACAGACACCACCCGGCGAGAAGATGCTCCAAGAACCAAAGACCCCCCCCCTCAATGAGTGTCCTGATATATGACACTAAACAATTTGATGATGAGATTCCTGTAATGTTGGAACTTTGGGGAATGCGAAGTACCCCTTCATTGCCATCACTCCCAGGCCCACTTTGGCACGGAGTGGTAGCACATGATAGGGTCTTATCTATGAGTTAAATAGAACAAAACTGTGTACTTATGCTAAACTGAATTGTTTTAAAAGAGAACGGTTTTGACATTTAACTTAAATGTTTGTAAACAAAAACGATAATCATACAAAACAAATGTCTAAAATTTAAATCGGCGTTAAATGACACTAAAAGGGTTGATACGCCGTAAAACAAAACAAACAACCAACCATTCTTGGATAAGAGTGATACCCAATACAACCTAGCCTAGTTGGCTGAGGCTGTAGAATACACCGATTGCATCTCTGCAGTGAGGTAAGACCCTCCAACGAGTGTCCTGGATATGATACTTGTTCATCTGAAGAGAGGTTTCAGTCTTGGAGCTTGGAATATAAAGTACACCTTCATTGCCAATACTCCTAAGTCCAAACTGACCCGGATTGGAAGTACATGTAAGGGTCCTATCTATGGGCCAAACAGAAATATTCAATAATTTACTATACTCGAAACCATTTAACGGTGTGCAAACAAATGAGCTCTAACACGTTTAAAAACGTTACCTACAAACAATATATTAAATTATATATATAATATATATATATATAAAGAGGATTTGGTATTAAATAACCAACAAAGACTGATATGTCATAAAACGTAACCAACCAATCAAACAACACAAACACTGACGTTGTGGTTAACGTGCGAAACTGAGGTTTCGAATTAAGCAAGTTCGAATTCTAGTTGCTCTATTACGTTTACCTTCGGACGAATACTCTTAGGCAAGATATTAACCCCGTTATTCCCCCAGTTATAGGTTAAATAGCATCATTTTTGTTCTTCTACAAGGATAGATTTGGCTTTGAATAGACCCCGAAGGTTGATATGCTATTTAGCAAAGATACTATACGAACACAATTTTCAATAAATCGCTAAAACATATTTCAATCGACAATTTTTTTGTGTAAGAAAGCAAATAAAATTATACGAAAAATTTCGCAAGGAATAAACCACAACCAGTATCTTTCAAACATTTTCTGCAAGTAATTCATCTTACGACGAAGATGAAGAAATGGTAATGAAAAAAACCCAGAAATGTATATAATTCAGTAATTTTCGGTCTTTGAAATAATTCGGAAAATAAAAAAAATTATAGTGGATTCACGCCTTCCCCAAAAGGCAAACAATGCAAAGTGAAACGCAGATATTCTCATCCAGGATTTGAACTTGGACCACCATTTCCGTTACGCTATGTTCGTTTGAAGAATTTAGGACACTCGTAAGAATTGATCTAACTATCAATGGTCTGTTCGTTTACCTTGCTAACCATTAAACAACCTGAGGACCGAACTTCTTTTGAAGCATTATCGAAAAAAATATTGAAAAAAGAGAGAAAAAAAGAAAAGAAAATGGCGATTTCTTTATAGGAAAAATGTGGTTTTACACAAAAGAGATTTTATCAATTGCCTAGAGTTCAATTCAAATGCATAAACGCCTCGCAAATATTTGAGTAAAATGACTGCATCATTCCCTTCTACCTAATCATCATGGCCGCAGTAGTAGTGGTTGTCGTCATTCAAATCGCTTAGCGCCTTTTCCCTGTGTCATTACTAAAGTCAGCTCTTTATGCTTTCCTCTCCCCCTTTTCGCCCGTGGATAAGTGCAAGTCATAGCCCATCGACCATTTATGTTGCGTGTACAGGACCGAAGCTCAAACGTCCTTCCTTCCTGATTCTCCTCAGCTGTCAGTATCTAACCGACATTGCCATCACGAGTGACGTCCGCAAACAAGTTGCATTTCGCCTGTATTCCAAATTCGTGTTTTATATTGGCCGCAGAGTCTGTTTTGTTGTAAGTTGCCCGTCAACTGGGGAGAAGGTTATTATATGTGCGTGTGTGCCTCGATATGTGTGTTTTGTACGCATGCGTGTCCACGCACGCATGCGTATAAATGTTGCAGAATGGTGGATTTTTGTAGAGGTTTCTGTTTTTTGTAAAATTTATATTTAAAATTTAAAATTTGAATTTTTGCATGATAATCATAGTAGGTTTTCATTCAGTTTTCTATTTTCTATTCAATGACATACATACATACATACGAGGCATGCTTGGCGTAATGGTTAACGTAAAATAGAATGTTTAGGGTAAAATAACATTTTATGCAGTATATCGTATTTATGGTGTACAGTAAAATAGGTCTCAGGCCAAAACAACGGCACTTTAGTTTGTACTGAGGGCATGCCTCGGTCAAAATATTGGGCTTATGGTGTACAGTAAAATAGGTCTCAGGCCAAAACAACAGCCCATTAGTTTGTACTGAGGGCGTGCCTCGGTCAAAATATTGGGCTTATGGTGTACAGTAAAATAGGTCTCAGGCCAAAACAACAGCCCTTTAGTTTGTACTGAAGGCATGCCTCGGTCAAAACATTGGGCTTATGGTGTACAGTAAAATAGGTCTCAGGCCAAAACAACGGCCCTTTTGTTTGTACTGAGGGCATGCCTCGGTCAAAATATTGGGCTTATGGTGTACAGTAAAATAGGTCTCAGGCCAAAACAACGGCCCTTAAGTTTGTACTGAGGGCGTGCCTCAGTCAAAATATTGGGCTTATGGTGTACAGTAAAATAGGTCTCAGGCCAAAACAACGGCCCTTTAGTTTGTACTGAGGGCATGCCTCGGTCAAAATATTGGGCTTATGGTGTACAGTAAAATAGGTCTCAGGCCAAAACAACGGCCCTTTAGTTTGTACTGAGGGCGTGCCTCGGTCAAAATATTGGGCTTATGGTCTACAGTAAAATAGGTCTCAGGCCAAAACAACGGCCCTTTAGTTTGTACTGAGGGCGTGCGTAGGTAAAAAAAATTGGCTTATGGTGTGCAGTAAAATAGTGATCATCACAATATGTCACCTTCACAATGCATAGTATTACAACGGTGACGTCAAAACGTATAGGGCCTTTTTTACGAGGGAGGGCGTGCCTTAGAATACGCTGACGGCATCCTTTCCGAAGTGGTATGACCCATTTACTCCACCCATCCTAGTTATAACACTAAACTGTATTTAGAGGTGAAGCTTCAGCACTGGAATTCGGAGGAATATGGAGTGACCCCTTCATTGCCATCACTCTCAGGTCAACCAACCGATACTTCCCCTCAGACCTGGAGTGTTAATATCTGTTTGAATTCTATCTATTGGTGAAATTATTGGATTGGTGGTTGGTTGGTTCGTTGTGTTTTAGGGCATATCAGCCCTTGTAGGTTTTTTAATGCTGAATTCTGTTTCTACATATATATATTAAATATAATTGATTTGCAAATAATTAGTTTGTTGGTAACAATTTTTAAAGGATTATTATCATTAGTAATACTGGGCCATTGGCCTAATGAGTAGAGTGTTCGTCAATGGTCCGGGAGCCTCGGTTTCAATCCCAGGTTGAGTCCTACCAAAGACTCAAAAAAGGGTACTTGATGCCGCCTTTCTTAGCACTCAGCATTATATGGTAAGGATCAATGATGAATTGGAGCAATCCTGGGAATGGAGTAGCGCCCTCCCTTACACCTCGGTGTAGT
Organism: Sepioteuthis lessoniana; assembly: GCA_963585895.1. Classification (NCBI taxonomy): domain Eukaryota; kingdom Metazoa; phylum Mollusca; class Cephalopoda; order Myopsida; family Loliginidae; genus Sepioteuthis; species Sepioteuthis lessoniana. The sequence continues at coordinate 79,087,326 of OY757910.1, forward strand.
AGCTATTGAAAAGGGAGCCTTTGGGTCACCCTCGACTAAGGTCGCCAACTTTACTTATCATTAATAACTTGAATCCCTACAGTAAAGGGGGTGTCCTCGTGGTGTAATGGTTAAACCGATGGACTGCGGAATCGTAGTACGCGAGTTCGTACTCCAGTCGTGCTATTACGTTCCTTTTCGGGAAAATACCCTTAGGAAAGGTATGAACCCCCTTATCCTCCCAGCTATTGGTTAAATAGTACCACTACTGTTCTTCTAGGAGAATGGCTTTGGCATTAAATAACCTAAAAACAGTTGATATGCCATTCAACAAAGAAACCAAACCTACAGTAAATTATGTTTTTAGATCAATATTAAGCAAATTATTATTATTATTATTATTATTAAACACGAAAAGTTACTTGGAATGATATAATTGTTTCAAGTATTGGTATGTATCACTAACAATTCAATTAAACATCAGTTATTAGAGTCAGTTAAATGATCAAACTGTTCTATTTCAAGCAATTCAGTTTAGCATAAGTTATTTATTTGCATTTAGTTTAAGTGATCAAACAGTTCTATTTGACCCATAGATAGGACCTTATCAGGTGCTACTAGTTAGGGTCAAAGCAGACCTGGAAGCATTACAGGAGTCTTACCATCAGATTGTTTAGTATCATATCCAGGACACTCGTTGGCGGTGAGGGTTGCTTACTCCTCTGCAGAGATGCAGTCGGTCTATTTTACAGTCATCTTCCAACCGAGTGGCCTGTTTACTGGTTGGGGTTTATGGCATATCAACCTTTATTAAATCTATATCATTTATAAACACATTTTTGATAAATTTTTTAAACGAGCCTGAGGTCATTTTTTTTCAGAATTATATAGTTTTGCTATGTATCACTCACAATTCAATTAAACATCAGTTATTACAGTCAGTTAAATGATAAAACAGTTCTATTTCTAACAATTCAATTTAGCATGAGTCATTTGTTTGCACACTGTTTTAATGTCAAGCAGCTCTATTTAACCCATAGATAGGACCCTAACAGGTGCTACCACTCCCGGCCAGAGTGGACCTGGGAGTAATGGAACTGAAGGAGTACTCTGCATTCCTCAAAACTCCAACCCTGGAGCCTCACTATCAGATTGCTTTGTGTCATATTCAGGTCTTATCCCTCTACAGAGATGCGATCGGTGTATACTACAGCCCAGCCGACTAGGTACGATTCTATTCTTAATATGACTCTCACTCTTTCATAGGATTCGTTTGTTTTTCCTTATTTGGTTGATTGATACCATTTGGTTCATTAATTTCTAAAAATTTATCGAGTTTATATCTTTATATATGATTTCCGTGTTTATATCGAGAGTGATACAGTTAGACTTTACTAGCAAGCTTTTCACGCATTTAACTGGAACAAATTGGATTCTTAAAGTCATCATTAAATCTTTTTGCAGTGCTTACCCTCTAAATCGTCATTATTCTTTGTATATATCTTTAAATCGTAAATAGGAAGTCAATTTTCGTTGTGGTCTGAGTGACCGTAAGTTTCCTCAGGTCTTCTGTAATCTCAGTATTCTGACTGATTTCAACAATACTGTAGTCTCGATTCGTTCTCCGATTTCCAACTCTTCCAACCCTGTTTCCTAGCCTTTGAGGACCGTTCCTAGTGCGCTAGTTACAAGTGGTATCACCGTCACTTTTATGTTCCACAGCTTCATTTTCTGGCCAGGTCCAAGTACTTGTCTTTCTTTTCGCTTTCTCTGATTTTCATCTTGCGGCCCGTCGGGACTGCAAAGTTCTCTTTTTTTTTTTTTTTTGATTATCACTAGGTCTTCTGACCAGGATGAAGGGTCTGTTTGTATTTCAAAATCCCTGAGAAATCTATGCATCTCAATCTACTGGACAGATTCTGGTTTGTTTATATACTACTTATTAGTATAGTCAAATTACATTTTTTTGCACAATTCCCTATGAATCACCTTCCCTACCATATCGTGTCTTCTTATACTTTTTTTGCACTCGTTTGCTGCATTCGCTTATCATGTGATTAACTTTTTCGTTTCAATCACCACATAACCAGCATTTGCAATTCTCTTGCGTATAACCTATTTTCGTTTTAACTTAATTTGTCCTTTTGGCGTTATCATTATCATTTACTCCTTAAGAGTTTTCCCCATCAGTTTTAGCTGATGGTCTTTCACTGGGGTTTGAGTGACAGCAAGTCACCTCAAGTCTCCAGGACTCTTCTCAGTATTCTGGCCGTTCTTAATAATGTTGTAGTTTGGATGGTCTCCACTCGTCCTCCAACCTCTATGTCCTCCAGCCCCTTTAATAATCCTTTGGTGACTGTACCAAAAGCACCAATCCCGACTAGTATAATGGTCACCTTCATGTTCCATAATTTTTTCAATTCCCTAGCAAGGTCTAGGTACTTATCCTTCTTTTCACTTTCCTTCAGTTTTATTCTGTGGTCAGCTGGGACAACAAAGTCGATAATTTTGCAAGTTCTCTTTTTTGTTGTTGATTATTATAAAGTCTGGTCTTCTGGCCGAGATTAGATGATTCGTTTGTATGTCAAAGTCCCATAGGAGTTTATGTGAGTCATTCTCTACGACAGATGCAGGGTTGTGCATATACCATTTGCTTATTATTATTATTATTATTATTATTATTATTATTATTATTATTATTATTATTCACTCATTAGAGCTTTTCACATCAGCGTTAGCCGATGGTTTTTCACTGGTGTCTGAGTGACAGCAAGTCTCCTCAAGTCTCCAGAACTCTTCTTAGTATTCTGGCTATTCTAAATTATTATTATTATTATTATTATTATTATTATTATTATTATTATTATTAATTGGGACTAGTGACTTGAAACTATATAAATTCAGTATAAATTCTGAATATGAGACAGGAATACTTGAAACCATATAACTGTGCAAACATATTGTAGTTATTAAATTTGAATAGTTACTTGAAACAATATAATTGCTTGCAATTATTATTATTATAATTACTTCACTCTTCAGAAAATATTCGCACCCGGATCAGCTGGTGGTTTCTTCAAACTGGTGGTTTTTCAAACCATATAATGAAGCATAAATGTTTAGTATTATATTAAACTATTTGACACCAAATGATTAAGAGCAGATTATTTGTGTTAGATGAGAATACTTAATTCCATATAACTGTGCAAAAAATCATTTTTAACATGGTTAAATAAAAATATGTGCGATTAACTAAAATGATTGAAGTAGAACATTGAAACTAAAAATAGTTATGATTGTAATCAAACATTTACAAACGAATTAAATTTCAGATTACCGATTCGGATTTGATATGCAATTGAACAAATTAACCAGATCGAAGAAAACTAATCCAAACATCAGGTGTACAATACATAGTAAAATAAGTCTAGTCCCAAATATCGATCTTATGGTTTCCAAGGGTTAAATCCAATTGAACATGAATTTTAGACGGTCGTAAAAAGTATTGTTCACCAAATATAAGATAACAGAAACGTTAAAACAAATTACTGTCAAAACAAATTCTACCTCCCTTTTCTTCGTTTACATTATTCCTTCTCTCTATAATTTTCCACCAAAATTTCTTTTTCCCCTCAAAGCCTTGGCAGATAACAACGAAGATAATTTCCTAAGCCGATAAAATTCTCGATTTATAAAAATGAAATTGTTTTCTTGATTTTCAAAAATCGCCTTTAGTCTAAGCGTCGTGAAATATTTTGTAGATAATTTCTCGAATTAAAATTTTTCCTTTTGGAAACAAGTCATAATTTTCTGTAATCGTTTTCTATCGCTTTGTTTGTACTTTCTTTCTTTTTTTTTTAATTTTATTTAAAAAAAAATTATTAATACGTCGAAAGCTTTTCCCCTGTGAGGAATATATTTTTCAAACGATTTCTCCTCTGATTGTGTCGTAAAAGATGAAGTTTAGGAAAATATTAAATTTGCTCGACAAAAAGAGAGGAAGGGGAGAGAAGAGGGTCGAATTTAGCATTTGAAAATCTCAAGAATGAATGAATGATATGCCTTCCATCGAAAGTCTGAAGTCATACATCTTCATTACAACATTTTGATTTTTTGGCAAACACACATTACTTTTAAATTTACGTCGTAATTAGTTTACCTCAAAACGAGGGATTGAAAAATGAATTGGCACTAAAGTTTTTTCCTTTAAAACATTAAGAAGAAATTGTTTTATCGGCCAGGCTTAGAATACGCTGACTGTGTCCATTGTAGTGAAGTCAGATTCCTTCTAAAATAAAGTGGTGTCCAGGGTATGATACTAAACTGCATAAGATAGTAAAGCCCTACTTCCAGAGATACAAGGAGCACCGAATACTCTTCATTGCTATAACTCCCAACTGACCTGAGTGGTACCTGATAGTATTCCACATGGGTTGGTTGGTTGGTTGGTTGGTTGGTTGGTTGGTTGGCTGGTTGGTTGGTTGGTTGTTTTTTTACGGCATATCAACGTTTTTCGGGTTATTTAATATGAATCTAGCCCGTTTGATAAAGATTTTGTTTTAGTTGGGCTTGGTTTTATGGCTTATCAACCGTTGCAGGTTATTAAATGCCAAATCCATTTTTATACATATAAACAGTTCTATTTCAATGAGTTCAGTTAAGCATAAGTACACAGTTTAAAGGCCAAAAGCAGTTCTATTTCACACAATTCAGTTTAGCATAAGTACTCTATTTAAAGGCCAAAAACCGTTCTATTTTAAACTATTCAGTTTATTCAAAAAAGTTAAATAGCTTCAAGTATTACTATATATCACGAAAAATTCAATCAAACATCAGTCATTTATTTACACACAATAAAATGTAAAAACTGTTCCGTTGAGAATAAGGACGCTGTTCTCTTTCACACAATTCAGTTTAGCATAAATACACAATTTAAGGGTCAAGAACCGTTCTATTTTAAACTATTCAGTTTAGTCAATAAAATTAAATGGCTTCAAGTATTACTATGTATGACGAAAAATCCAATCAAAGATCAGTCGTTTATTTACACACAATAAAATGTAAAAACTGTTCCGTTTAGTATAAGGACGCAGTTTACATGTTAAAACAGTTCTATTTCAAACAATTCAGTTTAGCACAGTTTAGTTCTATTTGACCCATAGTTGAGACACTCAGGTGCTACCATTCCGGACCAGAGTGGACCTGGAAGCAAAAGCAATGAAGGGGTACTTCGCATTCCCCAAAGCTTCAGCATTACTGGAGCCTCACCATTAGATTTTTAATGTCATATCTAGGACACTTTTTAATGTCATATCTAGGACACTAATGTCATATCTAGGACACTCATATCTAGGGCAGTCTTACCTCTCTGCAGAGAGGCAGTTGGTGTATTCTGCAGCCCCTGCCGACTGGGCCGTCCTCTTATGCATCATATAGAACTGTTGGAAAATTATCAATATTAAATAGGAATACTTGATATCATATAACTGTAAATTGTATTACTTGAAGTCAGAATTGTTTACTTGGGATTATTAGTTACTTGAAGTCATATAACTGTGTGCAATCAAATGCTTATTATTTAATTGAAATAATTACTTGAAACCATATAATTGGGTATAAATTAATATTTGATAGAATACTTGATACCATACAATGTGAAATCATTTATATGAATAATGGTTACTTGAAAGTATTATTGTTTGTTAACGATAACCGTAATTATTTACTTGAAACCATATAATTGAATTTGTTAAAAACATTTGATATCGCATAAACGTGTGCAAAAACAAAAAAAAAAAGAAAAGAAAAAGATAAAAAAGGAAAAACTTTTCTAAAACAACTACACAAAAAATGTAAATATGAATGAACAATGAACACATTTCCCTAACTTCTAAGCAGAAAATAACCTTAAACTTAATGACATGGCATGAAAATTAGCCTTATAGGTAAAATGTTTGCCAGTGGCTCGGGAGACGGGGGTTCAATCCAAGGTTGAGTTACACCAAAAACTTAAAAAATGGTACTTGATGCCTCCTTGTTTAACACTCAGCATTATGAGGTACGGATCAAGGGTAAAGTGGAGCAATCCAAGGAAAGGAATTGCACCCTCACCTACACCTCGGTGTAGTAGCGAAGGAAAGTGGGGCCTTCGGGTTGTCCTCGACTAAAGGGAGACAACTTTACTAACTTTATGTACAAACATAACGAAGATTTTAGTTATACGAAGTGTATTTAAAAGTATCGATAGGTTTGTTGGTTAGTTGCTTGTGTTTTATGGCATATCAACCTTTTTAGGTTATATAATGCCAAATCCATTTTTATACAAACAATTAGTTCTATTTCAAACAATTCAGTTTAGCATGATTACACATTTTATTTGTCAAAAACGTTTCTATTTCAAGCTACTTAGTTTAGTCAAACAGTTCTAATTCAAATAATTTAGTTTGTTGGTTGGTTGGGTTTTATGGCATATCAACCTTTGTAGGTTATTTAACGCCAAATCCATTTTCATGTAAATAATCAGTTCTATTTAAAAGAATTCAGTTTAGCATGAGTACACAGTTCAACTGTCAAAAACACTTCCATTTCAAACGATTCAGTTTATTCAAACAGTTACAAATAACAATTCAGTTTAGTGTAAGTACAGTTTCAATGTTAAAAACAGTTCAATTTTAAACAATTCAGTTTAGCATGAGCACGCAGTTTAAATGTAAGCACAGTTTAATTGTGAAAAACATGTAAGTACGGTTTGATTGTCAAAAACATTTCTATTTCAAGCAATTCAGTTTAGCATAAGTATGCCGTTAGTTCTATTTAACCCATCGATAGGGCGCTATCAAGTGCTACCGATCTGGACCAGAGTGGACCTGGGAGCAATGGCAATGAAGGGGTGCTCCGTATTCCCCAAAGCCCAAGCATTACTGGGACCTCACCATCAGATCGTTTTGTGTCATATACAGGACGCTTATTGGAGTGGGGTCTTTCCTCTCTGTAGAGGTGAAGTATTTATTCATTTATTGTAGTTATTGCTTTCTATTAATAGAGAAAATCAAATAAACTATATATATATAAATGACTGTTATACGTAAGGTATATATATATACATATATATATATATATATATTATCATCCACAGACAGACTGTTTCGTTCTATCAGAACTCTTCAGTGTGGCTAGACACGCAGGACGCTCGAAGCCGGGATCGAAACACGTTCAACTTTACATTAGACTAAGCTTCAAACCTGTCGGCCACCAAGCGGACTACGTTGGCTAAGGGAATTTTTAAGGTATTTATTTTAGCAACAGCAGCAGCAGCCTTTGTTTACATTTTTTATACCTTATCGGCTACCAGAGTGCTCAATTCTTACGAAGAGCTTTGCATCACGCTAGGGGCGGCCGACAATTCCTTCGCCAGAGTGCTCAACCCCCATCGGGGAGTACAACTTTGTCTTTCTGAAAAAATATTTGGATGACAGTCACCGATAGCTGATGAAGATAACAGGTAAATAAGCATGTTCTGTCACACTAGTTATAGGGAAAGGTCTCAGGAGTAAATCGAGGATTACCTTTTACTGAAATTCGAATATTATAGTTTTATCGCTTGAAAACGCTTATTCAACCGTTTTTCTAAAAAAAAAAAATGATGTTTCGATTTATTTTATTCGAAAGTTTTTGTGTAATAGTTAAAGTGATGAGACTGCGGAATCGCAGTAAGCGAGTTTGAACTCCAGTCGCTATATTACGTTCACTTTCGGATAAATACCCTTCGGAAAGGTATGGACCTCCTTATCCTTCCAACTATGGGTTAAATAGCATCACAGCTGTTCACTAAAAGGATGGCTTTGGCATTAAATAACCCACGAAGGTTGATATGCCATTAAACAAAGTAACCTAACCTAACCTCGCCTCATCATCTACAGAGGAAAATTAGAATTAAAAAAAAAATTGAATAATTTAGAAAAGAATTCTTTCTTATCATTAAATTTTTAAGTATTAACTATATTTCCTTGGGATTCAGGTATTATTAAAAAAAAAAGATATTAGTTCATGCAAATGATCAGAGATCGAATCGAGAAACCATGACCAGGCACAGTTACAGCTATGATTTCGAGTATATTTCTTGTTATGAGGTTTCTGTCCTTATGGTGGTTGTCCATCGGTTCCGATGATGACGATTGTGTTCTACAACTCATCTATGAACACGGAGGTGGCTATGCAGCCCCAGCCCAGAGGCACAGAGTCTTGAACAGTGGGGTCACTGGAAGTCAGTTGTTGTGACCACTGCCGATGCTGCTCTGCGGTGTTTCTCTCTGGCAGCAGTGAATTTTTGGCATCGAGCCTCTTCAAAGTTGGCAGCAGCTCAGTGAACTGAGCCTTGCCATTTTGGTCTGTCCATGGCATATCCCTCCAGGTCTCTCGGGTTGATGTGGCACCACTGGAGATTGGCTTTGACCGTGTCTTTATACCGCAGTTTTGGTCTACCTTGGTTTCTTTTGCCGGCTAAATGTTCCCCGTACATCAGGCATCTCGGCATCCGACAGTCCTCCATTCGAATCACGTGTCCAACCCATCGAATTTGGGCCTTGATGATGGTGGCCTCTATGCTGGTGGACTTAGCTTGATCGAGGACCTCCAGATTGGTGACTGGGGTGTATGGGGTGTTCAGGGAGTGGTCAGTACCTTTGGTAAGGGGGCTTGCTATGTCCTATTTTGGGACATCTCGTCTGCCACTGGACCTCCTCTGGCACTCAGCTGTCACCTGTGGCTCCCTGTAGCTGACGCATGCAACAGCGGCCACACCCTGGGTACTGGCTTCTGTCCTTAGAACTTCGTTAAACCATACAAGTTATCAGATATACGAAGGAATATTAGAAAGTTCTCGGCCAGACCAAAAAGGGGCTTGTGTCACCAAATTTCAACCCGCAGGCCAGGTTATAGTAACTTTAGATATTTTTCACAGTCAGACAATGAACTTGGGAAGTTCTGTCAATCAAAGAACACTTCATGCTGATTGACTGATTTTAACGGCATGTCAACTTGTTTGAGGTTATTTTATGTCAAGAAGTTAGAGAATTACGTACATTGTACGTTTATAATTGCTTTTTTTTGTGTTGTTCCTTAAGAGTTTAGGCCTACGGTTATATGATATCAAGTATTTCTATCTAATACAGATCATTTGTAAACAGATCTATTTGACTCTTAGAAGGGACTAAACAGATACTACCACTCCGGGTCAGTGAACCTGGGAGTAATAGCAATAGAAGGGTACTTGCTACTCTCTAGATCTCCAGGGCTGGAACCTCACAACTGGATACCGCTTAGCGTCACAACTAGGACATCTCTTTTTGAGACTGGGTTCATAATCATCTGTATAGGATTCAGTCAACGTATTCTAAAGCTCTGAAGACCGGAGGTGAATATTCCATGTATCTAAATTTTATCTGCCAAGATGCACTGAATCTCAATGACTGATGACAGTAGTCATACTTTACTGAATTTAAATGAACCATTCAACCACCTGATATAATCACTTCGAATCAGTCATCATTTGTAACTAACAATTTGAAATTTTGAACTATCATTGTTAAATGACGAATCGTCGAAAAGTCGAACGAGTAAACAGGCCAGTCGGCTGTAGGATGACTGTAGAATACATCGATTGCATCTCTGCAGAGGGGTAGGACTCGTCGCCAACGAGTGTCTTGGATATGACACAAAAAATGTGATGGTGAGGCTCCAATAATGCTGGAGCTTTGGGAAATGTGGGGTACCCCATTCATTACCATTGCTCACCGGTCTACTTTGACCCTAAGAGCAAAATGTGATAGGGTCCTATCTATGGGTCAAATAGAACTGTTTGGCATTTAAACTGAATGCAAATAAATGACTTATGCTAAATTGAATTGTTTGAACTAGAACTGTTTGATCATTTAACTGTGTGTAAACAAATGACTGATATCTAATTGAATTGTTAGTGATAAGTAGCTGTATCTGGAACCATTTAATTGTATGCAGACGAATGTGTAATTTTGAATAGGATAACTAGTGTCAAACAACATTACTTGTAACCACTTCACTGTGTGCAAACAAATGATTAATAATGAACAGAATAATTAATTTTCGTTAGCAATAACAGAAAATATTTAACTGTGTAGAAACAATAGCAATACTTGTGTGCAAAAAAATAAGTTCTAACTCATTTAATTAAGAAATTACCGACAAACTAATCTCTTACGTATAATGTATATCAATTTAAATATATGCAATCAAATGACTCATGTTAATTTGTTACTGTTACATAGCAATACTTGAAACCATTTAACTGTGTGCAAAAAAGAAAAAAAGAAAAAAACAGAGCCTAATCTCGATTAAAATTGCCTTTAACAAAATGTACTGACAAAATATATGGATTCAATATATATTTATAAAGAGGATTAAATAACCTACAAGAGTTGAGATGCCATAAAACTAAAACCAAACCAATCGAAAGAGAAAAATTGGCTTTGTTTTAATTTCCTATCGATCTATATTTCGGCGTACGCACATTATAAAATATGCCATATGATCCTACTTACAGAAAAAATTATTGAGGCTCATACCTAGAGTTAGAAATGTATATACTATTAACCATATTTATCTCACAGTTCAACACACTTGATACAGCTTTTCTCAAAAATTTTTAACTCCTTTGCCGGTGGAGTCTCTGTGGCATAATTGTTATTTGCTGGACTACGAAATCTTAGTAAACGAGTTCGAACTCTAGTCACGTTCTTACGTTCATTTTCGAATTTATACACTTCAGAAAGTCACTCCTCTCTCCCAGCTATGGGTTAAATCGTATCGCTGCTGTTCTTCAAGGATGGCTTTGGCATTAAATAACACACGAAGTCGTGTCGTGGGTATGGTATTAAACAGCCTCCAGTGGTGAAACTCCAGTTCTGGGACTCTGAAGTCAATCCTTTGTTGACATTATTTCTAATGTCAACTCTGACCTGGAGTGGTAGTACTTGTTAGGATTCTTGCCCAATCAGCTGGGGCTGTAGAATACACCGCCTGCACCTCTGCAGAGGGGTACGCCCCCAACGAGTGTCCTGCATATGACACTAAACAATCTGATGGTTATGCTCTAAGAATGCTGGAGCTTTGGGGAATGCGGAGTACCCCTTCATTGCCATTGCTCCCAGGTTCACTCTGGCCCGGAGTGATAGCACCTGATAGGACCCTATCTATGGGTTAAATAGAACTAACAGCATACTTATGCAAAAATGAATTGTTTGAGCAAACTGAATAGCTTGAAATAGAAATGTTTTTCACAATTAAACCGTACTTACATTTAAACTGAGTGCTTATGCTTAACTGAATTATTTGAAATAGAACTGTTTTTCAACATTAAAACTGTATTTACACTTAACTGAATTGTTACATATAACTGCTTGAATAGTTTGAAATGGAAATGTTTTTGACAATTAAACTGTGTACTCATGCTAAACTGAATTGTTTTAAATAGAACAGATTATTTACATAAAAATGGATTTGGCGTTAAATAACCTACAAAGGTTGATATGCCATAAAACCCAACAAACCAAACCAAACCTTATTAGGATTCCATCTTTTGGTCTGATAAATATGTTTGAAAACAATTAGTATTTGATAGGAATCCCATCTATGTGCAAACAAATGATTATTAAATAGAAATAGTTACCTAAAGTCATGTGATTGCACATAGATTATTATTATTAGATAGGAATACTTGAAACAAAATTACTGTGCAAATTATTTGTATTAGAGGCATTTACTTGAGGCTATACTTGTTTACAAATGATCATTATCATTGTTTACGTGCCGCTTTCTAATTGCTCGAAAAGACTGATTTTGGCTTTAAATAAACCAACTAGGGTTGACATGCCGTAATATAGGTCAACTGACAAACCAATCAAACTTTCACAAAAAGAAAAAAAGAAAAAAAAAATTCTAAATCATTAAAAAATTTCATTTCCTTTTATGTTCAAATCAAAAAAACCTTTTATACCATCCACTGATATATGAGAAGATATGGATAAAATTCCTACATAAATAAAGTAGAAAGATAATGTTAGCGTAAACGAACACATACAAATATTAAGAGTAATTAAAGCAACTTTTTTAAAGAACCCATAAATGACTTCTTTCTCTCTATAAGTAAAATATTGCCAAGTTTCATTTTGAAATTCATCCACCTTTTGGCTTCCGTAGTAAAAATTTCAAATGCGCTGGCGCATGTTTTATTTTCATTGTCACGTGACCGACCTTTTAGCTAATATGGGCGTCAGCTACAGCCACGGGCCCACAGCGCCTGATCTATACGTAAATGTGTGTATGAAGAGAAGCAGTGAATGTCTGTGAATGCATGTGTGTGAGTGTGCGTGTGCGTATGTGTGTGTATGTGTGTGAGAGAGACAGACAGACAGACAGACAGACAGACAGAGACAGAGACGGTGAATGTGTGAAAGAAAGAATGAGAAAGAAGAGAGAGAGAGAGAGAGAGAGAGTGAATGCATGAGTGAAAGAAAGAAAGAAAGAAAGAAAGAGTGAATAGGTTAAAAGAAAGAAAGAGAATGAGAGTGAGAGAATGAAGGATAGAGAAAGAGAGAGAGAGAGAGAGAGAGAGAAAGAGAAAGAGAGTGAGGTATGGAAAGAAAGAGAGACATTGAGTATATCAAAATGAAAGAGAGAGAGAGAGAGAGAAAGGAGATTGTAAATGAGAAAGATAGACATATAGATAGATAGATAGATAGATAGATAGAGAGAGAGAGAGAGAGAGAGAGAGAGAGAGAGAGAGAGAGAGAGAGAGAGAGAACAAACTGATGTTCTTTAGTTGGCAAATGTGGAAGAAAAGGAAAGAGAACATCTCTCACTACCACAGTTGCTGCTGCTGCTACCATTATTGTGGTCGCTCTTTAGTGAAGAGAGGCGGAGTTTCCACACGAACGAAGGATGATAGAAAATTAAATTAAAATGTGGTCGGATGCGATAGTGGTGGTGATGGTGACGGTGAGAAGTTGGCGACCAATATATCATGTCTCCTTTTTGTATCCCACATCTTATCTCTTTGGAGCTCGTAGCGAACCCTCGGCCTTACTAAATGGCAATGATCAGGTCAGGAGGTTATAAAAAAAAGGAACGAAATAAAAAACGTGAAGGGAGAGAAAGGGAGGAGTAAGATTCGGGAGGGGCGGAGGTGAAGATAAGGGGACAACGCGTTTTCCCTAGGGAGAAGAGCCTTTTGAGCATTTTGTTTGAATTCAGTTGCTTACTGGAGCAGAGGAAGCAACTTATGGGGTTCATATAATTTTCGAGTTGTTGACTACTTAAAGACAAACTAACTGCGCCCTCTGCTGGGAATTATCAATTCAGATCTTTTAATATTTCATTATCGCCCACATTATGAGGCAGTTAAGTATCATAATGTCTCTTAATGTTCCTGAGGCTAAATTCAGCCAAAATCAATATTGTTCAGCTTTGATTTCGCACAATATCAGTGGCAGTGATGGAACAGAAGAAAAAACAAAATTCAATCCCATCTGCCACCTATTACGCAGTCAATAATATTGCACAATATACTATCTTGTTAGATTGAGATGAATTCATAGGTCTGGTTTGGTTTGGTTTGGTTTTATGTCAAATCGACCTTTATGGGTTATTTAATGCCAACACTTGTTTATATATATATATATATATATATATATATATATATATATATATATAGACAGAGAGAGAGTGAAAGAGATTTTATTCGGCCAAATCCCAAACTGTCCAGCGCTACACATATATTCATGGGACAACTTTAAATCTGCCACGTAGCACATGCATCATCCCCCCCACACACACATACGCACTTCCAACGTAAAAATTCTTTTGACTGAATCTTTTCGATTTTTCGTTTTCTCCAAAATCTTTCTTTTTCTGCTTGATGATTGTCCGATAAAGACGGCATTAAACTAATGGTCACTGATGAGCATCTATGGTATTATATATATATATATACACGAGGTGCATACGATAAGTTTCCAGACTTTTTTCGTATGGGCATTTAACATTGTCGTAGACACTTGAAAATTCAGTATCTTATTGCTATACATCTTATGAGATGACTGACCAATTTTTATGATTTCAGGTTCTAATGAACTGCTACAGCAGCAATTAGAATACACCCTACTAAAGCCTAATTGTCACAGCTGGTGAATTTCAAACATGCAATCTGGACGTGAGGACACTTTAGAAAAACGATATGTAATAAAATTGTGTTTTAAACTTGGAAAAAATGCCACAGAAACGTATGGAATGCTTCAGACTGCTTTTGGAGCATCTTGCATGAATCGAGCATCAGTTTTTGAGTGGCATAAGAGATTCAAGGAAGGTAGGGAGTCTGAGAGGGATGATGAGAGGTGTGGAAGGAGTAAGGAAGTCAATACACCAGAGTTGATTGACCAAAAGGTTAGGGTTAGGGTTACTATGTTGAGGTTTTAAGGGAGTTCAAGAAGAGATTCTATCGAAAGAAGTCAGCACTCTTCAAATCGGGTCAGAGGCATTTCCACCAGGACAATGCACCAGTCCACAACTCCATCCTTGTCACAGACTATTTGACCAAGATGGGCATCAAGACAGTTCCTCAGCCTCCTTATAGTCCAGACCTTGCTCCCTATGACTTTTGGTTATTCTCTAAGCTCAGAGGCTGTCGTAATGAGACAATTGAGGAGATGAAAGAGGCTGTGACGAAGGTCATTGACACGCTCACACAAGTGGACTTTCATGGGGCCTTCCAGAAGTTGTTGGAACGCTACAAGTGCATTGCAGCCGGAGGAGATTACTTCGAAGAGGAATAGAGTTTCATGTATGTACTTTCAATAAAAGTGTCCATACGAAAAAGTCTGGAAACTTATTTAATGATCCTCGTATATATATATATATATATTATATTATATTATATGTGTGTGTGTGTGTGTGTGTGTGTGTGTGTGCGTGTGTGTTTTTGATGTATATATGATTTTCAAATGAATAGCTTGCAGGTAACATAATTTTTAAACGAGCCAGAGCTCATTTGTTTACACTTAGTAAAATGGTTTCAAGTATTTCTATGTAACACTAATAATTCTATTTAATTTTAAACATTTGGTTTTGCATATTCAAAAGGATAAGTATTGCTAACACAAATAATCCTAAGTATTGCAGTCGGACGCTAATAGTTCTATTTGCACAATTAAATAGTTTCGACCCCAGGAAAAAAGATTGAACAGTTCAATTGGATCCACAAATAGAACCCTAACAGGTACTACAGCTCTTGGTCAAAGTGGACCTGACAGTAATAGCAATGAAGAAGTATTTCACAATATTCTTAACTGAGACTTTAATACTCATATAACAAGATGAAGACTGACAGTGATGTAATACATCTGTATTGTACATTATTTTGCCTTATCAATTTTCCATACATACCATATTTACCCAACCCCTCCGCTCGGGCAGGATATGGGACAAGGTCCTTTTTAAGCGGAGTTTAACAGGTTTGAATTCAGAGTTTTCCTTCTCCTAGACTAATTGCCTTACCAAGGCAAAAGAACCCAGTCTGCCCTACTATTTACCCATAGCTGGAGGGAGAATAATTGGATTCATACCTTTCTAAAGGGTATTAGTGCTATGTGAAATGCAATCAGTCTCATCCAGAATTTGAACTCGACGATAACCATTACACCACGGGCACCTCCAATTTTCCATACATACATACATACATACATACATAAAAATATTAGACAAATTTCATAAGTTTGACATTAAACTGCATCTTAAAATATCAGTTCTAGAGCTGTTGTGTTGTGATGTCCCATTTGTTGCCCTTACTTCCAGGTGTACTCTGGCTGGAAATGGTAGTACATGTTAGAGTACCATCAATGGGTTAAATAGAACTGTATAAAAATTATTAGTATTGGATAAGAATACTTAAACACATATAACTGTGTGCAAATTTGTATTAAGAATAATTACTTGAAGCTTTTATTGTTTACAAAGATATAATATTATTAGTCGAAACAATGAGATAGAAATTTAATCATTGCCTTGTGTGAGCAAATTATTAGTATTATGAATAGTTACTTGAGGTTACGAATAATTATTATCATTTGTTACTTGAAACCATATGATTGCTTGAACTACTTGAAGCAATGTGATTGTGTGCAAATGATTGGTTAGTTGGGTTTTATGGCATACAACCTTTGTTGATTATCTAAAGCCAAATCCTTTTTGTACATCAATATATATTAAATATATGACTTGTGTACAAATAGTTTGTGCACACAGTTAAATGGTAGGTTATACATAAATGATTTGTAAGTGAATAGTTTGTAGATAATCTTATTTTTAAATGAGTTAGATGTAATTTGTTTGCATACAAGTATTGCTATTGTATGCACACAGTGAAACTAAGTTTCAAGTATTGCTATGTAATACCAATAATTCAAATTTTGCACAAAGTTAAATGGTTTCAAGTATTC
Source organism: Sepioteuthis lessoniana (assembly GCA_963585895.1). Taxonomy (NCBI): domain Eukaryota; kingdom Metazoa; phylum Mollusca; class Cephalopoda; order Myopsida; family Loliginidae; genus Sepioteuthis; species Sepioteuthis lessoniana. Next base: position 79,103,828 of record OY757910.1, read on the forward strand.
CAATTGGACAGGAACAATTTCATTTAGTATTAATCATTTGTTTGCTTGCACTTCAAGAATTGCTTTCTAATACCAATAATTTTATTTATTAGGTAAATTGTTTGAAACAACGCTATGTAACATTAACAATTTTATTTAACATCAGTAGTTTGTTTATATACAGTTAAATGATCAAACAGTTCCTTTTGACACATAGATAGGATCCAAACAGGTTCCTCACTCTGGGTCAGAGTGGAAATGGGAGCAATGGCAATGAAGAGATACTCTAAATCTCTTAAGCTCCAGGACTGGAACTTCACTATCAAAAGGTTTTTTATCATATCCAGGTACTTGTTGGGGAGAGGGAGTCTTACCCCTCTGCAAAGATGGCGTCTACAGCATCAGCCGACTGGGCCGATGTGTGGAAATGATGAGTATTTGATAAGAATAGTTGAAAACATTACTGAGTTTTGCCATTCGATTGCTGCAAGTTACTCAGCAAGGCTGGTAGGGAGTCTGAATTTATAATTCTTTTTTCTCCTAGACTGGTTGTCCTTAGCAAGGCTAAAGAGCCTAAGCTACTCACCTATTTATTTCTTTTTGGGAGTTGGGTAGAAGGGATTGATTCATGTCTTTCCCAATTGCCTACATTATATATATATATATATATATATATATACATATATATATAGTTTGGAACTAAGGTTGTCGAATCCATTACATACGATAAAAATGTCAACAGGTCCTCCTACAATCAAACATACTCTAGTTTACAATATCTTTTCTATTCATTTTTTTCCACTGTACTAAATACCCGTTCTACAGATAGATTAAATTAAATTTTAATAAAAGTTCTCATACCGCAATAAAATTTCCGTATACGCAATATTTCCTTCAAATCTTCTCTTTTCTATATTTCTTTTTGTTATTTTGCTAAGTTTATATGAATTTCTTACTTTAAACGTTGCTTGATATTTATTAGATAAAAAAGAAAAAAAAAAAAACGAAGACGGAAATGAATCTCTTGTGAAATATATATTATGTCCATAAATTGAATTCCTCTTTCATGGTGAATATCTTCATGCAAAGTACACATCGCATGCATCTAAAAAATACTGTTTGTTCGCAAATATAATTGTGGTTAAAGTTAATAACTAGTTCAGTCACGACTTACAGTCAAGTCCGACCGAAAGCACCAGTTTCTGCTAGATCACTGAAGTTAAGGAACGATGAATCTGTTCAATAGCGAAATGGGTAACAACTAAAGCAATAATACTTTCTGTAAGCAACCTGAGACGTTTGTGTCATATCTGAGTAAATAACAAGTGGCTTAGTCACATCTGGACTTCCCTCTCCAGGCAGCAGCTCCTTCCTCGCTTAAAAGGGCTTGGTTGATTGGTTGGTTCCAGAAACGCTCTTCAAGGAGAATGCCGACGAAACTAAGGAATCTTTTCAACTGTCACCCTGGAGGAATGCTTCCGGTTGAGCCCTCAACTTTAAACCAGCTTTGTGTCATATCAATTTACCAACCCCTCCGCTCGGGCAGGATATGACATAAGGTCAATTTTTAAGCGGAGTTTAACAGGTTTGAAAGCAGAGTATTACTTTTACTAGACTAGTTGCCTCACCAAGGTTGAAGAACCTAGTCTGCCCTACTATTTTACCCATATCTGGAGGGAGACTGATTGCATTTCACATTGCACTAATACCCTTGGGAAAGGTATGAATCCAATTATTCTTCCTCCAGCTATGGGTAGAATTGTAGGGCAGACTAGGTTCTTCAGCCTTGGTGAGGCAACTAGTCTAGGAGAAGGAAAACTCTGAATTCAAACCTGTTAAACTCCGCTTAAAAAATTGATCTTGTGTCATATCCTGCCCGAGCGAAGGGGTCGGTAAATATGCATATCTGGAGGGAGAATAATTGGATTCATACCTTTCCTAAGTGTATTAGTGCTATGTGAAATGCAATCAGTCTCGTCCAGGATTTGAATTCGTGTCACCGTATCCATTTCCTACGACGATAACCATTACACCACGGGCACCTCCAGCTTTGTGTCATATTCTGTCCTCATGAGATGCTAGATAACCAACTTTCCACCGAGTCAGATTTGACATAAAGTCATTTTAGAGGGAGTCACGCACGAATCGAAACTCATGCATGGCCATTACAAAAAAACGCTTTAGAGGCGCTCCAAACATTAAGCCATAAACTAAGCCCTGCTAAACGGATATTGCCTGTGTTGGGGAAAGCCCCATGGAACCAAGTGATCAACTTTAACCTACCCGGCACTTTAACCTACCCGGCACTTTAACCTACCTGATGGGCCCTGAAATGCCAGGTAAGTATATCGATAACCAATAACACAGAATTATCCTTATTTTTATCGAACCACCTGGCCTTTGAGCTGCGTGTTTTTCTCAGCTGAGCAATTTTAAATACCCCCCCGGGAGGCATTCCCGTGAGGAACCTCGCTTTAAGCCGATTTTGTTTTACATTATGACATTGTGAGTAGTTTGATAAATTCTAATGATATAAAAGTACAATTACATATTAAAAATGGAGGCTGTTGTTTTGTAGATGAGAGTGGAGGAACATAGACTTATCACATTTTTAACAGATGATGGGTGTGTGTCCACACCCATCATCTGGGGACACACACCAATCATTTCGCAAATTTATAAAATATGATAGAAATTGTGGACACACATACAAATATATTACACAAATTTCAAATAGATAATAGAAGGAGGGGAAAAACAGATTTATATAAAGCAAATTTATAATATATGATAGATCGGTTCGGTTTGATGGGTTTTATGGCATATCAACCTTTGTAGGTTATTTAACGCCAAATCTATTTTTATGTGAATAATCTGTTCTATTTAAAACAATTCAGTTTAGCATAAGTACACAGTTTGTCAAAAACATTTCTATTTCAAACTATTCAAGCAGTTATATGTAACAGTTCAGTTAAGTGTAAATACAGTTTTAATATCGAAAAACAGTTCTTTTTGAAATAATTCAGTTAAGCATAAGCACGTAGTTTAAATGTAAGTACGGTTTAATTGTGAAAAACATTTCTATTTCAAGCTATTCAGTTTACTCAAACAATTCAGTTTGGCATAAGTATGCCGTTAGTTCTATTCAACCCATAGATAGGGCCCTATCAGGTGCTACCACACCGGACGAGAGTGGACCTGGGAGCAATGGCAATGAAGCGGTACTCCGCATTCCCCAAATCTCCAGCACTGCTGGAAACTCACCATCAGATTGTTTAGTGTCATATCCAGGACGCTCGTTGGGGGGTCTTACCCCTCTGCAGAGGTACTGTCAGTGTATTCTACAGCCCCAGCCGACTGGACAAATATATGATAGAAGGTTGGAGCTCACACGGAGATATACACAATGAAAATGTGCAATAAAGGGACACGCACACAAACATATATATATATATATATATATATATATATATATATATATATATATATATATATATATATATATATATATATATATATAACGCAATTACATAATTAATGATAGGAGGTGTGGACACACACAGATATACATAACGAAAATGTATAGTGAATAACAGAAGAGGAGAAAATACAGACTTAAAGGGTGTCTCAATATACTTGGGGTCCATGTGACTGCAAATAACTCATCTAATAATAATGTTGCGTCCTTTTTTAGATTTGAAAATAGTATACTATAACAACTATTATTCCTCGATCACAATACCTTGGACAACAGAGGAAAAAATATTTTGCGCCACTACTTATTTGGAGACAAAATCATTCAAAAGTCTCTCAAAATAGATGCAACCCATCAATATGATAATGATTTATTACTGAGACAAAAAAAAAAAACTTAAAAAGGATTGCATGTCCTGGAAACTTGGACAACAGAGGAAAATATTTTGCGTCTCAAAATAGATGCAACCCATCAATATGAGAATGATTTATTACTGAGACAAAAAAAAAAAAAAAACCAAACTTAAAAAGGATTGCATGTCCTGGAAACTGATATAATAACAATTTAAAAAAATCATTGATTAGAAGTATCTAGTTCAAAGGATGCATTTTTTACTGGACGTATTCCAAATGACCGCTATTATGCTTATCTCACTAATAAATTCTTATCATTTTAAAGGGTTGCATCTACTTTTCGACATCCTGTACATACCGCAGATTAATTATGATTTTGTAATAAACATTTATATTTTTATTTTTTCAGAGGCAATTTATGCCGTGCAAACCTAATGAAATTGTACGATACTTCTACTAATACTAGTATAAAGTAATAACATCCACCCAGTATCTCCAAGCATTAACGTCTTCCAATTATTTATGTAAGTATGGCAGCAAACACCCACATATTTACACCTGTCATCGAAGTAATAACCGTGTAAAAGTCGATCTCTTTAATTCTGGAGAATATAATCTGAGATCCATTTAGATCACGAGCAAAAATCGATCAATAATTTTAAAGAGATTCCATCTGCATATGGAGACATAACGATATTTTTGGATGGTCGAAGATTGTTTCATCTCGAATTACTGATAAACATCTGAGTTCTGACAAAGTTTTTTTTTATCGTAAATAAAAGTCCAACCAATTTCTTTTGCAAAGAAAACTCTCCCTCTCTCTCTCACTCTCACTCTCTCTCCCTTTATATATATATATATATATATATATATATATATATATATATATATATATATATATGCATTTCTTGTGTCCAAACATACTAACTCAGTTGGACTAAGATTCAACTTAAATAGTTTATCTATGATTCCGATTCATTTAAAACTATTAGGTTACAAATACGATGAGTCTACGATATTTTACAAACATAATCTAATTTTAAGTTTAAACACGTTTAACAGCTAGAAATCAAACAAGATTGTTTAAATCAAATATAACTGTTATATATTAACCCTAAGCCTGGTTATATGACACTAAACAATCAGATGGTGAGGCTTCAGTAATGCTGGAGCTTTGGGGAATACGAAATACCCCTTCATTGGCATTGCTCCCAAGTCCTCTCTGCCCAGAAGTGGTAGCACCCGATAGAAATAAACAGTTTAATTACGCTAAACTGAATTGTTTGGAATTAACTGCTTTTAACTGTGTGTTTAAACTGTGTACTGATGTTAAACTGATTTGTTGGAATAGAACTGTTTTGAAATTTAACCGTGTATAAACAAAACTGTACTTATGTAAAACTGAATTGATTGAAATAGAACTGTTTTTGACATTTAAACTGTTCCTTTTTATTTAATGGCATATGAACCTTTGTAGGTTATTTAATGCCAAAGCCATCCTTCAAGAAGAACAGTAGTGGTACTATTTAACCTGTAGCTAGGAGGATAAGGGGGTTGATATCTTTCTCAAAGGTATTTGTCCGAAAGTGAACGTAATAGCGCGAATGGAGTTCGAACTCGCTTACAGCAATTCCGCAGTCCATTGCTTTGACCATTACACTACGAGGACACCCCTTTATTTAAACTGTGTACTTATGCTTGACTGAATTGTTGGAAATAGAACTGTTTCGACATCGAAACTGCGTACTTATGCTATACTGCATGGTTTGAAATAGAACTGTTTTGACAGTCAATTGTGTGTAAACAAAAGACTGTACTTATACTGAATTGTTTGAAACTTTTATCAAAATTACGTGATTCGATGTTAAATGACCCGAAAAAACTTGAAACAAAGCAAGCAAGTAATCAGATGCTGTTTATTGTAATGCTTCATAAGAATAAGTTCGGTGTGAATTTTTTTATTGTCAAAAGACATAAAACTTCTGACAAAAAAAAAAAAAAAAAAAAGAATGGAAAGGATATTTTATTCATATGGTTTATAAGTAGCTTTTCAAATTGGAGATATAAAATAATTACATAGAATTCATAATAACATCCCATGAAAAACAGAACTCGAAAAAAAAACGGGGGATTATGAAACTTTTTCTTCATCTTATTTTAAAAACGTACTTAAGATTTCAAAAATGTCATTTTGAAATTTTTTAAATATTTTTTACATATTTCTAAAAATTTTACTACTAGGATAATCTCCAAAATTTTAAACAAAAAAGAAAAGACAAAACATCTTTCATTAATTAACATTGACGTAGACTGTTTTTAATTCAATTTTTACTTTTATTGGCAAATCTAACAAAAATAAAATAAACGTTAGATAAAGATGATTTAGTGTAATCTTTTCTTATTTTTAATTCAATTTTATGATTGATTAGCTTTAATGGCATGTCAAACCGTCTGGGGTTATTTTATGCCAAGAAGTTAGGAGGTTGCGTACATTGTAATTACATATTTATATTTTATGTATATTTTCTTACTTTTTTCTTCACGGTATTTGCACATAGATCTATTTGTAAAGTAAGTAAAGCTAGCAATCTTAGTCGAGGGTGACCCGAATGCTCCCTTTTCAATAGCTACTACACGAAGGTGTAGGGGAGAGCGCTACTGCATTACCTGGATTGCTCCACTTTACCCTTGATCCGTACCTTTTAATACTGAGTGCTAAGCAAGGCGACAGCAGGTACCATTTTTTGAGTCTTTGGTATGACTCGACCTGGGGTTGAAACCCGGTCTCCTTGACGATTGGGGAACAAGTCCGATCAAATTAAACCTGGGTGTAATGGCAATAAAGGGTTACTCCATTCTCATCAGATATCCAGGACCGGAACATTACTACCGCTGCAGTCATACCCAGGACACACTCTTTTTTTTTACGGCCAGAGGATCTTACCCCTCTGCAGATGATTGGTTGGTTGTTAGGTTTATGGCATATCAACCTTTGTAGGTTATTTAACGCCAAATCTATTTTTATGTAAATAATCTGTTCTATTTAAAACAATTCAGTTTAGCATAAGTGGACAGTTTAATTGTCAAAAATATTTTTATTCTAAACTATTCAAGCAGTTATATGTAACAATTCAGTTAAGTGTAAATACAGTTTTAATGTCGAAAAACAGTTCTTTTTGAAATAATTCAGTTAAGCATAAGCACGTAGTTTAAATGTAAGTACGCTTTGAATGTCAAAAACATTTCTATTTCAAGCTATTCAGTTTACTCAAACAATTCAGTTTAGCATAAGTATGCCGTTAGTTCTATTTAACCCATAGATAGGACCCTATCAGTGCTACCACTCCGGGCCAGAGTGGACCTGGGAGCGATGGCAATGAAAGAGTACTCCGCATTCCCCAAAGCTCCAGCACTGCTGGAACCTCAACATCAGATTGTTTAGTGTCATATGCAGGACACTCGTTAGGGGGGGGGGTCTTACCCCTCTGCAGAGGTGCAGTCAGTGCATTTTACAGCCCCAGCCGACTGGGCCCTCTGCAGAGGATTAAATCAGCGAATTAGGCCCGGCAGTAGGGCCAAATTATATTTTAGTTCCTGTGAGCTCACTGCATAACATATACTGTTAGTTACTAAGCAGAAAAAATGTTGCTGTATTTATTCTACAAACTCTGTCCAAAATAGTGAAGCATTTAATCAAAATGTTAAAATGCTATAATATAATAATATTGATATAATAATATTAATATAATAATATAATATGATATAGTTAATATTAATAATATGATATTAATATAATAATATAATAATATTAATATAATAATCTTTATCTGTTATAATATAATAATATGTTATTTTCGCGTGTAAACAAATAATCAGATGCAATTATTCTCGGTTCTTAGATTGTTTTAAAGAGAAAATTACGAAAGTAGATATATTTTCGTTAAGCATAAAAGTCACACACACACACACACACACACACACACACACACACACACACACACACACACACATATATATATATATATATATATATATATATCAACAAGAATAGCTTTGGCATTAAATAACCCTGCGAAGGTTGATATTCCATTAAACAAAACAAGGCCGAACTCCTAATAATGTAACAACTTGAAAAAAAAGAGTCAACAAATTTATATGCTGACCATGACTTTATTTTTTGCCAACGTGAAATTTAAAGGGGCTTATCACATGTGAAAGTTGTTAACGGTATATTGAATTATGGCCCTACTTTGAAGTTTTAACATTTTACCTCGGTTCTGCCCGATAAAAAAACTTATTTTTAATCGATCAAAAACACGGTCTACACATTTTTCAGCCAGAGTCGTGTAGTAGTCAATCATTAAGGTTTGTTTGTTTTACAGCTGTTAAAAGTTGTTACGTTTTTTGAGTCAATAAATATGAATCAGTCTATGAGAATTAAACTCACCAACAATGATCGGAAAACCGAGCTCCCTGACAATTTAAAGTGAGGTCCTTAACCTTATTTGTGTAGTAACTATATTGCAATCGTGCTAAATTGTTTATCAAACGACACATTATTTTAAGATTAGAATGACTAATAATAAATGGTTATCACTGCCATAGCATTCGGAGTTACTTGCCCTTTTTATTTACTTGCTACGTCTATAATTCCTGTTGCACTCTGAAAACCTATACTTTTCAGCCGTAGTAGGAGAGATAATTATATTGGAATCACGTTAAATTATTTTGGAAATCATAGATGTTCCTCCTGTGGTTCATATCTCAGAGATGTATTAAATTATTTAAAATATATAATTAAGAAGCAACAACTGATTTTAAATTATTATGATGATATCCTACATATATAATTTAAATACGTTTTCCATAAAAGGTTTCTTTTAGTCGATATGACAGTCTATGTGTAGTTAAAGGTCTTTTCAAAGAAAATTAAGTTTCACCAGAGTGAAAACCCTTATATGACTTAATCTATTATATTTGGTGACTGTATATTTGATCGCGGCATATATATATATATATATATATATATATATATATATATATATATATATATAAATGAAAAATAACGGGAATATTTTAAAGATTTTATGCGCAAATGTGTATCAAGAATTATATCATGTACTTTTTCTACTCCATAAATATCTGAGGTATAATTTATTGTATTAATAATGAATCGTCAAGTATTTATCAATTATATATATATATATATATATATATATATATATATATATATATATATATATATATAATTGATAAATACTTGAAGATTCATTATTAATACAAAAGAGATGTACTCTTATGGATCCCCACACACGGCCGCGCAAAAGCAGGACGACCAGCACGAACGTACATTCAGCAGCTATGTGAGGATACAGGTTGTTGTCCTGAAGACCTACCTAGAGCGATGAACGATAGGGAGGAGTGGCGAGAGAGGGTCAGGGATATCCGTGCTGCCAGCACGATATGATGATGATGATGATATATATATATATATATATATATATATATATATATATATATATATATATATATATATATATATATTAATAACTAATGATATCAAAACAGATTTTCAGATAATTCTAAAATCAACAAAACTTTTAAATAATTGAAGTTCAACTTCCGTTTTCAGGGCTAATTTTTATTTTATTCTGATATGATTTTCAAAAGAACAGTATAATGTATTAAACATATTAAGTGTTAATTTCAAAACTTTCTCTTCAGTTTTGCATTGGTATTTCCTAATCAAATTACTAGAAATCAAAATTATTAATCCCACACACACACTCAAGCACACACCTATATATATATATATATATATATATATATATATATATATATATATATATATATATATATATATATATATATATATATATATATATATATATATATATATATATATATATATATATATATATATGATGAAATGAGACGAGGCAAATAGTAACATCCATTTGTAGTCATTTTTTTTTAGTTTCGAAAAGAGTTGATATGATATAAAAGAAGCGACGAAAAAAGAATCATTAACACACACGCACACACACACACACACACACACGCACACACACACACACTTGGCTAATGAGTAGAGTGTTCGCCAATGGTCCGGGAGACTGAGGTTCAATCCCAGGTCGAGTCATACAAAGACTCAAAAAATGTTACTTGATGCCGCCTTGCTTAACACTGAGTATTGTAAGGTAAGTATCAAGGGTAAAGTGGGGCAATCAAGGAAAGAGAGTAGCACCCTCCCCTACTCATCGGTGTTGTAGTTATCGAAAAGGGAGAATTCGTGTCATCCTCGAGTAAGGCCGCCAACTTTACTTACTTATATATATATATATATATATATATATATATATATATATATATATATATATATATATATAAAATGGAATCTCCCATTGATCTCGATGTATTAGAACCCAAAAGTTCCGTTAAACATGTCAAGCGTTGCGTTAACTAAACATCTTTTTATAGTGGTAAAAGCGTGTGTAGAACTCAACACACTTTTGGAATGAGTTGAAAACAGAAGAACAGTGCACCCATGAGCCATAAATTCACCGAACAACTCTCCTCATTTTTAGAATTAGGGTTTTTCCTTCTCCTAGAGTTGTTTCCCCAACAAAGCTCAGTCTGTCCTTCTGTTGGAAAAAAAAAAAGACAGATTCATATCTTTTTTTTTTAAGACGGAGGGAAACGCAAACAGCCCCGTCTTGGATTTGAACTCGGTCTTTCGAGTTCATTTCCATAAATGAAAACTATCTCCTGAAGCAATTACATAATTAAGCGATGAATATTATTTATTAAAAAAAAGTTAAGTTAAAAAAAGGAGAGAAAAACGCGAAAGCAACTCCGAAAATCATCCATGCGGTATTTTTCTTTTATAATTATAATATCTACGAAATTTATTTTCTTGCATTTTGCCCGAAAAAATATTTAATCTTCAATGATCCTTAAGAAATCAGTGAAGGTTGTGGTTTGTCCTATGAGGGAGAAGAGCTATGCCACATCTTTCGTAGCATCTCAAGAGGAGTGATTTGGCGGTGCCCGTCTTCACACTAACTCACGTGACAGACAGTTGACATGGTACTAGATGGCATTGGTAAACAATCTTGGTCATGAGTATCCATTAAGAAACAGCATCTCTTCCATTGCACTAAAAAGGTGTTCCAAAAAAAAGACAATACCGATAAGGCGGGTCAATTTTTGTTACCACTCATGAGGATCCACTCGCCATATTTGATTTTGCGTCGCATTATTTTGCTGTGGGGTTAAATGAATCCCACCAAGCAGCACTTCGCCTATTGTGGTACCTCCCGAATAGAGATGTTGACGGGACTGAGCTAGTTTTGGCACCAGCCGCTCGTGTGCCGGAGGGTATCAGTAATAGATTTGATCTCGTATCAGGTTTTACCTTCTCGAGACAAGAAGGGATGATAAACAGCTATCTGGTATTATAAGCAGGAAGAAATCTCGAACTTGACAGTTCTTTTATCGTTAATTTCGTAGATTGATAAGGAACGTGATCTTTGTCAATGCATCTGACTTGGGAAGAGGCGTAAGAAATAGCTGACTCATGACTTTTTAAAGGGCAAAGTGAACAAATAAACAATGAATAAAACGTTTCAAATTCAACAGAAGACAACTGTGCCACTCAGAAGCTGAAAGTAAGAATAAAAACTAAATAGCAATGGGAGAGTCGTCGTGGCGTCGTGGGTAAAGTACTGAACTGCGACATCGTTGTGATCGAGTTCGAACTCCAGTCACGGTGCCACGTTAACTTTCAGATTAATCCCCTAGGGAAATGGATGAAGCATCTTACCCCACAGCTATGTGTTAAATAGCATCTCTTCTGTCCTTCAACAAGGATGCCTATAGTATTGAATAACCCACGAAAGTTGATGCATCATTAAAACAAAGAAAGAAAAGAACAGTTTGTTCGGTGGCATATCAACCGGTGTGGGTTATTTAATGCCAAATCCAGTTTATTCATATATATTGTCATCTACAAAGTGTTTCGTTGTATCACAACTCTTCATTGTGGCTAGACATGCAAAATGCTACAAGTTGGGATCGAAGTCCGGCTGACTTTACGTCATTCGGATACCTTATCACAAACTATCGTGCCTCTCAGCGTACGTTAAATAACTTTTACGAATATATTTATTTATACATACTTTTATCGGCTTCCGGAGTGCTCAATTCGTGTGAAGAGCTTTGCATTTACGCGTATGTGGTAGCCGGCAATTCCCCACTCAATTACTCAACCCACTTGGTGGAGAGCTTATATATCAACATCCACGGATATACGGTTTCGTTATATCAGAACTCTTCACTAGTTTCAAAGCACATTTCGTGGATAACATTTTTAAACGAGCCTGAGCTTATTTTTTATTTGCATACAGTTTAATGGTTTCAAGTATTGCTGTCTAATACGAATAATTCTATCAACTATTAAACATTTATTTGCACACAGTCAAATGTTTTCAATTTTTGCTATGTAACATTAACATGTTAACACCAGTAATTTGTTTGCCTACATTTAAATGGATATACGTAAATGATTTGTAAGTGAAATAGTGAGTCGGTAATTCCATTTTAAAATGAATTAGAACTAATTTGTTTGGACACTAGTATTGCTATTGTTTTTACATAGTTATGTTGTTTTAATTATTGCTATCTCACTCTAATAATTCAATTTAGTATTGATTATTTATTTGCGCACAGTAAAGTAGTTACAAGTATTTCTATTTAAAATTAATTATTCTATTCTTATTCATTTGCACACAATTAAATGGTTCCAATTATTGCTATGTATCATTAACAGTTCAATTAAACATCAGTCATTTGTTTACACACAGTTAAATGATCAAACAGTTCTATTTCTAACAATTCCGTTTAGCAGCAGTCATTTGTTTGAACTCAGTTTTAATGACAAGCAGTTCTATTTGTCCAATAGGTAGGACCCTGTCAAGTGTTACCACTCCGGGCTAGAGTGGACCTGGGAGTAATGGCAATGAAGCGGTATTCCACATTTCCCAAAGCTCCTCATCATCAGATTGTTTAGTGTCATATCCAGGACACTCGTTGTGGTGAGGTCTTCCCTATCTGCAGAGATGCAGTTGGTTTATTCTACAACCCCCAGCCGAATGAGCTGAAGAAAAGAAAGACTAGATCACATACGCTAATACAACCTGTACTGTTATTAATAGGAGTTATTAAATAAGTGCACGAAAAAATTTCATCCAACCTAATCATTATAGATTGGTTTGTTGATTATTTTTACGGCATGACAACCCGTACTGTAATACTGAATGTCGTAGTCACGCATTGTTGTGAAAACAGTAATATAGTTTCAGTTAACTATTGTAAATTTCAGCGCCGAAAAGGACCTCTTTACCTTAAAAATAACTTGCTGAAAGATCACCAAATGTGCAGCTCTTACCGAACCTAGTGTAAATGGAGTGGGAACTTTAGAAAAGATTAAAGACCGAAATGTGCGTTTTAACAAGTAATTTTTTGGGCGGGTTCCTCTTATTCTACCAGTCGAAAAATACAGTAATGATAATAATCATTTGTAAATAAATATAACTTCAAGTGACTATTCCCATTTATGGATCAAATAGAGCAATTTGAAAATTTTCAATATTAGATAGGAATACTTGTTACCATATGACTGTAAATTATTTACATTAAGAATAGTTACTTTAAGCTATAATTGTTTACCAAGGATTATTATTATTATTATTATTATTATTATTATTTACTCATTAGAGTTTTTCATATCAGCGTTAGCTGATAGTCTTTCACTAGAGTTTGAGTGACAGCAAGTCTCCTCAAGTCTCCAGGACTCTTCTCAGTATTCTGGCCGTTCTCAATAAAGCTCACTCGTCCACCAACTTCCAAGTCCTCCAGTCCCTTTAATGATCCATTTGTTACTGTACCAAAAGCACCAATCACAATTGCTATAATTTTCACCTTCATATTACAAAGTTTTTTCAATTCCCTAGCAAGGTCAAGGCACTTATCCTTCTTTTCACATTCTTTCAGTTTTATTCTGTGGTCAGCCGAGACAGCAAAGTCGACAATTTTGCAAGTTCTCTTTTTTTTGTGGTTTATTATTAGGTCTGGTCTTCTGGCCGACATTAGGCGATCCGTGTGTATGTAAGTCTAATAGGAGTTTATGTGTGTCATTTTCTAGGACAGATGCAGGGTTGTGTATATACCATTTGTTCGTATGATCAAATTTAGATTTCTTGCACATCTCCCAGTGGATCAACATGCCCACCCAGACGTGTCTATTATTATTATTATTATTATTATTATTATTATTATTATTATTATTATTATTATTATTATTATTCTCTCATTAGAGCTTTTCACATCAGCGTTAGCCGATGGTTTATCACTGAGTCTGAGTGACAGCAAGTCTCCTCAAGTCTCCATGACTCTTCTTAGTATTCTGGCCATTCTCAACAATGCTGTCGTTTGGATGGTCTCCACTCGTCCGCCAACTTCCAAGTCCTCTAGTCCCTTTAGCAATCCTTTAGTTACTGTTCCAAACGCACTAATTACAATTGGTATAACTGTCACCTGCATGTTCCACAGTTTTTTCAATTCCCTAGCAAGGTCAAGGTACTTATCCTTCTTTTCACATTCTTCTTGTTCTTATCATTATTATTATCATTATTAATATTATTATCATTTTAATCATTTGAGAGTTCTTCACACCAGCGTTAGCTGATGGTTTTCCTGTGGAGTCTGAGTGACAGCAACTGTCCTCAGGTCTCCAAGACTGTTCTTAGTATTCTGGCTAATCTCAACAATTATGTAGTTTGGATGGTCTCCACTCGTCCTCTAATTTCCAAGTTTTCCGGACCTTGCACCGATCCTTAAGTGACTGTACCGCGAGCACCAATTACAATTGGTATCACCATCACTTTCATTCACCATATTTTTCAGTTCTCTTGCAAGGTCTAGATATTTATCTCTCTTTTCGCTTTTTTTGTTTCAGTTTTACCCAGTGCTCAGCCGGGAAGACTAAGTCCACTTTTAGGCAGGTTCTCTTTTTTTTTTGTCGACTATCACTAAGTCTGGTCGTCTGGTCGAGATTAGGTGATCCGTTTGGATCTCAAAACCTCACAAAATGTATTATTATTATAATTATTTTACTTTTTTGAGAGTTTATCATACACGTGTTCGCCGATGGTTTTTCATTGGAGTTTGAGTGATAATAAGTTTCCTCAAGTCCTTAGAAATCTTCTCCGTATTCTGGCCGATCTTAATAATGTGGCACTTGTCCTCTTCTTTCCAAGTCTTCCAGGCACTTTATAAATCCTTGAAGGATTGTTTCAAGCACACCAATTACAGTTGGTATCAATCACACCTTCATATTCTTTAATTTCTTTTAGTTCTCTTGCAAGGTCTAGGTATTTATCTCTTTTTATGTTTTCTTTTGATTTTACACTGTAGTCTGCAACGAAGGCAAAGTCTACAATTCAGCAGGCTCCCTTTCTGTTTGTGGACTATCACTAGGTCTGGTCACCTGGCCAGGATAATAAAAATCCAGTGAAAACCATCAGCTAACGCTGACGTGAAAACACTTATGAGAAAAAAAATTACTTTAAACCATAAAACCGTGTGGGAACTAATGATTATTACTAAACAAAAATGATTACTTGAAACCAGATAAATTATTGATATTTGATTGGATTACTTTAAACCATAAAACCGTGTGTGAACTAATGATTATTGCTAAACAAAAACGATTACTTGAAACCAGATAAATTATTGATATTTGATTGGATTACTTTAAACCATAAAACCGTGTGTGAGCTAATGATTATTACTAAACAAAAACGATTACTTGAAACCAGATAAATTATTGATATTTGATTGGATTACTTTAAACCATAAAACCGTGTGTGAACTAATGATTATTACTAAACAAAAATGATTACTTGAAACCAGATAAATTATTGATATTTGATTGGATTACTTTAAACCATAAAACTAAGAGAATATTATTTGCTTTAGATGGGAATATTTGATATCATGTAATTGCGTGCAAAAACCTCTTAAGAAACAACTACACACACAAAAAAAAGCATGAATAAAAAATATAAACGTATGATGAACAAGATTCCCAAAATATTTGGCAAAAAGTAACACTAGACTAGTTGACCGGCCGTTAAAATCAATGAACAAATCGGTTTAAGGAACTATTCTTCAAAAATACTATACTTATGTTTTCAAGTATTCCAATTTTAAAAGATTAATTTTCTAATAAGCCAAAATCGTCTGGGGCTCTTGAATTAGTCGATTGCATCTCTGCAGAGGGATAAGTCCCTACCCACCTCACCAACAAGTGTCTTGGACATAATACTAATCCGTCTGATGGTGAGGCTTCAGCCTTGAAATTTGAGGAATATCGAGTACCCCATCATTGCCATTACTCCCAGGTCCACTCTGTTCCGGAGTAGTTGTAACTGTTAGCATCCTATCTATGGATCAAATAGAACTGTCCATTAATATTAAGCAGAATTATTACGGAAATATTGAAACTTTTTAACAGTGTGCAAATAGAACTATCAGTGTTAGAGAGCAATACTTGAAACTATTTTACTGTGTTTTAAAAAATGATTAATATTAGATAGAATTATTTGTATTGCAAAAAAATAATTGAAACAAATTAACTTTCCGCAAACAAATGAGCTCTGGCTCGTTTAGAATGATGTTATATTCAAACTATTCGTTTATAAATTATACACACACACACACACACACACACACACACACACACACACACACACATATATATATATATATATATATATATATATATATATATTAATTGGTTTCTCCTTTCAGTATCTTTGCCTCTGTCTCTGTCTGTCTCTCTCTCTCTCTCACACACACACACACACACACACACACACATATATATATATGCATATATATATATATATATATATATATATATATATATATATAAATATAAACAGGAATTGGTATTAAATAACCCTCAATGGTTGATATGTCATGAAACACCATGAAACTAACCTTAATTTCAATACAGATTTTTTCGACACATAGATGGGACCTTCATAGGTACATCCACCCCAGGTCAGAGTGAATCTGAGAGTAATGGTAACGAAGATGTGACTTCACACAGTGGGCGAAAATAAGAGCCTCACCCCCATACGCAATTAAATGGCATTCTCTGGATACTATAGAATTTTTGGGTGACACTATGATATATATATATATATATATTTGTGCATACATAGATGCATATATATGCGTATATATACAGGTATATATTTTAATATGTATATATGTATATGCGTATTTGCATATATATATATATATATATATATATATATATATATATATATATATATATATGTATGTGTGTGTGTGGACGTATATATATTTGAACAGGGTGTCTCAAAATAGAAATAAATCTATATTAAAATATAGATTTATTTCTGAGACAAGCGCAATGGCGGTCATTTGGAAAACGTTCTGTAAAAATGCGTCCTAGGAGCTAGAGACATCAAATTAATGTTTTTTAAGTGTTATTTATTATATCAGCTTTCAGGACCTGTAATCTTTTTCAACTTTCTTGTTTCATTATTAAATCATTATCATATCACGGGGTTGCGTCTATTTTGAGACAGTT
>OY757910.1:79126321-79127493 GCA_963585895.1 Sepioteuthis lessoniana
AAAAAGCTGTTATGGACTATTGAATAAAAGGATGTACATATATAATTATAAATGGATATAGTCAGAATTACTTTTGAGCACGTATGTCTACTTGATATAATTATGCAGGTGTTTTTTTTTATACTATTGAATCAGTGTGTATATGCGTGCGTTGCGTGAGTAGGTGTGTTATATGTTTTCATTCACACAGATGGTTAAATAATTGGTGCGTTACATAGCTTACTATTTTTGGTTTGGGTTGCAAGTTAAATTACGTATTAACTCTTGTTGATTAGTTAAACTTCCAGGCGTTTTTATTCCTCACTTTTTTGTGGTGGTGGTGGTGATCGAAAAAACTATAATATGCATAAAAAATGTAGAAATAGAAATAAAAGACATGAAAATATTGAAAAAATAAAAAGCGAATTAAGATAATCGCATAATTATGCAATTATTTCAATGTCTAAAACAAGTGCAACAGATATTGGATGAGAATTTTTGTGTTAAACCGTAAATGAATTATTAATTCCGAGGGTTGGACCTTTTTTAATGAATGGAAATCTTCATTAGAATAAACAAATAACCTTTAAATTGAAAAAAAATGTTGACGAAATCCTTTGAAATTTGAAAAAAAAAATTGAAACCATTTGAAATAAATGAAATCCTTAAAGTAGTCATTTTACAAAGTTTTGCTTCATTGTGGCACAAGGCTGGATATATGGGTGTCCTAGGGAGATTAGGACTTGTAAGGTTTTTCTGATCAGGCCTTTTAACCCTTAAACCAGGGATGGGCAAACTACGGCCCGCTGGCCACATGCGGCCTGCAGTGCAGCCTGCGGGCGCCTCTAAAAAAATGAAAAATTAACACTTGCATTTGATTCGAGACTGAATTCTTTTGATTTTAAAAGATGAAGCTCTTTGATAATTCATAATCCAGTGATGCGGCCCTCCCACCAAAAAAATTTGCCCACCCCTGTACTAAACCAAAAAACCCATTAGATTATAAGACGGCTTTGTAAAATAAAGGGGGGACCCCCCCCAAAAAAAATTGACATTATTTTAAGAGCAATTAGTTTGAAAACTGCTAAGTCTAGCTCAATGAAATTGAACAGTTTAGGTATTGAACAACATAAGTGTATTCTGGGACCGAATCAATATAAGCACCGTCTGTGATACGGCACACGTCAAGTCAG
>OY757910.1:79127693-79150193 GCA_963585895.1 Sepioteuthis lessoniana
TTTTTCATTTCATTTATTTTTAATGAAATTAATCCTTATTCCTTGTAATATGTAGCGCCCTCTGTTTTACTGGGCATTCTTTTTTACACATTTGATTGTTGTACGTATTCAATTATTTTGTTGTTCGGTATCATGTCAAATCCAGTGTCCCTCGCCCCAGGATTGAACTCGGAAACAGTTTTCCATTAATCAAGCAAAGATTTTACGCTTTTCTCCGACAGAAAATGAAAAAAAGAAAAAAAGAATATTGTAAAAGAAAAAGAAAGCGTATCAGATTTCACAGTGTAACGTTAATTTCATATTTCGGTTTTCATGAGCCATCATGTCTCCATGCTCCCTCGCACGTGCCTCCAAAGACAAAGCCAAGGAGTCTGGACGAAATTAAAAGAAAAAGAAAAAAGAAAAAATAGAAAAAGAAAAGAAAAAGGGGTTATCAATAGAAACATCCATTTGGCACGACAATCATATTCAAACAAATCCCGACACCTGACAACGTGTGGAAAATCATGTCCATTTGATATGATCCATCAAGACAAAGAAACTTTCTCTTTTTAACTTGACTTTTCAGCTCAATCGAGAAATCTTAGTTGAGATGGCAGATCAATAAGTCAGTAGACTGACTCCAAGTTATTGGCTGAATTTTAATCAGAAGTTTTTACTGTGTAATTTTTGATAAAATGTTAATATTCATCACTATATTAAGTACATTTACAAAGAAAGGCATAATGTTGAAGAATAAATATTGTGTTAAATGAATGATTTCACCATTGAACCCAAGCCATAGTTATATATATATATATATATATATATATATATATATATATATATATATATATATATATATATATATATATATCCCTAATACACACTCACAATATATATATATATATATATATATATATATATATATATAGTGTGTGTGTGTGTGTGTATGTGTGTGTGTGTGTGTGTGTGTGTATGTTGTAAGGACAGGATTATTGAATACTAGATCACCTGAGGGTCGAAAGAGTGAAACTCTGAGTCATAAGTTTTTGTCCTGTTTTATATCGTAATTTTTACAAATGAAATATATTGGGATATTGTTCTGCATTTTTGTGAATTGTAGATTTTTGTGAATTGTAGATTTTATGGATTAAAGATGTTTTTAGCGTTAAATTTTGATCATGATTTTATATATATATATATATATATGTATATATATATATATATATATATATATATATAAATGATAAAAATTTAACGCTAAAAACATCTTTAATCCAAGAAGAAAAAAATTTTCATTTTACGTTATATATATATATATATATATATATATATATATATATATAGCGTAAAATAATTTTTTTCTTCTTTCTACGGGACTTAAATATATGTTTTAACGCAATTACAAAGTTTTATTGGCCCAGTCGGCAGAGGCTGCAAAATACACCGACTGCATCTCTGCAGAGGGTTAAGAATCTCCCAACGAGTGTCCTGTTTATGATACTAAAAAATCTGATGGTGAGGCTTTCTGGAGCTTTGGGGAATGCGGAGTACCCTTTAATTGCCATCGCTCCCAAGTCCAATCAAGCCCGGAGTGGTAGCACCTGATAGAGTCCTATCTATGGGTCAAATAGAACTGTTTGACATTTTAACTGTGTACTGATACCAAATTGAATTGTTAGAAACAGAACTTTTTTATACTTAACAGTGTAAGCAAAAAACTGTGTACTTATGCTAAAAGGAATTGTTTGAAATAGAACTGTTTGATCATTTTTTTTGTGTCTAAACAAATAAGTGGTGTTTAATTGAATTGTTAGTGATACATAGCACAACTTGAAAGCATTAAACTGCGTGCAAACAGATGATTAATTGTAAATTGAATTATTGGTATTTGTGAGACATAAGTGAAACATTTTAACTGCATTAAAAATGAACTCAGACACGTTAAAAAATATCAACAAAATATGTTGAGAAATCATAAATTTGATATATATGTATAAAAGGATTTGGCATTAGATAACCCTATAATGGTTGATATGCCATAAAACCAAAACAAACCAAAGTCTAATTTCGATCATGGATAAAATTGAGTTGATGGTTACTCTCGGTGCTTACAAATAAGTAAAACAAATATGACCTATTAAGTGACTGACGATTAATTTATCACCGTTAAATTGACAGTAATGCAAAACGATCGTTCACTTTTAAATTTTTTTAAAAAGTGATTTAATCCACACTCTCTATTCAATTTTCTCTCTCTCTCTCTCTCTCTCTCTCTCTCTCTCTCTCTCTCTCTCTCTATGTGTGTGTGTGTGTGAATTTTCTCTCTTAATTTCATTCTTTTCTTTTTTTAGTTTAAACAATTTTGAGTTGACCACTAATTTGAGATATTTTCTCTCATCATAATTCTTTTACTTTAATATATATATATATATATATATATATATATATATATATATATATATATATATATATATATCGGTGGAAATAAGTATAAGACACCCTATTAAATTGTTAATAATTTTCTTATTGCTGCAGAAATTTCACTGAAAATTTGTGTGGTACCTAGATTCGATGGATATTAATATATATTTTCGATTTTATAACTTTTAACGAAAAAGGTTATTAAAAAAATACGTTTTCGAGGGTGGAAATAAGTATAAGACACTTTTGAAAAATGGCATTTAACAGCAAAAATTAATATTTACATTTATTCCCTTTCAATTGTAATACTTCAACTCATGTGTTTTGGATTGAATCAATAAGTTTTCTGAGAGTTTCAGACGGAATTTCATTCCAATACTGTTTAATGCAAGATTTTAAAGTTTCTCTATCTTCAAATTGACGTTTATTTTTGTATACTCTTCTCGACAAAATTCCCCACAAAGTTTCTATTGGGTTTGAATCTGGAGACTTTGTGGGCCATTCCAAAACTTCAATAGTTTTTGTTTTAAACCAGTCTTTCGTGAGCTTAGAAACTTGTATGGCTGTGTTGTCCTGTTGAAAAATGGCATTATTGGTGTCTAGACGATTCATAAATGGGGAGACTTTTTTCCAAAACATAGATATATCGAGCAGAGTTTTGTTTCCCTTACATCACTAATAAATCAGGTTTTCCAAACCCAGAAAAAGCTCCCCGAACCAAATCGGATCCCCTCTACTTTTTTGAAAACAGCTGTTTCTCCTTTCTTAGATCATGCCAATAACACTGGGAACTGTCGAGCCCATCCAAATGAAACTTTTCTCATCAGAAAACACCACGTTTCTCATTTCTCTTTTGTCCTTGTTACTTTTTTCTTTACCCAATCTATGCACATCGACTTAAGTAGTTAAAGCAGGAGCTGTCTTCCTGTTTCGATATACGAGATTTGGCGATTCATGCAGAAGTTGACAAATTCTGCTTGAGTGATGGGTAAATTCTGATTTTTGCAGATCTCAAGAGCTTGATTGTCCTTTAGAAGCTTATCGAAGAATTCGACGTCTGGCTGCAATTGTAATTTTAGGTGGACGATCAGGACGTTTTCTGGTGCTATACGATTCAGGATCCTTCAGATTATCTCTCCCAACTGTTTGGGGCCTCGACAATGAAACCGATTTTTCTTCCAGTTTATAGGCAGAAATTTGCTCTTTTTTATTTTCATTTAGTGGGGTGTTCCTAGGCATTTAGCAGTAACTACGTTCAATTATGAAATGTTTAAGTAGGACTCACAGAGCTTCAAATCATGATAAGAGTCTTTTTATAATCTGTGCATGCACCTATTGTTCCTTTGGCATTCTGAAGCAAACCAGATATACACTTTTTCAAAACTGTCTTATAATTATTTCCACCTTCAAAAACTAAGTTTTGTTATTGACATTTTTGGGGTGGAAAGAAGTTATAATATCGCATGTGTATTCTAATACCCTTCGGATCCAGGAACCACACACAAATTTTCAGAGGAATTTGTTCAGTAATAAGAAAATTATTAACAATTTAATACCCCATTAAATTGTCTTATACTTATTTTCACTTTATACTTATATATATATAGTCTTGGGAAAGGTATACACCCCCTTATCCTCCCAGCTATGAGTTAAATAGAACCGTTACTGTTCATCTAGCAGAATGGCTTTGGCATTAAATAACCTACAAAGGTTGATATGTCATTAAACACAGAAACCAAACCAAACACACACACATATATATATATATATATATATATATATATATATATATATATATATATATATATATTACAACGCCAAACAAGTCGATGGCAGAAACGATTCTATTTTAGGATTTTCTTTCTTCAATATCCATGTAATTCAAAATTCAATAGAAAGCTCTATGGAGAATATCAAATTATACATTTTTCTTATATATATATATATATATATATATATATATATATATATATATATATAAATAAAAAAGTAAGATTTAGTAATAATCACATAACTGGTAATATCTGCGCTTGAAACTTTTCGTATTGAGAAAAGACCACTAAAAGTTTGAAAACTATTATGACTTATGATTTCCTGCCCGCTGTTCAACAACTGAGCTCGTAACTATAGGTCAACCTGACGCTGTGCATTTGATTGATTAGAAGGAAAACAGAGTTCGGAAGATGAAGAGCAGAAATCTCGAATCCGAACCGAAAAAGCGGAGTTTTACGGTTTGAGCTAATTATCGGTTATTAGTAAATGCAGACAATTGCGCCATCTGATCCTTGCATGTTATCTTTTTGCAGCCGGAGAATAAAAGCGAAAAGATATAATAAAAATGAAGTCAAGGAAACCTCACTTCTGTCAAATAGGGAGCAAATTACTTCCTGGAGTCTACTCTCAAACACCCACAGCTACTTCGTTTTTATTTGCTAGAAACCCCCCCTCTCTTCCTCACTCTCTTATTCTCTCTCTCTCTTTTTCTTTCGTTCACAACCCCAACCCCAAACTCCTACTTTGTAATGTGTACCCTGCACGTTTGCAAAGGAAGGAGGAGTTGGGAGGAAAAAATACGAGGGTAGAGAAAGGGGATAAAAAAAAACTGATTTACACCCGTCTGGCTTTAGCTTAGCCTTTTATATGAAAACTAGAGTTTAATTTCTACGGGTCGTGTGTGTTGTATGCTTAACTAGATTATTTTTAATTGAGACCAATTATAGGGGACTGGCGCGAAAATGACACAGTGTCTCTCGAGGGAGTTTTGAATTACAACTAATTTGCATTGCAAAGCCATCAACTTTTCTTTCCCTTGATTTCTTTTCATATAAATACCTGATGGTATTTTGCACTTAACCATTTAAAATTAATTGGGGGCACACGCTGGCTTTCTTCTCATTTCCGAGCTCGTCTCTTTTTACACGTCTATATTACAACAGTTCACTGTGGTCTTTTCTTTATGTGTGTGTGTGTGTGTGTGTGTGTGTGTGTGTGTGTGTGTGTGTGTTCTTTCTCTTAACTTCATTTCTTTTTCTTTTTTTTTAATAATTTTTTTAGCTCGCCGCTAATTTGGGATATTTTCTCCCATTATCATTTCCCGCCATTACCTTTTCTTTTAAATTCTTTTCTTCAGTCAACTGTGAACGCAAGGTTTTCGGCGTACGGTCTGACATTACGTTTTCTGGCAAATGTCACAAATATAGAAGACATTTCAAACTTGCCCCAATAGGACTGTTGATAAACAAGTCTAACGGAGGACAATATTTTTTGCTATTTTTTTCCTAAGAGCAAATAACAATTAGAAAATAATCGACCCTTGATTACCAGCTGTTGTTAGCAACAAACAGCAACCCACTTAGTCAGGAACATTAGTTGACCATCACACGCAATCTCAAAAAATATTTCATTTGTTAAAGGAAATAGATACGGACAAATGACATCAATTTCCCTAATGGATTTTATGAAAGGAAGATATTTGTCATTCGTAAACAAAAACGATTTCTTCAAATATATATATATATATATATATATATATATATATATATATATATATAAAGTAAAAGTAGAGTTGGCGACAACAGTCGAGGACGACTAGAAGGCTCCCTTTTCCATAGCTACTACACTGAGGTGTAGGGGAGGGCGCTACTCCTTTGCCTGAATTGCTCCACTTTACCCTTGATATGTACCTTATATTGCTGAGTGTTAAGCAAGGAGGTATCATTTTTAAAGTCTTTGGTATGACGCAACCTGGGATTGAACCCAGGTCTCCCGGACCATATATATATATATATATATATATATAATATGATATGATAATAAATGAATACAAATTAGTTTTTATATATATTTAATACCATGGAAGCTTATTTCCGATTATTGTTTAAAGACGGCATGTAACCAGAAGTCGCAGATAAACATCCATGCTATTAGATATATAAAACCTAATATATATTTATTAATTAATCATTATATTACATAATAGCTCTATCATAGATATTGAAGTACTTTCCAAATTATACCGCATTTGCCCTGCCACAGACCCCTCAAGTGAGATAGTTATAACTGCATACTATTGTAATATATATATATATATATATACGAGGATCATTAAATAAGTTTCCAAATATTTTTCGTATCGGCACTTTTATTGATAGTAGACACATGAAACTCGAGTCCCCTACAGAGAAATCTCCTCCGGCTCCAATGCACTTGTTGTACCGTTCCAACAACTTCTGGAAGGCCCCATTGAAGTCCTCTTGTGTGAGCGTGTCAATGATCTTTGTCACAGCCTCTTTAATTTTCTTAAATCTCTCATAACGACAGCCTCTGAGTTTAGGGAATAACCAAAAGTCACAGGGAGCAAGGTCTGGACTATAGGGAGGCTGAGCAACTGTCTTGATGCCCATCTTAGTCAAATAGTCTGAAACAAGGATGGAGTTGTGGACTGGTGTATTGTCTTGGTGGAAATGCCACTGACCCGATTTGAAGAGTGCTGGCTTCTTCCCAAGGAATATCTTCCTGAACTCCCTTAAAACCTCAACATAGTAACCCTTTGGCCAATCAACTCTGGTGTTCTGACTTCTTTACTCCTCCCACACCTCTCATCATCCGTCACAGACTCCCTGCCTCCCTTGAATCTCTTATGCCACTCAAAAACTGATGCTCGATTCATGCAAGATGGTCGAAAAGCAGTCTGAAACATACCATACGTTTCTGTGTCATTTTTTCCAAGTTTAAAACAGAATTTTATTGCATATCGTTCTTCTAAAGTGTTCTCACGTCAAGATTGCATTTTTGAAATTCACCAGCTGTGACAATTAGGCTTTAGTAGGGTGTATTCCAATTGCTGCTGTAGCTGTTCATTTGAATCTAAAATCATAAAAATTGGTCAGTCATAAGATGTATAGCAATAACATACTGAATCTTCAGGAGTCTACAACAATTTTAAATGCTTGTATAAAAAAGTCTGGAAACTTATTGAATTCACCACGTATATATATATTCCTTCGTGGCTGAGGGGTAGAAATTTGGAATGGCGTTTGAGTCAACCGGGTTTCGATCCCAGCTACGGGAAGCTAGTATGTCTAGCCACACTGATGAGTTCTGATAGAACGAAACAGATCTGTCTGTGGATCACTATATATATATATATATATATGTATGTGTGTTGGTTGGTTTTATTATTTATGAATCTTTGCATGTGATTTAATGTGAAATTTTGTTTATAAATATATATTGAATATATAGGATTTGTGAACGAATGGGTTCTAGGCACCTATTATTAAACGAGGCAGAGCTCATTTACTTGCCCACATTTAACTGGTTTCAGGTATTGATATTCAACTTTGATAGTTCAGTTTAACATTAGTCGTTTGTTTACTCACAATGAAGTGGTTTCAAGTATAGAAAATAATTAAATAGTTTTTTTTTGCCCAAAGACGGGACCCTAGCAGGTAGTCCCTCACAGGGTCAGAGTGGACTTGAGTAATTGTAATGAAGGAATACTTCACACATTCTTTAAACCTTCAGGACTGGAGCCTTACTATAAGATGCTCTTTAGTGATATATCCAGGACACTCGTCGGTGTGTGTGTGTGTGTGTGTGTGTGTAACAAACCTCTGCAGACATGCAGTCAGCGTGTTCCACCGTCCCTGCCGACTGGGCTTATATATATATATATATATATATATATATATATATATATATATAGGTTAGTGATAGTACAGCAAGAGTCCGCAAATTACAATTTTTTTTTTATTGAGTTTTGATTTTTTTCTTTTAATTTTTAAAATTTATTCTGTTTGATTTTGAAGGTTTTTGTTTTGATTTCCAACTCATTTGCATTGCAAAGCCATTAACTTTTCTTTACCTTTATTTCTGATAGGATTTTGATATATATATATATATGTATAGTTGTAATTATACCCCTAAAGAGTGCGCAGGATCAATGATGTTCTTGGGGTCCTTACAAGTTTCGGGTCTTCCAAGACCATACTCGTTCTCCCAAGCGCCCCTAACGAAACAATTATTCCAGTAGGCGATCCTGCAGCTAAAGTCTACCAAGTACACACTAACGCACAGCACACATCTGAAAAAGTCAAAATGCTACTGCTACTTTTAATAAACATTTAAGATGAAGGTGACCAATCAGAAACGACGTACATACCTTTCCTTCCAATCCAGTTCAAAAGAGGAACTACCGCTTGGTTGTCTTTTCCTCTTGGATCTCACCCGTAGGAGTATACGCACACATAACTTGTAAGATTCGATTTAAGATAACAGTTAAGAAATCCCTACGCCCGCTGATTTAGCTAGGAATGTAAATATACAAAAGCACAAACTAAGTTTTTCACTTAAGAAACAAAAAAAGCACACTCCTAGATAGACGTAGTAATTCACTGACAGTAATAATTCTCTAAACAGATGCAAAATTCATTAGGGAAATCTTAACCCTATATGGTGTCTCAATATACATGGGACCCATTTGACTGCTAATAACTCTACTAATGATAACGTTGTGTTCTTTTTTTTGTTTCAGATTTGAAAATAGTATACAATCAAAAAAGTTAATCCTCCATCACAATGCATTGGACAAGGGAGCAAAAATATTTTGCGTCACTACTTATTCGGAGACAAAATCATTCAAAACTGTTTCAAAATAGATGCAACACATTTTTATCATGATCATTTATCATTGAGACAAGAAACTCAAAAAAAGATTGCATGACCTGGAAGCAGATATAATTACAAGTGAAAGAAAACATTGATTTGATGTCTCTGGCTCAAAGGATACTTTTTTTAATGGACATGATCCAAATGATGGCCATTGCATTTGTTTCAGTAATAGATCATTATCATATTAATGGGTTGCATCTATTCTGAGTCACACTGTAAACAACCTATGGATTAATACAAGTTAATACTCCAAGAAAATCATTTCTGCTCAAACGACCATGATGAGATGCTAAATTCAAGATCATGAATAGAATAGGAAAAAAAAGGGCAAAAAACGTTTTCGACACTATCACTGTGATAATAGAAACACATAAGAATAAAAGGAAAAAAGGTGTTTTTTAAATTTACTCTAAAAAGTTTTAAGATATCCTTAAAATGCTTTAAAATAGAACGGATGGATTTGGGAAGATGCATGAACACCTAAATGATCAAATGCTTCAGCTGGCAGTCACTGCTATGTTGAAAAACACGCCACCCATGCTAAATAGATATCTTCCAAGTGGATTGCTCAGTGTCAGATATCTACGATAGCAGAAATCATATGATGGTCAGTTGAAGACACTTGGATACCAGAAAATAATTTTCGTTCAACGAATAGATATTCAACATAAACAATTTATTTTTTCCTTGCCTCTCTTATAGTATACCAACTCCGTAAAAAACTTTTAAAAAACTTTCTAAAATTTGTTTTTCTGCTAATTTTTGTCTCTACTAACGATGAGCTAAGGTTGGATCTAGATTAAAAATGTAAGCGACAAAATATTCTCATGTGTTTTATCACTTTTGTTCGTCTTATAAACAAATAATTATATATATATATATATATATATATATAGAGAGAGAGAGAGATTTGGTTTAGTTTCGTTTGTTTTGGTTCCGTTTGGTTTAGTTCTGTTTGGTTTTGTTCCGTTTGGTTTTATGGCACATCGACCATGGTAGGCTGTAAATGCCAAATTCACTTTTATTCATATAAACAGTTCTATTTCAAAGAGTTCAGTTTCGTAGAAATATAGTTTTTTGTTTACACACAGTTCAATGTTAAAACAGTTTAGCATAAGTACACAGTATCAATATCAAAAACATTTCTTTCAAACTATTCAGTTTAGTATAAGTATAGTTTTTGTTTACGCACAGTTAAATGTCGAAACAGTTCTATTTCACATAATTCAGTTTAGCATAATACACTGTTTCAATGTAAAGAAACAGATCTATTTCAAACAATTCACTTTAGCATAAATGCACAGTTTAGTTCTATTTGAACCATTGATAGGACCCTTTTAGGTGCTACCACTCCGGACCAGAGTGGACCTTGGAGCGATCGCACTCCGCATCCCCTAAAGAACCAGCATTACTGGAGCTCTCCATTAGATTGTTTAGTGTCATATCAGGACACTCGTTGGGCGGAAGCAGTCGGTGTATTCTATAGCCTCAGGGTACAGGGCAAGAGATTGAGAGAGAAAGAGATAGAGAGAGAGAGGCACTCGTGGTGTAATCATTACCGTTGTAGGAAATGGACAACGCTATATGAGTTCAAATTCTGGATTTGGCTGTTTGTATTTCACATAGCTCTAATACTCTTAGGAAAGGTATGTATCCAACTGTTCTGCCTCCTGTTATAAATGATAAGGTAGACTGAGCTCTTTAACCTTTGTATGACAACCAGTCAAGAAGAAGGAAAACTGAATTCAACCTTGATAAAATTGGCCTAGTGTTGCATCTTACTCGTGCAGAGGGGTTGGTATATATATATATATATATATATATATATATAAAAATGTATTCTAGGATGAGTGAAAATTTTGGTACGTGTTAGTTTGCAGTACATATATCACGTGACCACAGCAGTTCAAGCTGTGAAAGGTACCCGTTGTGCAAGATAGTATTGTGGATGTTGGTGCGCTAACACATCGTGCATTGCTTTATTCTGTGTAAAAGGTGCGCAGAAGAACGTGTAATGTAGTCAAATTCGGGAACTTAATTTGAACTGGGCCTTCACGTCGTGGAAGTTACCAAAAACATTTGTTGCACAACTTAGCCACCAAGGATTTGATGGCAGACCTCTGTTCAAGCCTGGAGCACCCTATTTGCCGCGATTTGGAATGACTTAAAAGAATCATTTTTGGACGACTGAAATAATTGTTGCCATAAAATAACCCCGCAAAATACATAGTTTGCATTTAGTTGTGTGTATCTATAAAATGCGTTTTCAAGTCATATATTTAATGTATATGTGAAGAAAGGATTTGGCATTAAATAAGCAACAATGGTTGATATGCCATAAAAACAGATCAAATTAAACAAAACCAACCAACTACTTTCGACCTTAGGTTATCATTAGAAGAAATTTTTTTGAAGAAAAGTGAATGTGTTTAAAGGTTGTTTTTTTTTTATAAAAAGTATTTTTATGCCACAAACAGAAGCAACGCAAAATGAACTGGAAAAGTAGTATATCAATGCATTGATTAATTTTTGACATCCAAATGTCATTAAGTAACCTTTGTACGGTATCTTCTCTCGTTGACAATTGGTAGTGAGCTCTCCACTTGGAAGATATTTGTTAAGAATGGGCTGGGCGTATTTCAAGTTCACCGTAACTCCTATAGTTAGATATTTAACTTAGGCACTTGTTTATTTAGGTGCTTATGTATCAACTCATATCTATCCATTCTATTTCAAAACGGTCTTTTAATGTTTGTTTAGTTTGATGTTAAAGCCATTTGGGGGTCAGGGTTTGGGGACATTTTATCAATTTATCTTCGTGTGTCTCTATTATGACCGTGATATTGTCCAATATGTTTTTTTCAATTCTTTCTATAATGGTGAACTTTCTTGCGAAAATCGTGGCCACTGGAAATGTTGTTCAGCACGTATTAGTTTATTTTAATTCATAATATATTGTAATTTGAAATTTGTCATTGTAACTTACTGTAATCCATAGATTTGATTCTGTATCTGTAGTTATTAAATCTAAAGTTAAAGGGTTATTCTGACTTTCTGATGTATTGCTTTTGGTAGTGAGTGCAAGCCAGTAAATAAATTACATTTTTGCTTCTGCAATGAAAGAAATAGAGAGAGAGAGAGAGAGAGAGGGGGGGGAAATCGGGGGTGGGGGACATTTCACATGTTGATTGAAGGACAATGAGCTTAACCCTTGGTTCCCTGACCCCATGCCTGTGGGTCTTCTCACTTCGGGCTCCTGGCTGAAAAATAACTGACAATATAAGATGTTGTGATCCATTATTTAAAAGCTTGATAGTTATTGCCTAGAAACAATACAGACATAATATATTGTTGCAAGGCAATGTAGAAAGGTGGGTTCTGTGACCAGAATTTAGGCCGCGATGTTACGTATACTTGCATCACAAATACCTGCCTGAGCCTCTACCGTTTCGACCCTCAAATGTAAACATCAAGCGTGCTTTGAACGCAACCAGTTTTCTTTCAAAGCTAGATCCAAAAGTATTAGGGACCTAGTGGTATAACGATTTTCCTGCTTCTGAATGGACAGTTTTTTTTTTTCAGATGTGATATGTTGTAACTCGGTTTAATTGGTGAAAAAGCCTGCCATCGCCACCAGACCGTCTGAAGATCGTAAGCTGGCTAGATGTCGGTTGCTTTTGGGTAAATTTCTTTTTGTACCGACTGCAGTTGAAACGTTTTGTTTCCTAGGCCCTCGAAATGTCTCCCTTCTCATCCAGCGTAAGAAATAAATTCGGATCGCTGACTTTATTTCCAATGCTGGATAAGAAGGGAGAAATCCAAGACGTGGTAGCTTGCGTTTCATTTTGTGCTAATGCCCTCGGAAAAAGAATGAATCCATTTCTTTTACCTTCTCATATCAAATATTTACAGTGATTGTTAATTATATTAATTATTTTCTTATTTATTTTGTTCAGGTCACGTATTATTCAGGGGTCTTTTATTTAGCTAAAATCTTTGAGCGAAAATGTAAGTCAAATTGGAAAGGTCAAGCACGTACACGCGCGAACTTATGACAGGAGGACACATCGGGACTAGAAGGCCAAATGCAAATAAAATGGATTGACTGAAGTAAAATAAAAACATAATGAAAGTTAGGGACACGTGTGATCATGATAATATGACGCAATAACTTAGAAAGATGACATCACACTAATGATATACTGAATTTCGAAATATATAAAAAATAGTAAATTTTGAAAATTAGTTAGTTTGGAGTCAGTTGTCGGTTGAGATAGAGTTGAGACAGTGTTGACATCTGCAGAGCCCTTCGGGGTAGCGACAGGTGGGGGGGTGACTCTGCGTATCGGTTATTGTTCTTTCTCTGCCTCTTGTGCTTCGATGACTGCTAGGAAACCGTTTGTAGTCTGAAAATAAAGCGAAAATGTCTCTCAATAAATATATTGGACATATTATTGTTACACCAGTGAGTTTCAATAAATAATTGTTAATTGTTAACGGAGAGTTTTTCTTGTCTTTGAGTTGCCAACACTCTGGCAACTTGCTCCAACGAACCACCCCGACCGTCAGAAGAAGTTCTGGGTGGATTGTGTCATTCCTCATCTGTAGATCTTTCAAACACAACGTGGCCACAGAGGGAATTAATAAACAAACTACTCGGAAACGCATGCGGTAGTCACGGAACCAAGGCCACGATAGAGTACCGTGACACGAACTCAGAGTATCCCATTTGGGCCTTCACATTGTGAAAGTAACCAAAAACATTTATTGTATAACTTAGCCACCAAAGATTTGATGGCAGACCTCTGTTCAAGCCTGGAGCACCCTATTTACCGCGATTTGGAATGACTTAAAAGAATCATTTTTGGACGACTGAAATAATTAAAAGCTTGATTGTTATTGCCTGGAAACAATACAGACATAATATATTGTTGTATCATAGTATCACATCGAGCTTTGGGTAAATATAGGACAGACGCATTTCTTTAGCTTTGGTAGTGCAACAAAATTAGAGAAGGGAAATCAGCTGTACTCCGCTTAAAAATTG
Source organism: Sepioteuthis lessoniana (assembly GCA_963585895.1). NCBI lineage: Eukaryota > Metazoa > Mollusca > Cephalopoda > Myopsida > Loliginidae > Sepioteuthis > Sepioteuthis lessoniana. Next base: position 79,141,819 of record OY757910.1, read on the forward strand.
ATTGATTGAGTGATCGAACGGCATGTTAACCCTTATGAGCTCATTATATGCCAAACTTTGTTGTTTCGTTTTAACTTAAAGGGCAGGTAGGATTGAACTCGATTGTTAGGTTTAACGTCATATTAACTCGTATTTGGTCATTAATTGATTTGATTTGGTTTTCCTATTTAATGTGGGCTATCGTATTGCCAAATTTTTTTTTTTTAGTCAACACGATTTGTAAACGTAGTAGTTTGTTGTGAAAATTGTTGCAAATGTGTTTTTGGTTAAAGATATAGTAAGAAAGTTTATTTGTGTTTTTTTATAGACATGTGATGGATAACATCTTTGTGTAGTCTCACTGGTTTTATTCGGGTTGGTTTGTCAGAAGAGTTCATTGATGATTTTTTAAAACTTTTTTTACTGTGTATTTCCCCTGATATGTTCGAAGTTGGTACAGTCTATGAGGAAGTATTTGATGGTATATGGTTGTAAGCATGCTGTACATACTGGAAGTTCTACATTCGAAAGGAGAAAAGAATGGGTTAGACCAATGCGTAGTCTAGCTAGAACTACTTCCTTTTTCTTATCTTTCTATATCCTGGATGCCATTCTTTAATGATGGATCAACTTTTAAAAATTGACCTTTTGTAGCATCCTTCTCGTGGCAGAAGGGTTAAGTAAGTATATACACGGCCAAATTGGTTCTAAGACTTCAAAGTGTTAATGGCTGTTTAAGATATTTACCAGTGCCAGAGTAGTAATTTACGAAGCTCTTTGCTTCGATGTAGCACAAGGCCAAATGAATGGGGTACCCAGTGAGACTCGAACTCACTCGTGAAGGTTTGCTAGTCTAGCTTGCTAACCATTACACTACCAGAGGTGCCCTCCCAGTGCCAGAGTAGCACATTTTCTTTTCTTTGTTAGTTTTTTCTTTCTTTCTTTGTTTTTAACAGCTAATCAATATTCATGGGTTATCTAATTCCAAAGGCATTCTTGTAGAAGTTTGGTTTAGTTTGGTTTGGCCGGCTCATTGACCTAGTTGGTAGAGTGTTCGCCAATGGTCCCAGAGACCTGGGTTCAATCCCCGGTCGTGTCATACCAAAGACTTTAAAAATGGTACTTGATACCTCTTTAAAACTCAGCAATATAAGGTACGTATCAAGGGTAAAGTGGAGCAATGGCGGGAAAGGAGTAGCGCCCTCCCCTACATCTCGGTGTAGTAGCTATTGAAAAGGGAGCCTTCTGGTCGCCCTCGACCACGGTTGCCAACTTTATGGTATAACAACTATTGTAGGTTATTTAATACCAAATCCTCTTTATACATATATATCAAATATATATGATTTGGTTTCGTTAGGTATTATGGCGTAGTAAACATTGTAGTTTATTTAATACCAAATCCTATTTATATATATGCATTACATACATATGTTTTGTAAACACATTTTGTTGCTAACATTTCAAAATGAGCCTGAGCTCAAGTTTTTGAACACAATTAAATAGTTCCAAGTATTTCAATCTAACAAGAATAATTCTATTTTCAATTAATAATTTGTTTGCACAAAGTTAAATTGTTTGAACTGTTGCTATCAAACACTAATAATTCTATTCAATATTAATCATTTGTTTGCAGACAGTTGTTACAATTCTATTCAACACTATTCATTCATTTTCGCACAGTTAAATGGTTTCAAGTATTGCTATGTATCACTTACAATTCAATTAGACAGTCACAATGAGTTCAATTAGACAGTTACACAATGAGATCTATTTCTAACGATTCAATTTAACATAAGTCACTTGTTTGCACAGAGTTTAAATATCAATCGTCTCTATTTTACCAGGTGCTACAACACCAGGTCAGAGCGGATAAGTAAGCAATGGCACTTTCCCACATTTTCCAAAGCTCCAGCATTCCAGGAGACTCACCATCAGATTTTCTTGTGTCATATTCCGGACACTTGTTGCGGTAGTTGGCGGGAGGGGGTCTTTCTTCTCTGCAGAGCTTCAGTTGGCGTATTCTACAGCCCTAGCCGACTGGGTTGTCTTGTGGAAGATTCTATTCTTTCTGACGTGATTGTGAATCGTCGACATGACAAGTTTCAAATTGAATAACAGCAGTTTTGTGTTTCTTCTTTAATATTCAAAAAAAAATATCCGCCTGATCGACCTAGCAGAGAGTAAGATCCACCGGCAAAAAAGGGTGTCACGGGTATGACGTTAAACCGTTATTCGATGGTGAAGTTTCATTTCCTTACCGTTACTCCCAAATCCTCTCTTACTCGTATTAGTAGTAAAGGTATCTTCTATTGGTCAAATAGGTCAGTTTGAGGTGTTTAAAATGACTGTGAACACTTGTTATTGAAAAATTGATGTGACAACTAAGTATGAAGAGTTTACTTTTTGATGGAAAGATATATTTTTGCCAAGTTCATAATTTGGGCCATTGGCATAATGGTTAGAGTGTTTACCAATGGTCTGGGAGACCGGGGTTCAGTCCCAGGTTGAGTCATACTAAAGGCTCAAAAAATGGTACTTAATGCCGCCTTACTTAGCACTCAGAACTATAAGGTGAGGATCAAGAGTAAAGTGGAAAAATCCTGAGAATAGAGTAGTGCCCTTCCCTACACCTTGGTGTGGTAGCTATTGAAAAGGGAGCCATTGGGTCACCGTCGACTAAGGTCACCAACTTACTTATATAATTTGAGACCATAATTATTAACCTGCATTCAGCATAAAATAACCAAACAAGTGTTGATATACTGAAAAAAAAAACAAGCAAACGATAGTAATTTTTTTTTTCATATTTTATTGGCATATTGAGTGAATAGAAAAAGAAAAAAGAAAACAAATTAGCATTAAATGCTTACAAAATAAAATGGAATATCAAAGATTGACGTGCCGAAAAACCAACCAACCAACCAACCAACCAAATATCTTTCAAAATGAAGAATTCCCTGGAATTCTTTTATGCATGGAAATTAAATGAGATAAAAAGTTCATGTAGTAAGGTATTTGTTTGCAAGCCTCTGAAATAATTCAAGGCCTCTGAACTTGCTCTTAAAGTTGAGTTCTGTCTCGCAAGTTGCGTGACAGAGGGGCGTTCCTATTTATAAAGCTTTGAAGCACGAGTCAATTATTTACCTTATGTGTTCTGATGAATTAATCAGCCATAACTAGTCAATAATAAAGAAGATAGATAGATAGATAGATAGATAGAGGATGGGGAAGGTTTTATCAATCTCTTTAAGACCGAATCGTCGTCTCTACGGAAGAGCATTAAGTAGATTTTAGTTCATGACTAAATTAATAAACGAAAAAAAAAAAAAATCCACCCCAGAAGAAGACTGTAGCTATTTACTATGCTTCGTTTAAAAAAAGACCTGAATATGAAGCGTGTGAAGAGGATTGAACTCATTACACATAAACCACTGTGGGCAGAGTTTAAAATACACAAACTGCATCTTATTTAGAGGAGTAAAACCTCATTCCCACAAAAAGATGTATCCCAGGTATGATATTAAACTGCATCCAGTCGTGAGGTTGCACTTTGTGTGTTCGGTTTTTACGGCATATCAACCTTTATTAGTTATTTAATGATAAATCCATTTTTATTCAAATAATCGGTCATAATTGAAAAAATTCAGTTCAGCATGAGTACATAGTTTAATTGTCAAAAACACTTCTATTTCAAGCTATTCAATTTTGTCAAACAGTTTTATTTCAAACAACTCAGTTTAGTATAAGCATAGTTTTTGTTTACACGCAGTTAAATGTCTAAACAGTTCTATTTCAAACAATTCAATTTAGCGTAAATAGATTTTCTATGTCAAAACAGTTCTATTTCAAACAATTCAGTTTAGCATAAGTACGCAGTTTACATGTCAAAACAGTTCTATTTCAAACAATTCAGTTTAGCATTAATACGCAGTTTAGTTCTATTTGATTTTATTCTATTTGACCCATAGATAAGACTTTATCAGGTGCTACCACTCCAGGCCAGAGTGGACCTGGGAGCGATTGTAATGAAGGAGTACTCTGCATTCTCCAAAGTCACAGCATTACTGGAGCCTCACCATCAGATTATATAGTGTCATATCTAGGACACTCATTGGGGTGAGGTCTTCTACCTCTGCAGAAATGCAGTCGGTGTATTCTGCAGCCCCAGCTAACTGGGCAAGGTGGGACTCCAACCCTGGAACTTATGGTGCTATCCAGCATTAGACTACCCATCTAACTTGCACGCTCTTTTAGCGACACATGCACATAAGTCACTGATTTGCATCGTATAGATAGAGATAAGACAACCTCTACTCGTGCACAACTCTAAACTACTTTTGGTGATGTGGCTCCAGTTCTAGACCTCTGCAGAGTGAGGAGTTATTCTTAATTGCCATTGCTCCCAGGTCCACTTTAACCTTGAGTGGTTGTACCTGTTAGGATCCTATCTACGGGACAAAAAGGCTTATTTTGAAAGTTATTAATATTAAGTAGAAAAAGGTAAAAAAAAAAGTTAAGATGGCGACCGTAGTGGAGGGCGATCCGAAGATTCCCGTTTCAATAGCTACTCTTTTCCCTTGATTGCTCCACTTTTCCTTTGATCCGTGCCATATAATGTTGAGTGATAAGTCAATAGTCATTAAGCATCATTCTTGAGTATTTGGTATAGCTCGACCAAGGATTGAACCCCAGTCTTCCGCGCCATTGGTGAACACTCTACACAGATATGTAATTATTAGTATTTGATGGGTATACTTGATACAGATGTGTGAATAGAAGTGATTACAGTGATACCTCGAGATACGAAATTAATTCGTTCCGGAAGGGAATTCGTATCTTGGAATTTTCGTATTATGGAACAAGATTTACCCCATAAACAGCGTAATTCGCTCCAGCCCCACAAAACAGTCTTGTAATATACCCACCCGAGGGAATATGTTTGTTAATGACGACATAGTCATTTACATAAATGTTAAAAAGCAATGAGAAAATAATAAAATCAATGAAAAATAATCATAAATGTTGTTATGAATAATGACACTTTACTTTTCGAATCGGGCACTTTTGATTTTCCTTTTCGTGTCTCGAATATTTTTTTAAAAATGGGACGGAAATTTCTTGGAAGCCCGTTTCGTATTCTGAATTTTTCGTAAATCGAGTTTCCACTGTATTGACAAGTAAAAAGTTGTAATTAAAGAAAAAGATGAGATAGACTGTTTCAGTTATAGTGTTGTATAGCCACATAATACATACACATCTGTCTGCAGATGCATGTAGAAACATAACGACGACACAGTAAAGACGAGCGGACACAGTTCTTTAGAAAAATATACCTCTCACTTTATATGAAAGAGTTCGAAAGGGTTACTAAAGGTTTTACTGTGTGAGAGGTGAGTTGGAGGCTGAACAGAACTGCAACATATTGACCCCCACTCTTATGGCCATAACAGCGTTTCTTTTCCGTTCTCCTGGGCTGCTCAATCGGGGGCCTGGGGGCCCAGCCTCTCTGGGACATGTTCTTCATTCCAGCATTTTCTCTCGAACAGACTCGATCTTCCTGTCGCCGGGGTTATATAATAATTTGCCGTCCACTCTTCTTCCTGCAAGCGTCACAATTTCGCACTCAATTCAACCCCTCGACAGTCAAGGTTATATCCTGATATTCCTCGACCGAATGCACCTGTTATTTACACAGGTGCATTTCTTATTTTGACAGCTTGGCCGGGTCGGAGGTCAATATGCAACAATAGTTATGATTACAATTAAACATTTAGAAAGGAATCAAATTTTGGCATAAAATAGTCAATAATAAACAAAACCAATCATTACTTTTAATACTCAGTAGAAGCTGTTTACTAAACTTAGCTTAGTTTGGCGCAAGGTAAGAAGTATAAGCACCTGCTGAGAATCGAACTCATCACTCAGCAGCAGTAATTTACTGAACTTATTTCAGTTTTGCTACAAGACCAGTTGCTTAAGGTAGCCAGTCAGAAACGCACTTCTTAACTATGTTCTGTCAGCTTGAGTTAGTAAATATTGTACTACGGGAGACTCTCATTTGTTTTCATTTTTCTGACACACAGTTATTACTTACGAAACCTTCTGTTCCTAAGTGGTCACTTATAAATACAGAGTAGAGTCATCGTTGTGTGTACGCAGTGGGAATCGAACTCGCTTATAATGGTCTGCTGTCTTATTTCACTAACTATTGTACCACAGAAGACGCCGCTTAAGCGTAGCTTACATTTAACACAAGATCGCTTTAGCACAAAGACTATTAGTAGCGTAACGAAACGAATAGTACAATATGTGCATTGATGAGATATCAGTAAATCGTATGAAATGGTGACAGTTTATCACCAGGTGGCGTGATCTGACCGGAAGAAGTTTCCCGCCCACTACGCATACGTAATGTCAGTAATTCCGAATTCTTTTTCTTTTTCTTTTTCTTTCATTTTTTTTTTCGTTTTTATTTTTATTTTTGGTATTTTCTTTATTTTAGAAAAGCACAGAAAGACAAAGTAATATGTTCGCATTTTTATCCAATAAATGAAAGTTGACTCATAAAAGAAATCTTGAAAGAGAGTGAATAAAAAAAAAGGTTGGGAAAACTATCTTGAGACGATAGCTTATTTTACAAGTTATAAAACAGTAAATAAAATTTACAAATCAATATGTTCAATGATGAGCGCAACCCAGATGAAAAATCCGGCAAATGAGGTAAAAATCATGGGTTTATTAGTGAGAAGGTTTAATCTCAACTGTCATACCACCAACATCTATTAATAATCAAATTGGACTGCATCGTTAAATAAGAAGTCTCATTTTAAGGAACCCTCGCACAAAAAATTCTCGCTCTTTTTCATTGCTGGCAAAATATTCATAGCAAACAGCAGTGAATATGGAAAAAATAGTGCTTTGCTCTTATTACTACTGTCATTCCTACGTCTGTATTCTTTGGTCACAATTTTGTTTTTGTAAACATTCAGCAAGTATCGATAAATATCAATAAAGGTGAACTTTTCCTTGTGGAAAAATTCAGTGATACACCCTTGTATTTATAGTCAGTGGACATTTTGCCAGATAAAAGTCAAGGATCAAAGTTGTGTGGAATCTGTTGGAAGTAATCCACATTCAAAAAGGTCTTTAACAAATGGAATACCTTAAAATACTGATTGCTCAGTCGACTGGGTTTGTAGAATACGCCTACTGCTTCTACGCAGAGTGGTAAGACCCTCCAACGAGTGTCCTGAATACGAAACAAACAATCAAATGGTGGGGTTCCAGTGATGTTGGGGCTTTGGAGAATGCGGAGCACCCTTTCATTGCCATTGCCCTCCGGTTCACTCCGGCTCTGAATGGTAGCACCTGACAGGGTCCTATCTTTAGGTAAAATAGAACTATATTGCACACTTAAGCTAAACTGGACTGTTTGAATTAGAACTGTTTGACAAAACTGAATAGCTTAAAATTGAACTGTTTTTGACGTTGAAACTGTACTTATGCTAAACTGAATTGTTTAATATAGAACTGTTTCGACATTAACTGTGTATAAAAAATCCATACTTATACTAAACTGAATTAGCCGAATGAGAAATGTTTGAATCAACCGAATAGCTTGAAATGTTTTTGACAATTAACCTGTGTACTCATGCTGAACTAAGTTGTTTGAAGAAAAAAAATTAGTATAAAAATGGATTTGGCGTTAAATAACCTACAAAGGTTGATATGCCATAAAACTCAACCAACCAACCAACCAACCAATCAACCTATTAAAATACTGGACGCATGTAGCCTGTAGCAATAAAGAATGAATCTGCCGTTTACAATGAGCAGAAAGTAACCAGCACTTTTAAATATCTCAATTGCTCATGCTTTGGAAAGTTGCTTTTTAATTTTCTTTCTCTTCGCAATCAATTTTTTTAAAAGCTCCTTTAGGTACTGGATTTTACAGCTGTGTTGCCTCTAAAAATGGCCAGTGAGAGTCACAGACATAGAAAAACCATCTCACGGTGATCAAAGGTGACTCGGGAGATACAACGTTCGATTTCCTAAGAGAATTTAGGCTTCACCAACGTAAGTCATGTAGAATGACACAGACTTGAAATGAATCAATCCGTGGGATCAGCATATTTCATATGCTTCAGAGCGACATTTTGGCAAAATGTTACCTGACTATAGAAACAGGTGGATCACTGAATTTATCCGCGTAGAAAAACTTGCACCCATTGAGATCATTAATATTCATGAATGTTTACGGAGACTAAACACTAGTTGTAAAAATAGGCGGTGGGTAATGCGTTTGGCGCCAGCGATGTGAGTGACAAGCCAGGTTCAACAGAGCTGTCAACCTATGAAATAAGAAGCGCCTCGATCAGAACATCAACGCGAAT